>JAUMHQ010000013.1:2757316-2784625 GCA_032361165.1 Enteromius paludinosus | reverse complement strand
AGCAGACCTCCTCATTACTATTCATGAACCTTCCAAATAAGGCAAAAACAGACTGTTTCATTCTAGGGTCAAATTCTTGGGTTGTAAATGGACCTGTACAACCATTTCTGGGCATTTTTTCCCCTTACCTAAGCTACATACCTTCTATGTACTTATAAGAGAACAAATTAAAATATTCTCTCAATGCATTCTATGGCACCTTTAATATTATTGTCGTTACTATATTTTTTATTTTAAAAAGGTACAAGAGACCTAAGATGATTAAAAATCATGTTGATCAGCATTGTAATTGCAAAGCGAGTGAAATGTTTCCTGTCGTAAATGAAAGTCCTAATGCAAACATTCACTTTCCTGTCCACACATGGAAGAGGCCCTAATGCAGGATAAAAATGACACGCGGGGGGCTTTTAAATCTGTCAGATGCAGGTAATATAGAGTTAATGGAGCTCCTTGGAAGTTGCCATGTTATGGTCCTGGTGTGTCAAGAGGGAATCAATATCAGGTGCTGGTAACCTGCTAAGAGCTTTTAGGAACAGAAACCTCGTTATGTGATTGCACAATGCATTAAGAGTTCCTGGATTCTCCAGTGCTCTTTATATAAACAGCCATCAAAACTTTAAATGCAACAACAAGAGTTCGTTATGAAAGCGATGTTTGCCGTTTTGTTCTTTTTTTGCAGACTCACCTCTGTCATTATCAATTATACATATCTAAGTGCACATCTCCAATTGCATGCCGATGTAAAAGTGCAACTACCAGTACATCTGTTATGATCGATGGAGAATAGCAGATGAGAAAAGAAATAACGACCTGCTTAATGTCCATTTGTGTTCATTTTAAATGACAGTCTCCTTCCCAAGAGCAAAGGTTTTTATTTCGGTGAAGCTCAAAACTGCCCTAAGTGCTTGCAGGAGTAATGTTTTGAAATGCTCTCTGTTTTTCAGTTTGGATCCAGGCAGTCCAAGCGCTCATGATCCTGTCAATCATCTTCAGCATCCTGTCTCTCTTCCTGTTCTTCTGCCAGCTCTTCACTCTCCAGAAGGGAGGACGCTTCTTCCTCACTGGAGCATTCCAGATCTTTGCTAGTGAGTATGGTGATGTCATGTGAATGTATCGCTTTGGTTGTTTGCAGAGGCTAACGAGATTGACCGAACACGCTGACAAACTCATGCAGTGTTAATTGACCCAGAGTGTTCACTGTTGAACTGGAGGAAAGCTATAAAGCTGGCTCAGGTGATCCGAAATCAATTACCATTTATTAATAAAAGATTATCTATGGGGCATCTACTGATCTCCTGTGTTCCTATGGAGATGTATTTGCTTTCATTCGGCGACATGAAAGCCCTTTGGCCTTGGTCTTGTTAGTCTAATGAGTCCTGTCAACTCTCATTAAACCACAGACAGCGCAGGAGAACCCTTTAATGCGCTCACTTCCTGCAGATAATTCGCTTACGATTTCTTAAGATTAAATCATGCGGCACGCAGAGTTATACATAGCCAAAAGGAGTAAGCGTTTCTCTTCGTTTATGAAAAACAATACGTGTAAGAGATCAGATATGGAGTTTTACAGTCGCTTACTGTATTGTAACCGGAGCTAATGTAAAATGATAGCTCTCATTAGAAATGTTTAATTAAATTCTCGGGTCTTTGGGATGTAATGAAGACGGAGTACTGGTAGAGATCATTACAGTGCCTGGATAATGAATAGTTCTGTGGGCGCCACGAATGCTTGATCTTTCAGTACGTACTGAGGGCTTTTAGAGTTCGTATCAGGGAGGATGGGCATTAATTGAAAGCTAAATGTCAAAGGAGAGCCGAGGGTGTAAACAGCACAAAGCCAGACAGTTACAGGTGCCCACTGAGTTGGCACCGGAGACACAGCCGCTGCCACAAGATGAAATGTCAAGACTGGCGCTCTGGAGGTGGTCTGTGGTCCGCCTGACATAAAAGAAAGTGCCAAGTCACACTTTCTCCCTCTCATGCATACCTTATAGTCAAGATTAGGCCAAAAACTGGTACTAGTAACATTTAAATTTATTTAGGTTACATCGATTCATTTTTCTTGTCTTTCTCTTCCCCCAGGTCTTTTCGTTATGAGCGGAGCTGTCATTTATACGGTAATGAACACTGAATGGGTCCATGAGAAAGATTCCTACGGCTTTTGCTACATCCTGGCCTGGGTAGCCTTCCCTCTGGTGTTCATAAGCGGCTTAATCTACGTCATCTTGAGAAAACGAGAGTGAGGTGGCACCACTCTCTAGTGGCCGCCACCTGGAAATACAGCTCCGAAGCCAAAGTATCGCACTGCATCCACAGAGAAGTGAAATCACGCAGTCTCTTTACCCTGGGTGTCAGTCAAAACCAACCCCCGCTGCCACCCCGAAAAGACATATTCAATACTGTCATCATTTGAAGATGTGTATATAGTATCTTTGGTTTAAAACCTATTTATAACACTTTTTACATAAATGTACATAGTATTTTATGTTTGCTCTGTTGACAAAGAACCTCTGAGAGCTTTTCTTTTAGCTAATTAAGTGCCTAGAGTGTGTGTTTGTCGCAGAAATGTGCATCATTAGCCACCATGTGTGTTTGCGTCAATTTTGTCAAGGCCAAAAATACTTATAAAAAGGTTTTGGATGTATTTTAACCAAAGTGCATGCGTTAAATTATAGGGACAACGAAAGGAAGTGTTTTCAATGACGCTGCATTGAGAATTTAGAGATGAAGTAGCTTAAACACCATAGTTAGATCGGCAGTTCTGAAAGATTTTTTTTTTCTTTTATAGTTTTTTTTTTTTTCGACAACAAATGGTGCTATGTATTTACCATTCCTTTAACTAATAGCCATTTAGACTTTATTTAGAAGGACATAACATGACTGAAAGCCAAAATCAGAACGCCATTGAATATTGTGTGCTTGTGCCTATAACACAATGCTGTATATACAGTACTCACCGGAATAATATTCATTTTATAATAAAACAAACAAAATGTGTTCTGGGTAACATGTGTTTATTAGTTTTTAGATTTGGGAGATTGCGACGGAGGAATCGTAGTAAAAACAGAGACTAGGAATTATTGATTTTAGTTGGATTTTTTGTTACTTCTAAGAGCAGTATTAGTAGCAGGATTTGAGAAAGGCAGTAATTCAGTAAATGTTGCTTATATAATGCAAATATATGGATTTGGTCACTCGTTAGCTGTTATTATAATAGGAGCATTACATAATTGAACATTTGAGGTGAACGCCCTGCATATTCAAATCAGACTAGCATTTACAAATATAAAGTAAATAAAGGTATAGTATCAAAATGACAGCTTACAATTGTCTATATACACTATATACACAAGCATCCGAGTGGTAGTTTTGTTATGTAAAAATGTATTATGAACTGACCACTGATAACATGGTGGTGGACACATCATAACACCTGCATGCATGGAAAGAATTTTCAATACTTGAAATATAACATGCTGCAATGTCTACCATTTGTGCGATGCGCCGTTTCTACTCACATAACTCACAGTAATTCACGATGTACTGTAATAGCATGTGATTGTATTAAATAAGAAACGTATTACTTACAATTAAGGCCCTATTCTGAGGACCATGTATTAGATTGCTTCTCCTGCAACTCCAAAAACAATAAATGATGTTTTGTTATGATGAACTGATCACGTTGCCTGTTTTCACGGTTGTAACTATTGTCTAACTAAATCTCCTTCTGCTTTTTTTTTTCTCTGACTGAACAAAACTTTTATGCACAGCAGAATAATTTATTTTACCTGCAATGAAATGATGATTTTTTTCTTTTTTGTGTGTAAAGGGATTTCTGTATGTAGCGATCGATAATCCTCTTAAAGATATTAACATATAATCAATATGTGGTCTGTTCTGACATGGGACCAGCACTAGAAAAATGTTGCATGTGTTCATTTCCCTACATACTTTCAACTGCCGTCGTTACTTGTCAGTGTAATGCTAAAACCCTGAAATAAACAACCGAATCGTGTTGTGTTGTGTTGATCTGATCTGGATAAACAGTTGTAGACAGTGTAATATTTGTATTTAATTGAATGTCGTGGTGCTCCTTCTGAAAACAGCTGTACTGTAAGTGGTGTCTGAAGGAGTGTGAGCTCTGATGAAGACTGTTCATTCACGAGAACCCAACTCTGTGCCTCTGACTCGACTCTTTTATCAATGCTTGTGCTTGTGTGTTTATTAAAAGCTATTAAAAAGAAATACTGCTTGCCAGAAAATTGTCTCTTTTTTTTACTTCCTGGAAAAAAAAGTCCACGAATAATAATGAATCAGTGGTTTCGTCTGTTGGATTGCGATCCAAATACCCTAATAAAATAACTTCTGAAGAGAAAACGCATTCACATTCACACGTGTGCCAGGTTTGCAATTATAAATATCAAAATAAGCTTTTGTTTTTGTTTTAAAAAAACACTTTACATGCTAATTTAACGTTCTTCAGCACCAGTAGAGGACCATTGATCTAAAAAAGTTTGTCAGAAAACAGTGCCACTTAGTGGTGTATTTAAATAGTGCAAGTGCAAAATATGAGAAAGGCTGCCATCTAGCGTTTGTAATTACCATTGCAATAGATTTCATGTCGTATATTGATTTCTAAAGGCATTTTAGCATTCGTTTATAGATCCACGTTCTACTGGTTCAACAGCACCACAGCAAACAAGGAACTTTCACTCTCGGGATTCTCTCGAAGGAATGAACTAATATTTTCCTATTTTCTGTAACATTTTAATTTCAGTATGTTAGTGTAATTCTTTTTAAATGTTATCACTTATTACTAGTTTTAGGTGGTTCAGAGAACATTCCAGAATAATGTTTCTATAATGCTCGAAAAATTATTACAAAAATATATACATTTCCTTCAAGTTTTGTCCTATGTTCAAATAAATAGCGGTATTAAAATGTAAAAAAAGAAAGAAAAAAAAAAAGAAATAAAAACGTGAGCAGGTTAGCAAAACATTTTTGTTACCTGTGACTCTGAGACAGTGAATACAGAATACTTATCTGACAGCTGCAGGTCACTAAAGTGTACAAAGATACTAAACTTATCTCTATAAGTTATTAAATATTATGAAATGTGTCAAATGTTAGATAACTGTGTAAGATTTTTAAATGCAATTATTGTGCACCCTGCTGCCCTCTAGTGAGATTCACGATAACTTATTTTATAATATTCCAACAAAAAGAGTTAAAGACTAGAAGAGTAAAAAACAAAACAAAAAAAAAAACAGATTAGGCAAAAAAAGAGACGAGAAAGAAAATGTCACAGACCATTTCACAAGGCGTCACAGTCCATTTAATCTAATTACACCGTTCATGAAATCATCAGCAGTGGAATCATCGGTCTTCATTTAGCTGGACTTTGTTTGCTGGGTGAATTTTTCACATGTTCTGTAAAATCACTGGGCAAAATCTGAATAGGTGAATTGCCTGCTCACATTTTATATATGAACGATTGCACAAGAGACAAATGTGTATTGAGATTTGCATAAAAATAGTCAAACATAACAATAATATATATATATTTTTTTGTTGCCATATTTATGTATTTACTATAAATATTCATGATGTAAAATATTTTACAATTGCATGCATTTTTTTACAGCGTAATTTGTGCAATATTTATTTACTTGCTTTCTACATAAATGCATGTAAAATATTTTATTTACTACATACTGCAGTGTTTGCAATGCAATTTTCCAATATTTATTTACTTACTGTATATATAAATACATGTAAAATATTATATTATTTTATTTTTAAATGCAATTGCTTTTTTCCAATGTATTTTTTGCTACATTTATTTATTTATTATTTACTATAAATATAAATGAATGTCAAATATTTGATTAATTTATTTATAAATACAACACTGCACATTTTGTGCAAAATAATTTTAATTAACATTTTTTTTGTTTATTTACATAGCATAAAAATGCAATTATTTATTTATTTATTTTTATATCTGTACTGGATACTTTAACTGCATTTTATCAATTAAAAAGCCCTCAGAACACATTCTTCTTTATTGATCCATAAATTATAGATATAAATACTCATAATGACTATTAAAAAGGAATCAGATGATGTTGGGCTCTCTTGGGAACGTCTCTGTAAGGCAGACCAATTAATATTACCCATGTGTCTTATCTTATAATGATGGTAATTAATGTATGTGACCAGAAAACCCCTGCAACTTAAGCCTGTCAGAATGATTTGCTGCACCCCGTCCGGTTTCCAAAAGCCCTAATCTGGAGATGCTGTAACTTATAGAGAAAATAATAATAAAAAACATTAGGTAATAAAAACAAAGATTCTGGCATAAACAAAAAAATTACATGCAGATGTTCAAATAACTGCAATAGGTGGGAAATGAAATCGTGAAACAAGTCCCAAAAAGGTCTGACTGACTCAAACCAGAACACAAACACCCTTTTTTAGGAGTTGATCCATGAACACAACAGGATAGTAAACATATCCCGCCAGTTTTAGACAGCGCAAGCTTTGTTTATGGCCCGTACACACCTCCTCTGTCGCCAGCGTAATTGTTTACGTCCTCCGGGTCAAGAACGAGTCTACAAAATAATGACATTATCCATCGTGTCCCTCTCAGCCTCCTCTGCCCCCCGCCCATGTCTCAAACCTTTAATTCTACCCACCCAATGTCATTAACGCCTCCGCTATCCATTCTCCAGTCTTCAGGGAGATCATTTTCCTTCATTTCTGGAGCACAATGGGAAAGGACGCAAACAGAAGGTCCACCTTAATCTATCAGGCCTCCTTCAGTGGCTCTGAAGCTCTCTCTGACAGGCATAGCATCGCTGGACCATGGACCGCGGGACGAGAGACACAATTAAACCTCATGAAATGCAAATGGAGCCTTTTTAAGGCAAAGGAGGGGGTTATTTTCTGCCTGAAACCACCATCTGCTGGCTATCACCTGCACAAAGCATCACTGGCTCTGGACATTTGTAGCTTTAATATTTTGTCATGTTAATAAAATTAAATTAATTGGTTATGATTACACAGCTGGTTGATATAAGGATGGTGAAAGTTCAGCGTGCACATGCACAAGGTCTGAAATGTACGTTTTGCCATACTTGAGGAAATGCACTGGCCATAACGAATTTCAGATTTTCATTTTATAGTGAGTGAGTGTGTAAACAAACAAACATTTATTCATTTATTTTTTGCTATTATAATATAGTTTATAAATTAAAAAAAAAGCGTTCTCATCAAAATTGCATTGATTTGATCAAAAATACAATGAAAAATGTAAAATATCAATTGAATTAAAGTTTTCTAAAATCCATGATACGCTAGCATTCATACGTTTTAAATATATATGTATGTATATATATATATATATATATATATATATTAGTATTTAAAAAAAATACTTTTATACAGCTAAGTGAAAGACATTTATAACATAATTTCAAATTTGACCAGAAACACAGTAAAAACATTAATATTGTGAAATATTATGACATATTTTATTATAATTGAACTGTTTTCTATTTGATTTCATTTCAACATGTAATGAATCTTATTTCCCTCAAATATTTCTAATATGCAGATTTGGTGCTTTAGAAACAATTTATTATTATCAATGTTGAATATTTATTACTATTGCTATATGCATTAATGTATTCATTATTATTATTATTATTATATTTAATAACTCATTTATTTACTGAAACCCTGATATATTACCATTAGTTTGAAATAAGTTTTTTTTATTATTCTTTTTCATTAATATTTTTTTCAAGGATAAAAAGTGACAGTAAAGAAATTTATAACATATGCTGTACATTTATATATTTGTTATTTCACATTTAAATTGAAAATCTTTATTTAAAAGAACTGTCTTCAGTTTTGAAAATGTAATATTTGTACCAAATTAGTTTTAAGTCACACCAGATGTTTTCTTCAGTAGTCAGCTTTGATCTCAATTGTCAAGTTACTTCATTTACTTGCCAAAAAGCCAACTTAAACTCAATTTTAAACAAAGATATAAAACCACTTATAAGTGTACATGGCATGCCAATGCATAAACATATCTATATGCTTGCAAACAATCTGGACAAACACCCCTTGACCCCTCACACATGCACTAACATCTTTCACACACACACACACACACACACTCCTCCTATCAAAGGTGACCCTTGCATCATTGCCCCGGTCCCCCAGCGGCTTCATAAATCCTGTGATATGTGTGTGCTTGTTTAGAACCTGATCCCTCCTCACCCACAGGTCATCCACGAGCTGTACCCCAGAAACACGTCTGGACACAGCCATCCCCAGGGCACCGTTCCACCCGGCTCAGAATGGACCTGCTGTTTTATTCTCCTCCTCCGTCCGCTGGTGCAAACGTTCACTCTTCACAGTCACAAAAGGCCTTTGGCTCCAGGGCCCCAGATTTGCCTCCGAGTGGCTCGATCGCAGGGCTTCAAGGTCAAGACCAGGCTGAAGGTCATCAAAGCCAGATCTGCCCTCTGCACTGGAGTCTGTCCATCATGGTGTCCAGATGAAGGAAGCACTCGCCGCTTATGGAGTTTCAGACTAAATCGAACCCATTCACTGCCATCTATCATACTCAATCATGCTAATGCATGAGAACAGGCGATCTGGTCATAATAAAGGCTTTGAAAGGAGAGAATTCAGGGGTGATGAGACGGACAATACATTTCCTCTGTTTAACACCCAAACTATGATGAATTAGGCAAAGTGGCAAGATGCTGCCTTAAAGGAACAGTTCACCCAAAAATGAAGCTTTTGTCATCATTTACTCACCCTTGTCTCTTTTAGAGCACAAAAGGACTCATTTAAAGCAGAATATCAAAGCTGCTCTTGTCCATATAATGAAAGCGAATAGTGACGCAAATTATATCAAGCAAGATTTTAAAATTACACCTTACATTTTATTATTTTCCTTACATAAAGCTATTAAATAACTCCAGAGGAAAACCTCATATATCTTGTTGATTATGTTTTTTTCTAACAATTTTTTAACCCCTTTATTTTAGGGGCCAACATAAATTTTGTCATTGTAAATAAAAAGTGAAGTGATAAAAAAAAAAAGTAAAAAAAAAAAAAAAAAAAGAATAAATAAATAATTATATATATACATGTATAAAAAAATATTTTAACATTTTTTTTTATGACAAATTTGCACATTATTTTGCATCTACACAGCTATATATATATATAAAAAGAAAGCTAATGAAAATTAGTGAAAAAACACTTTCCATTTCCTTTCATAGAGGCCTACATTCATTTTTATGAAGTAAAACTGCCTGAGGATGACAAGTAGAGAATTTTAATGTAAAAAATAATGTGAGCTCTTTTGTTCCTTACATATGAAAGCATTTTTTTTATGATTTATTGCCACATAGTCATATTCCAATAATTTAGCCCAGCATCCATAATAAGGCTTTTTATCTAGTTTTCTGCAAGTGAAGGATTGTGGGTCGTAGTCTCTGCCCTTATACAGTACATTGTTCTCTGAGGTGTGAATAATGCCAGCCTGAACACACACACACCACTGGGCACTCAAACATACCTCCACTGCTGCTCTTGCATTTGAAGTAAGCAGCACTGAGCTGGGAGAGATGGGAATCTCATGCTGCCATATTGAGCAAATCACATACAACAGAATATAAATGTAACTATTGAAATATTGAATATTGAAATTGTCTTTGCAACAAACAGCCAAAATTTTTTAAAAATATTTAAAATATAAACATAACATATTTTCATTAAATATATACATGCATGTGTTTGTATTTATATATACTTAATAAATATACACAGCACATACAAACATATTATGCAAAGAAAAACTGCATGCGATTAATCGCGATTAATCATTTGACAGCACTATAATAATTACATTATTGTTACATTATACACAATTGTTTTCTTGGACATAATTCTAAAAACTGACGAGAAAAATTTACTCAAGATGTAACATGAATGAAACTATGTACTGTAAATAATAATAAAAACAAAAATAAATACTTAATATAAATATAAATAATGCATGCAATTTTGACTTGACTTGAGTAGTAAAAATAATAATAAATACATGAACATCAGATAAAATACTCAAACTAAAATTTGTGCGTTTTCAGCTGAGAACATACACTGCCCCCAACTGTTCAGCTCACTGCATTGTTCTGGATTGCAATTTATTGTGAACAATCATTACAATTAATTAGAAATTACTTCCATATCTACAGGCCCCCTGAAAGATATCTCTCTGATTTATTCATGGCATTAAATGCCCATATGCGCAAATAATTATGATCATTTTCATTTGAAAAACAGAACTATGGACCTAGATAAGAAAAATGTCAGGCTCAGACTCAATGGGAAGATGATGTGGGTGAGAGAGAGAGGGAAAGAAAAGAAAGGGAGAGAGAAAGGAAACTAAAGAGGTGAAAGGTCAGGGTTAATGTAAGCATGATTAGTAAACCTAATTATCAGACCTCAGTTTGAGCTCTTGGAAGGCCCTGAAAAAGCCAATCACCATTAATCTACAAGCCGCAGAGAGCAATCGCAGCAGAGATTAATGCAGTAATCGGACCATGATACCTCCCATTCATCATATCCATCACAGCCACGCTCCTACTGCCAGCACTCAACACTCACAACACTAATGGCAACAAACATTTCAAATGCATCAAAATATAAATAAAAAGAAAAACTAATTTCACACACAACACTAATATAATTTCAAATGATTATTACTACTACTACTAATAATAATAGAATTAAAATTAACAATAATAATAATTATTATTAAATAAATCAAAAATAATATGAAATAATGCCCCACAGTATGAATCACACACTTTTTGTATTGTGCAGCATAATAAAATCTAAATGTAAAATATCATTATTAGTTATTTGTTTATTTGTAGACAATTTAGTTCTATGGCATCTATATTAAAAAACATGGGGTTCACGTTCACACACACACACTTTTCATTCATATGTCTGGATAATGTTCACACTATCAGCATTCTCACACTTCAGGGCAGTACTTGATGAATTCTGGGTGTCCTTTCTCTGCTCTCTGACCCCAGCTCAGTTTTTTCTCTAAGAATCAAAGCCCATATGGTAAACATATTTTGCAGCTTCATTGGGTTTTACTGCACTTGCTACAAGAATGAAGGAGGTTGTGTCAGGTTCATGAGGGTAAACGATACAGTCAGCCATTAAAGAGCTTTTATTTCTGTTAGTGCTGGCGGAACGGCTCTCAGGGACCATTCAAACCCAGTCGTCAAATTATAGAGCAACAACATGACCACAGAGCACTTCTCATGCGGGCCGGCCTGAGAGGACTTTTAGGTCTAAAGTGTCCCTTTTGAAAATGTTCGATAAAATGTTGCTGCAGGCATAAACAACATTCAGTGGCTGTGTGCAAACAGCGTTAAATTAATATTATGAGTAAAGGTTAAACTCGATCAGTAATATTTGTAGCATAACAAAGGATACTACAAAAAAGTTAATTTTCACTAATTTTCTCACTTTTTATTAAGGAGTGAAGCATTTACAACAGAAGTGGAAGGGGCCACTTGCTGTTTCAATAGTACAGATATAGATTTTAATGGGGAAATAATTACTTCTCTAAAAGTATCTACTTCTCTAAAAGTATCCTGTTTTATAAAATTTGATAATTCAATGCCATAAACCCTACAATGATATTAAGGATTATAAATGGCAAAAATACTGAAGAACTGAAAATATTGCATGAAATTATAAAGTTAGAATGTATTAAAATACAAACACAAAAGTAAAAAAAAAACATTAATAGCAATTTATTTAATATATACAAAATATATACATTTTATTAATAATAATAATCTTTGATATACGTCTTTGTCTTTGATATACAGCATATATATATATATATATTCTAAAATAAATGTAAAAAAAAAAAAAAAATTAGATAAGATTACATCTCAAATAAATCACCTGGCAGATCAAATAATTTTAAATAATTTGATAACATTTTAAGTGTCACCTTTCTATTTTTCTATTTGTTAACCCTTCCGAATTTAGCCTCAAAAAATAAAAAAGTTAAAAAAAATTACAGAAATGAGTTGACATTATTTTTTGTGGTGATCGATTGAGCTTAACGTATGTTAAACCTGTAAATTTCCATTAAGGTTACGGTTCGATTCACGTAAAACACTTACACTGATAAAAATCTTCCTAAGCCGCTTTGGATAAAAGTGGCTGTTGATTGGATAAATCAAATGAAACTGCTTATTACATTCATGACTGTTTCCAATTACATTTTGATAATATTGATTATTCTACTATCACAACAACCTTTTCCTTTTTAAGTGGGTTAGACATCAAATAACCATTATGTGTCTGGTAAACAACATTAGAGCTTAATTATATTACTCTGAGAGCAGTTGATGTTTTGAGTGCCGGAATATTGGCAACTTGCTCCCCTGCTGTGTTCTTTTTGTGTATAACTTTCAGCTTTGGTCAGTGTACATCCCTTAATGGTCAGGAAAGGAACTTGCGATTCAATGCTTCAGCAATGTCATGCGATATATAGTTTAGGCAGTTATACAGAGTCTTGGGTTGGACCTTTCTGTTTCATTTCATAACAGTGGGTTATAATTCACATGGACAGACCCCTGCACCCGAGCACTGGCCTGCATCTGGACAGCATCTGGGGTCGGAGCGGTCAACCCCACAAGTGCTGAACCATCTGTGCTGGTTCCCGCTCGCCCTCTAAACGTAAAGTACAGGTCATGTAAAATGCAGGGCGGAGTAAATATAATGTAAAATGCATAAATAAAACATGCATGGCTTGTTTAAAAATAAACTGCACTATTGTAGTTTTTAATGGTATGATTGCAGCCATGATACAGATGCTTTGGCAATACAACTGTTCAAGCTTGTTTTGCTTCATGACCCAGATTTTACATCTCATCTGAATCAGAAGAGAAATATGCACTGATCAAGAAAAAACTGTTCTAAACACATGTTGGTGGATGGACTTCTTCAACGAAGGATGGGTTACTTTTTGGATTATGTACTTGTACTTTTGCCGGAAGCGAGGTTTTAAAGTTAAGATCATTTATTTGGTTTGTTTACATTTTTTTTGTAAATAAATAAGTCTACTGTACATCTCAAATGGCCTGAAGATGTGTAATTTTTTAGCCAACTGATTCCATTTTTGGGTGAACTATTTATTTAAGTGGTGACCAAAAACTTAACTAAAAGTGTAAAAACAAAACAAAGCAAAACAGACAACAGAAAAACAAACAAGACAAAAAACAAACAAACAAACAAACAAAAAAAATAAACGAATGCCGCTCTTTTGAACTTTCTATTCATCAAAGAAAGAGGGAAAACTGCATCATAACAAGTTGTTGTCTTTCTGAAAATACTGTGATGTTCGCGAGATATTTGTGATGTTTACTTAAAATTTAAAAGAGGTGTTTGGGAGGATTCTGAAGCAGTTACCCCACAGCCTTTGATAGTGTGACGACCAATGACACCTGAAAGAGTAAAAAACGACTGAATTTAAAGGGCAGAGAAAGCCAGGTGCCCCAGTGAGACAAGGACACTTAAAAGAGTAGCAGAACTGGGCCCTGGGGTCCAAAATCTGTGCACAGGATGATGCCTGTTCACTACAGGAAGTAAACAACCACATGGCACCAGAGGGAAATATTTAACTTCGTAGTGGGGGATGAAAGAGAGGCTATGAAAAGAACGAGAGGCGTTAATCAAAAAACATGGATGTTTGAGCAAGTACCCATGATAGAAGGAGGATATAAGGAGTTGGGAAGAGATAATTGATAACAGATAGGCCCAGGGGCGGGCTCAGGTGCAGATAGCACACTTAGCATGCTATTTGTAGAATGGCATGCACAGCATTTTACAGATGGAATTTTACAGAAGGATTTTTAATTATTCTAATTTAAATGTAATGACCAAATGACACATTACAACTTATAATAAAATAAAGTCATCTGTAAGTCAGCAGGGGGGTAAAAGCCAAGAAATTGGTCCAAATGCTTTTCATTTTCATATTTAATGCTTTATGATACAAGATGAATGTGTTGCTATGCATAAATACTAATAAATATAACCTAAATTAATCTCATACAGAATGCATTTGTAATGTTAATTTAATGACCAGATGACACACTACAACTAATAATAAAATTAGCTTATCGGCAAGGGGGTAAAAGGCAGTAATGGGTGCAAATGCATTTTATTTACATACCCAGAGCAGTGTGATATACTGTAAGGTAAATGGGTTATGCTATTTATAAACAATTATTTCCACAGACAAATAGGAAAGAGTTAAATTATTCTTGTACAAAATGGGATTGTAATGTATATTTAATGACTAAACAGCACACTAAAACCTATAGTAACATTCTGAAATTTAGCAGGGGGTTGATAGAGTGAAATTAGTGAAGATGCTTTTCATTTTCAGAATTATTACATGCTCCAAGGTAAAGGTTCTGGGTTTTTTGCCTTTTAAAATCAGCTATTTAGTGCATTAAACAGACAATGCACTAATGTGTGTGTGTGTGTGTGTTTGTGCATCATTAAAAGTAATTTTACCCAACACTGATATTATACATAGCCACCCAAAATTAAAATATATGCAATTTATTTCTTAATGTATTTATTTATATTAATACTTTACATATAGTTCACAAATTAAATTTTGAATACATTATTTTTTATAGATAGTTCTATTGACAGACATAGACTGACAGATAGATAGACAGACAGATAGATAGTACACAAGCAAACACTGAACTGAATTATTTGAATCATTACAGCAAACAAATAAACACACACACACACACACACACACTTCTCCCATCTGTCAATGCAGTGTCTTAGCAAGCACAGTTAGCGGCCCATCATTGTGGTTCTCCATCAGAGACCAGCAGCTGTCTGCAGCAACAGAGAAACATTGATGAACCGGAGGAGGAATTGGAATTGACGAAGAACACTATCGCTCTTCTGAATGCCGCTGGAGACAGCAGGCAGTAAGAGCGTCTGGCATGCAGAATGAATATCTCAAGAAATGTGTCCTGGGGTCTAAATCACACCACAGGCTCTAAAGGCCTTCAGACGAGTCACTCTGTGCGGTGAGGAGCTGATGACTGATATTATCAGGGTCGTGAACTGTAGAGAAATAAGTGGGACTGTAAACTCAAGGACAGCAGGAAGACCTCACACTGTTAAAAGCAGGTTTGATTGAGCACCTAGAGCTGTACAGAGGGTTCGTTCCCTTTCTCGATTCATCCAGAATCACAGGAAGAGTCATCTGGTTAATGTGTAACCTATACTATTGACTGTACTCATATGAACTCGCTGTCAATCTGGCAACATCTCATTGACTTTAAACAGACGATGTAAGAGGATTGATCTATTGACAAGCCATCCGTTACAGGTTTAGTGACCTTTATTTAGCATCAGGAGCTCATTGCAATTCACTTACATCGAACTGGATGGATTTAAGATTCTGTGCAAGGTCTGTTAATCTAGTAAAACGCATACATTAAAATAATATACACCAAAATTGCATACCTATCAATCTATGCATCTATCTATTTTAAATGTAGCTAAAATAAAATGTTTAAATTCCTTTAAAGAAATTATGTTCTTTTCAATACATGTTCAACTTTTCATTTACAGTAAAAATAATGAATGAGGGGAAAAAAGAAGGGGGAAAGAAGAGTAAATAAGGACAAATAGCAAGACGGAAACAGGGAAAGAAGAGGGGAGAAAAGAAAAAAAAGCTTACAGCACACACACACACAACACAATCCATCAGATAACGACAAGGACTCTCCTCAGCCTGAGGCCATGAGACCCAGGTGACATCCTTACACACACTTTCCCTCACACTCCTTCTCTCTGCGTTGATTGTGCTCTGGGACACTGGCGAGCCCTTATCGACTATTTAAGAGTGCCAGGGGGTCTGATGAACTGGCATTTCCCCCCTCTTTATATGCTAATGCTTCTGTTTATGAAGTTGTCCTCTGCTTGATTCGTAACAGCTTGCTGTAGCCGTGGGGGAACCTTTGTTCACTTCGTGTTTGTCTGTGTGGTCTTCCTGATGTGATGGAGATGGTCTCCAGAAGGCAGGTGGACTGTGGGTCATTTGAGCAGCTCTGGGCTGGACCTCAGCTCTGGATACCAGCTGTTCTTCCCTCAACTGAGGTGTCATGACCCTTTGATAATGACTATAAAGTAATGAGCTCTCCCCTGTAATTACAGCGACTTTCACCGCGTGACCTGTCTGGGGACAGCGTGACACCTCCAGAAGCTTTTTCTGGCACAAGTTGTGGCAAGAATGCATAATGATAATTATAATAATAATAATAATAAATATTATTGATAAAATAATAAAAAATATTTTTTGTGCATTCAAAATAAAATATTGTGTTTTGTGTAAATAACATTTCATTAGGTTAGGCTAAAGGCAAATATATATATATATATATATATATATATATATGGTGACACTTTATTTTAGCATTCTTACTAGCATATTAACATGCATACAGCTAGAATGTAAGTAGTATTTAAGTGCATATTAATGCCTTATTCTGCATCTCTAATCCTATCCAATACCTAAACTTAACTTTTAAGTAGCAAAATAGAAATTTATTGAGGGAAAAGTAGTAGTTAACAGTGAATGAGGGTTCCATATTTAATGTTTTAATATACTACTATTGTAATTATTTTCAGCACATTCACACCAGATCTCAGAACAGCCACTTGTATATTGTTGAAAAATGTTTAGATTCAAACTTCTAAAAGGATCTCACGTTGAGAAAAATAGAACTTCACTTAAGAACCAAGACATTCAAATGTTAATGAAAGACTCTTGAAAAGAGAAAGGAATCCTTTTCTTCGAGTGTTCTTATGTACTGTAATCTTAGACGGCCTCTTGAGATTGAGCTAACCTTCCATTGTACAACCTTCAACAATGAGCCCAAATCTCTTTTTAAGGTCCAGTCGTGTTACTTATTAACTGAGTAATGACTTGCTGTAAAAACGCATTGTCTCAAATACTATGAAAAGACTCGGAGGCAGAGGAGAGGAAGGAGGAGGCTGATTAATTTCAATAGGGCCCTTCCGAAAGAGAGAATTACCTTCATGGTGAAGAGGAGGGCTTCCCATTGGCCTGCTTATGCACTGCAAACCCCAGCCCTTCATTACAGCTGGCAACAGTGAGAAAAGAGAACAATCAGCCTGATACCCAATTCTGGAGGAAGAAAGGCCTTATTTTTCCACCCTAAACCTAGTGTGAAGTAACAGGGCTTTCAATGCCCTGGTTATTGCAGGGTGAGAGCTACATGGACACAATGAGATTTACTATCGTCAGTCACACAAGCCGTCAGAACCCTTTGCGGGCCCAATTACAAGAAAATAGAAGATAATGGGGGATTGATTGGTGCTAATGGATTTATTCTTTGGCTAATGTGCCTCAATAACTGTTTTTTATAACCTCTTTCCATTCAAGTCTGGTTTGCACCTCTCTTCGTGAAACACAACGGATGACTTATTTCGTATGTCATAAATTAAACATCATTGACTTTCTCCAAACCACTGTCCTTTGTGGTTGGGGCGCATTTCACTTTTGTTTCACTGGGATGTTGCATTAATAATTTCAAAATGGATCTAGAACCGCAACTTCCCCCTTGCTGCTCTCTGACCTCCTAGAAGCAAAGCTAAATTAGACCTCACTGAAAGGTAGCAGATGTCTGCAGCGGTGGAAGCACCTATGAACTATTTGCACAATGTGTGTGTTGGATGCTAACGGTCATTACCGCTAGCCACAGGAAACATCAGCAGTCTGGATCACATAGGATAAGCATCCACATTTTTGCTTGGAACAGCATCAGTATTAACAATGGCATGCAATGACACGTTTATTAAAACGCTGGAAACTTGGCACGATGAGAAACGAGAACAATAAGTGTCTCTCAGAGAACTGAAAGTCATGGCAAAAAGAAAATCAGCCACCTGCACTAGCAAGTGCTTTGAAGTACAAAGGGGAAGTATTTGCTTCTCGAATAACTTTAAATTTAACATTAAATTTATTCCATGCACTACATTACACAATGAAAGTAGGTGGAACTATTATTATTGCTGTAGTCTTGTTGTCGGCGCCATGTTCTGGAGACACTTTGTTTCGCTGTGAAAGTGAAACTAGTTTCTTTCTGCTTCCAAAAGAGGACACAACTAGAAATCAGTGCTTAAGTTGTATTTACAACACATTCCCAAAATTGTGTGCTGCACATTTATGCTGGATGTGTACAGAGGCTATAAAGTGGGGCAATTCTAATTCTGCAAGGACAGTCTGGTACTTCTGACTCACAACCTTTAAAGGGGTCATACAAACCAAGTTTTCCGCTAGGTAATATGAATCTTTAGGGTCTTAATGGAAAGTTTGTAATATAGTTAGTTTTAAAATTTCTCAAAGATAGTTTTAAAAACGCAAAATTTATCCTGTCATAAACAGCTCTTTTGAAATCACTCTGTTCTTTGTACTTCCCCTTTAAATCTTCACGAGCTCTGCTGACTCCGCCCCTCTTTTCCGAGTTGCTCTCAGAGGATCTTTTTTTTGGCCGTATTCATACTGAAACTTGCCAATTAGCACGTTATTAGGAAAGGCTTCATTCATTAAAAGACAGTATACTTTCTGCTTCTGAAGGTGAGGCTGGATCATGAATGATTCTCGCGAACATAAATGCATTTCGGTTGAGCAAGGGCGCGTTTCCCTTCAGAACCACACGTAACATTAATCGTCTGCGTCTTCAGTCACTCAGATGTCGGGGGTAAATGACTAGTGTTATGTTCATTAATACTTTCAGCAACAAAACACCTCAATCGCTTAGGAGTCTTGCTTGTCTCTGCATCTTGGTCTGATGACGGCTCACACAGGGCGGGGCTAAGGTAAGACACCAGTTCAGTCTGTGTGACATGCTGCTGTCATTCAACTATTGTGGGAGTGGCCTCACACCGACATGCATTTGAGAATGGCTTGATTTCCGAGGGGGCAACTTATTTTCATTAAATCAAAAGAAAATTACTTGTGGATCTTTATCATTATAGGGTGGTTGTGTACACACACTCCCAACACACATTTCAGTCCAAACAGCTTGTAAAAGCGTATGTACCACCGTATGACCCCTTTAAGACATTTTCACCTTAAAAGAACCTGCTAATTACTATTCAAACATAAGTTTTGAGCAGTGTAGTGTAGTACTTGTTGTTTGTCAATTCTCAGATCACAAATTCATGAATGGTCATGTTTATATGGCGCAATGAAACGCAATGCAAAAAAGACAGTACTAAGTCTTTATAATCAGCAAGTATGTACCTACTGGGTGCAACAAATGCCTTATTTGTAATGGCTTTTATTGTTTTTGCATCACGTTATGGTAAGGGGCGTAACATTTTCGTCACACTCTTGAGGTATTTAGCCAATCACAATGCACTGGACAGCACGCCAATCAGAACACATCGCACCCGTTTTAGGAAGGCGGGGCTTAGAGAAGAAAAAATAATGTACAGTATATGAAAAATAATTTTCTTTAAAAGCTTCAGAAATGAACAAATATATGCACAAGTAGTAATGAAAATGGGCTTAATTGGATGCAAGCTTAAGACAACTTTAAAATATTTCACTGTTTGATTTATTTTAGGATGTTTCGCTTTTACACAATTTTGGTATTGTGATTCTAATTTCATGCAAATCTATTAAAAAAAGGTTAGATAAACTTGAGATGAGATATAAATAATAAATAAAGTAACATTGTAAGATATGAAGTCACAAGTTACAAGAAACAATGTAGCAATTGTTAGCAATAAAGTTTCATTGCAAGCAACTTAATCCTTTTTTGAAGAGGTGAATCAGGTCCCGCACACACATATATCTATCCCCTCCTCCTTGCATCCTGAATCCTACTTTGAAACAATCCTCAATAAACCTGGTGGAGATTTACACTCCAGCTCACTTGAAAACCTTGGGCCGCCTCTGTGTTGCCTAACCCAGAGAGCTTAACCTGCAGACAATGACAACAATGACCACCAGACTTCCACCTATACCGCCGTCACAGAGGAAGGGATGGCCCTGCATTCACGCCGCTGTGAACTCTGTTTCTTATTCGAGAGCTCAAAGAGTGACTGGGCTCTCACCACACCCCCAAAAACTCTCAGCACCTTCCCCCTCTAACGCCCATCAAGAGCCTTGCTTCCATTGTCCTATTGTCTCCCAAGTGATGGATTCAATAGTTCCATACTAGAGAAGAAAAGAGGCAGGGAAAGAAACTTTAGAAGAACGTTAGGCTTGATTGGCAAGTTAACTCTTCCACCTGTCAAAAGAGTATGGATAAACAGCAAGACTAGCTTTACATGGGACAGTCCTGGAAGAGAGTAAGTAAGCTAAACCACAGATTCTTTAAAGAAAAGTAAAAGTGTTTAAAGGCTTTAAAATAAATGATCCAAAAGGAGGGTTTTGAAGTAATTCCAAAGAAGCAGTATTACTAGTTCGTCAAAGAAACTTTCACTGTACAGTTCTCCAAATAACCATTTATCCTCAAACTGTAGGACATTTTAAAGTGCCCCTAATATGGGTTATGAAAAGTTCATACAGTATTTGGGTTTTGGGGGTCCCCAACAGCAGGTTGACATGCTTGCATGGTAAAAAACCTGCTTTCATTTTCTGGCAATAGGCATTTTTTATTTTTAACTTTTTTGTTCAACGACTCTCAAACGATTCATTTAACGATCCATTTTTTACGTGATGCTAATCTATGGTAGATTGGTCGCGGCACCTAGTGGCAAAAAATAAATATGCATTTTCATTCAGACATGAAAATCTAGTTTTTACAACAGTGCCACAGAAGAAAAATTTTTGGTTCCTCAAAGAACTATTCAGTGAACGGATCTTAAAAATAGCAAATAGTTTTTTAGCGGGAAAACGTTTTTAATATGACAATTATTATTTTTTTTTTTTAAATAAAGAACCTTTTTGGGAATATTCTGTGGATGTTAAAAGATCCTTAAGAATGATGGTTCATCAACACTAGAGTGCAGATCGGGCCGCATTTTTCTGTCCGAGCCCGGCCCGCGTCCGACAGAGCAGTAACCGAACCCGACCCGAGCCCGACAGGCATTAAGATATTGTCCAATGTCCAAGCCTGATCCCAGCCAGACACAGTTAAAATATATTTTTTTCCTCATATTAATGACACATGCACTTTTTTGTGTCGAAAGCACGCTTTTATTAAGGAACTGTAGGGAGGCGTTCGGAAATGTCAACAGATGAGAGCATCAGCGCACGCAGGGCAAAATGTTTATAACACAGGCGCACATGTGGCTCGGGTCGGGTATCCATCCTCTAATCAGCACCCTTAAAAGTTTCCAACAATGCCACAGAAGTACAATTTTAGGTTACCCAAAGAATACCAGGGGTGGATGGTTGGGTCGATAGATGATGCCATCGTCCATCGCCGAGCCAGCATCGCGATCCTCCGCCCCGCCGCTACAGGAGCAACCACCAAACGCGGTAAATCATTTCCACGAGAGGAAAACAGACTCACACGCGATTATGCCTGCGCTCGATCTTCTCTCATTTTTGTCAGTCGTGGGGCAGGGCTTGGTGTTTTAGTTACAACTAAACAACCCCCCCCCCAACAACCACCACCTACGAAGACGATGCCATCGTCCATCGCGATGTTTCACATTAGACATCGTACGATGCCAAATTGGTCGACATCGCCCAACCCTAGTGGATACTGACCAGGTGGTAAAACAAACACAAATAAAAACAAAGTAACCACTCAGCAAAGTGAAAACAAAACTACAGAAATTAATTATATAAGTGAGGCTTAGAAAACCTGAAAAAGCAGCCAACCTGAAGAGTCTTCATTTAATAACAACATTAATTATAGTGATCATAATCATAATACTCTACTCTGCTGCATTGATTCCCACTCTGGACAAGCAGCATCAATTAGGCACTTGTTTCAGCACTGGCTAATTGGTGAATACAGAAGTTAATATTTACCCTGGATAATGAATCCCAGTAGCAGTGGCGAGGTGGACCGCGGTCTGTGATTCTGTGCTAATTCTGTGGCTCCGAGTGCATTTGTCCTCCATTAGATGCTGTTGAAACATTAGGCCTCATTAGAGCTCAGAGACAAGTGTACTGAAGATGCGGCCAGAATAATAAGATATTAGCTTTGCACTCTCTGGCTGCAATAAGCAGTGGGCGCAAATTTGGTTTGGAGAAATGCCAGAAGCCACATTACTTTCCAATGCAATCTAGCTGATGAACACCCTACCTCACCCCATGGTGCAGCGACAATTACAGTGACGCCATTTAAAGCAAGTCAGTACACTTGGTGACTATCTGAAGATAATGGCCGTAGACAAGTACAGGCCGTGTCTACTGAGCGTTCAAAACGAAATTCCAGATGATAGGCTCTTTAAAACAAAAATTTATAGAGCTGCCATTACAAAGTCTCCAAGTCCATCTTCTCCAATTTATATTGTTTGAAGAATAGGTTACGGTTTTATTTTACAGTATGTGTACTTACAGTGTACTTAAAGAAAACCAAGAAAGTATGGTAAGAGTATGGTAACTGCATGGGTTAAGGTTAGGTTTAGCGGTACACTGTAAAAAAAAATTGCTGTAGTTATGCAGCTGGTTTGCCAGTAACTTACTGTAGAATTATATTTATCAAATTTATTGGCGACGGTTTGTTAAAATATAAATGAACAATAAAACATACAAGTCTTTTAACTTCACATAATAAAACTATTAAAACAGCCTCATAACAAGCATTCTGGGAAACGGAAATCCTCATCAACCTTTTTCAGTTTCGTCTGATATTGGTTCCCAGAAATGCTTTGCATGAGGCTGTTAAAGATTTGTTCATGTTTAATGTTAATTTAACTTTGATCAAACTGTCGCTATTTAATAACATAAATTTAAATCTACAATAAGTTATTGGCAAACAACTCGGGAAAAAACTGCAATTTCTACTGAAATATTTTACTGTGATATGTTCAGGGTTAGTCCCTAGTTATAATCCAGTTGTTGTTGCTGTAATAACTACATAGTATGTACTTGACCAGGACTGTAACATTAAGTGTTCCTGAACAATGAACTACATACCAAATAAAACCTCTTTCTGTTGCACATCGACATCCCAGAGGATGTCTGATACAAGATATCTCCTTCCAATTAATTGCAGTGTATTTAATTAGGTCAATATTTAATTTATAATTTTAACTACACAGAATTAAGCGCCATGTTAATGAGAATCTTGGATTACATCAGTTTAATGAACCAACTGTTCAAAGCTATAATTAGAGCATAATTTTTCACAAATAGAAAAATTATCAGGCTTTACAAAGATTGAGAACAAAACCTGACAATTACACCTAAGATAATCGCTTTTTCTTAAATATATATATATATTATTTTTTCCTCCCTACAAAGAATTTGTAATACTTTATATACAAATTTACCACTGTTTTTATTTAAAAACGACTTACTCCTTACTCTCAAATAACAATACGGAGGAAAAATATACCTACTGTACACCAGCAGTCAAAGTGTGTGTGTGTGTGCATTATCCATATGCTCCAAACATGTCTAGATGAATTATAATGACTCTCTAAGAGTTTTCTTAATCATTCTCTTTCACAAGGGAAATATGATAAATCGCAACAAGATAATTTGCATATTTTGTTCCAATTACAGGGAAAGACAGATCATAACCCCTTGTCATGTTTGAATAAAGTGTGGTATGGTTCATGATTTTAATTTTAAAGCATTTTGTAGCATTTGACATAATCAAATAGATCGCTGATTAGTTTCAGCACCCTAGCGTGAGTGAAATTAGCTCGCTGCATCATTCTCGCTACATACTGGTTCAGTACAAGCCAGCATTTAAATAATAACAACCTCACCTGAAGAGTGTTCGCAAATGGTACAGTAGGACTGTTCGAGCTAAGAGCTCTTCATTTGAAAACAGTTATCTGTCTTTTTGATGCAGTGATGCTGATGACATTTATGACAACTATAGACTCATTTTGAAAAAATATAAAATAAAAATAATCAACCACACCAGGGATTTCTTCTCAAAAGAGACAGAGAGAGGGATCAAGAAGGGCCCGACCATCAGGGAGACTATTTCTCTAGCTGAGACAAATGACTGTTGTTTACTATCAACCACCATACAAGATCTCTGGCCTTTTGAAAGACTTGCATTTCACATTTGAAATCAAATATATATATATATTAGGGCCGGGACTCTATTAAAAAAATCAATCTAATTAATTAGAGGCTTTGTAATTAATTAATCGAAATTAATGGCATATAAATAATTGACCTGAAAACAGTGAGAAGTAAGTTTTTTCATATGGATTTTTAGTATACCACTGAATAATGACTGAATACATAAGCTTAAGCAAAAAAATATTGTTTATTTTTGTTCAACCAAGTCCAACAGACCAATATTGTGCCGTGCGTGATTTCACATTGATTACATGACCGGCTTTACTGACAAAACATGCAAACATATCGGCCGATCTGGATCCGCCGAAACTCATCCATTGAGAAACGTTCCACGGTGCAAAAATAAGTGTGATTAAAATGCGTAAAAAAAGTTGTACGCGTTATTTTTGTGTAATTAATTAATTTTAATGAATGCGTTAAAGTCCTTATATTATAAATAAATAAATAAATATATATATGTATATATATATATATATATATATATTTAAATTATATTAAAAAAAAGTAGATCATCATAGATTTTGTGCATGAAGGTTATTTTTTTTTTTTAGGTTACCTTATTTTTATTTTTATCTTTTATGCATTGAATGGAATAAAATGCATTATATACATTTTTTGCTTATTTAATGATCTCTAGTTGATTTTATAATGTTCTTTTTGGTTTAATCTACTACACTTTGTTACTTATACATAAAAACGTATTTAATGTAGATGACACATTTACTCATTTCGATAGTTACATTTAAAATAAAGTACAAATTAAAATAAAAATATAGGGTAGGGTAGACAAGATTTTTTTTTTACTCATTTGAATATTTAAATATGAAATAAAATACCTTAATTAGGATATACAGCACATTCACACATTAAAGAAAGAGAATGAATGAATGAAACAAGGAAGTGACTGGTGAGGAATAGATGTTCTGCTGAAATGTAGCGGTCACATCTTATATTCATAGTTTTTTTTTTTTGCTCTGGAAATGTTGTCAAAAAAATGTTGTGCTGACCGAATTAACAACAAAATCTGTACTACTCAACAGAATCTACTTCTATCCTTCACAGCCTCTTTTAAAAATGAAAAATTGGATTTACTCGGACTCTGATTTCCATAAAACATCCATGACATCTTCAACATGCTTACACAACGTGCGATAAAGAGACCTTCCCAGAAAGAACTGATAACAAACCCAATTTGTACACTGATGACTATGTGGGTGTATCACCCGACAGGACCAGCAAACAGCGAGTGACCTTTGTGAAAGGTTTTTATTTTTAGGGTAAGGGGTCATCTATGCTACACCATGACTGCTATTAGCGCAGGGACACCAGAGATATGTTGAGGTACCTCCACCGTCACCCCACATTCCCTTGTCCCCATTCACACACCCCAGTTATCTCTTGAATGCCTGATGCATCTGGGTCTGCCGGGCTCAGGCCAGTTTTGAAGGGATTTGAGAGGACAGATTGCTAATCCGAACTTTGAACATGAGGCGAAGGCTTTGAGGGGAGGTCTCCGGCGTTGCAGGCTTTCTGTCTTTTCTTATGGAAATGCAGTCTGTGCAGCCAGAACAGTGATGAAAATGCCACAGGGCTTATCACAGCACGACAGCCCTACCGACAGAGACCACGGGGAGAGACTGACAGATCAGCCACGCTAAGGACGGCCATCGCTATGTGACGTGCACCATTTTTATTATGATGTGTGCTCGTGTCCAGTGTGTAAGAAAGAGATGATAGAAGTGCTACAATAAAGCATTCTGTCAGTTATATGGAAAAGAGGCTCATTTCTGTGATGAGGGTCATCTCTGTTGAGAGAAAACGGGTAGCTCAATTCGCTAATCTTTGAGTGATGCTTATAAATGTCAGAACTTTTGAGTCAATGACATTAAGAATTCAAAATGTTTTCTTCAAAGAATACTCTTTGAAACAGTGCCCAAGTTAGATGATATGGTAAAAATTGCCATTTCTTTCCAGACCATTGTGTTATCTATAAAGTTTAAATTGCACACAAACTAGTTATCAATTGTACTAATTTCCCCAAACTTAATGGGATAGTTCAACCAAAAATGAAAAGAGTAATTTTACTCACCCTTATGTTGTTCCAAACTTGTATGCATTTCTTTTTAAATCACAAAAAGAAAGGTGTTTAAAAAGTCTAGGTGCGTAAACCTCAATAATTAAAATTTAGCAAAAAATAAATAAATAAAGATAAAATAGACAATACAAAAGCAAATGTAAAATAAACGGTGGAACAACATTATGTAAATTAATTCACACTTTTTAAAATCACAAAAAAATATTTTGAAAAATAAATTACTGTCCATACAATTGTTGATTATATATAAAAATAAATAATGTATTTATATATTTTTCATTCTCTTTAGAAAACACTGAATGTAACAGAAACCCGATGACACCAAAGAACCCAAATTCTCATCAAGACTCCTCCAAATGCGTCAGAGCACATGTTCACATGTATCAGCTGGTCTGGACATATGGACGAGTAGTCTGTTAGAGTTATGAGAGAACAATCTGTGTGCTAAACCCATCTGGTTAGACACATATTTGGATGAGTGCTACATGTATGTTTGACGTCCTAAGTATGACAGGCACGGAACACTGAAGAACCATGGAAAACAGTCTGGATAATGACCTAATTTAAGTGCATAAAATTTGACTCTATGAGAGCATACAATTTCATAATTCTCAAAGATTAAAGTATTTAGAGGCTAAATACTGTATGCAAAAAGTCAAATTAGGAACATGGATGCAAACACATCATGGGTGAAAAGGGTGATAAAGACACAAACACACCAAATATACACAGTGTATTTATATACATATATATGGGCTGTCAAATGATTCAAATTTTTAATCAAATTAATCAGGATTTTCAGTGGATTAATCATGATTAATCACTATTTGCAACTACA
>JAUMHQ010000013.1:2721519-2749900 GCA_032361165.1 Enteromius paludinosus | reverse complement strand
ACTTGGGTGGGTTAAATGCAGAGCACTAATTCCTAGTATGGGAAACCATACCTGGCCACTTCTCACTTCCTTTCCTTCCTCCTAAAGAATTAATTACAATATTGCTTTTTGACTCAAATGTACATAATATTTAGTAAATTTCAGTGTTACATAATACTACACTTTGTGAGCTGTGACACATTTTCTAATGATTCTTTAACAGAAAGTTTAAAAGAGCATTTATTTGAAATTAGAAATTTTATGACAAAATTGTCTTTACCGATCAAATAAATGCATCCTTTATGAAAAGCCCTAGTATAAGTATATATACTAGGGTTGGCATCGTACAATGTCTACATCGCAATGGACGATGGCATCGTCGTCGTAGGCGGCGGGGTTGTAACTAAAACACCAAGCCCCGCCCCATGACTGACAAAAATAACAGTGTTCGTGCGAGCAGGTGAGAGATGATCAAGGGCAGGGATGATCGCGTGCAAATGCTTGAATTGGTTTTGAAATGATCTCGCGGGCCCAGTTTCTTCGCATGTATATCTGTTTTCCTCTCGCGGAAATGATTTACCGCGCCCGCCAGCATCAGTGGAGCGCTCGCTTATCAATGGCATAGATTTGCCGCCATAGATTAAGGGTGTTTTTCACGAGCTGGTTGCTCCTGTTGCGGCGGGGTGGAGGATCGCAATGCCGGCTCAGCATCGTGATGGACGATAGCATCGTCTATCGACCCAACCCTAATATATACACACACACAAACCCACATCACAAGCTTTTGATATGAAATGGGTTAAATGAACATTTATTGAAGTATTGCAAAAATAGCAATTGTACTATACGTATCAACTCAGCTAATGATCATTTTAACTTTTTTCATGCAAAAAAAAAAAAAAATTAAAGGTGGGCTCAGTTTCTCAGCCATTTGCTCTGAAACATCTGCTGAAGATATCCAACAAATGCATGAAATTCAAACCCTTAAATGGATGGATATGAATGCATGTGTTAGAGACAGAACGACAGAGGTTGCTTAGGTGCAACAGGGACGATTAAGGTAAAAAAAAAGGTTTTGTGTTTTATGGCCTTCTGCTGGGAGTCTGCACAAAACTGACCTCGGGGAATCTACAATGTGAGACTAAAACACAAACACATGGGGGCATTTAGCCAGGAACCGGTTATTCAGTCTGTGAGAGACAGCACATGCACCTAATGAAGAAAACAGATAGCTCACTTTTCAGCTGAAGAATTTCAGGATCCATTTCTCCTAAAATATGACCTCCATAAAATAACTAATAAACAGATAATCCATTTCTCTTTTCCTCTCTTAATTTACTGTCCGTTTGACATCGGAAAAGTGTCCACGCTTAAAAATGCTCTTGTGGTAGGTAATACATTTCACACAGACTACATTTATATTTTTCTAGATACCTCGGAGGATGGGACCGTACCACTGTGAAGGAGAACGGCGGGTGAAATACATATTATCTGTGACGGTGCGTGTCTGTTTGGCCTTTCTAAGAGTCCCCTCGAGTTTAAAGAAGAACCCTGCTAGTACTACTAGCTAACAAATGATAACATCCATCAATTACATGATCCTTCCCAGTATGCACTTTTACATAAGGATAAGGACAAAAAAAAAAACTCATATTTAGACTAATGTACAACAAACAGACAGGACAATAAAACATCTCAAGGAGGTAAAAAAAACAAAACAAAACAACAAGCTCTGTGACCAATGTGTCTAAAAGCTGTCACGAGAGATTGATGCTTTTTCATTTTGTTTCAGCTATTTTTGGCAGTGTTTTCAAACTAGGACCAATGTCATCCAAAGTGATAAAGTAGCCCGATACAGTGCAGAGGAAGTTGGAGCCCAAAGTGTGTTGTATAAAGTTGAGTGGAGGGTCTGCAGAGTCTCAAATTTATTCTCTGGGCCGGCGGTGTTATTGCACTCGAGATCCTGGACAGGGCAGGGCACAGATGTGGCCGTAGCTGAGGCCCCTGCAGTTTTAGGGCCGAGGTGTTAATTCTATTTCCTGGGTCAGGAAGCACGTCAGAGGGTCGAGGCAGAGAGAGAACCGCAGCGAATTTCTAGTGCCTGAATAGTCTCTGAAGTATTAGCCGGACGCTAACATGACCATTCCAGAGTGTATCTTGGCTACCACTGCACATTTAAGACCTGTGAGATTTCAAAAGCCTTATTAACCTGAAAAAGTTTACATTACAAAAACTCCCAATAGTAAATAGAAATATGGTCTTGGGCTACAAAATATGTAAACTGACAAAAGATTCTTCTACGCAACACTAAAAACAAGCAACTGGGGTTTTAAGTGTTCTCAAGATGTTTTTGGTGAATGTCAGACCTAGTTAGTTCTTGGGCATTGTCTTATTTCGCAGTCTATCTTCATACACTTTTCTTCTCTCTGGCATATCATCTGCTTCATATCAACACCCCCAGACCCCTGCCACTTCTTCCTCTGTGTTTACTGCTGGGGAAGATCACGTTTTTAAAAACGGAAAGAATGTGAAAGTGTAAATGTATGAGAAGTGGGTGCATGAGATCACAGGCTGTCAAATCTCCATATCTAAGGTCCTGTATAATCAAGATTCTTTGTTTCTTCTGCGAGTCTGCGCTTATCAGAATGTGTTAACAATTCAACAATGAATAGGCTCCAAAGACTGCAGAACTAGATCTGCGTTTCAGAAGCGCACATACACACACAGTCCATCAACATTTGAGGTTGGTAAGAATTTGACGCGTTTAAAAGAAGTCTCATGCTCACCAAGGCTGCACTTATTTGTTTAAAAATGCAGTAATATTGTGAAAAAAAAAAAAAAAAGTTTTTCCAGTATCATATGATCCTTAAGAAAACATTCTAATAATATGCTAAGCTGGTGTTCAAACAAACATTATCATAATCAATGCTGAAAACTGCTGTGCTGCTTGTATACATTCTCAAGAGAACAAAAAAAAAAAAATTTATTAAATATTTTTATATCAATTTAATGTGTAATTTATACAAATCTTGCAAAGAAAATCCCTACTGTACAGTAGGGTGCAGTAATATATATATATATATATATATTTGGGTAATATATATAAAAAGATTAAATAACTGCTAACTAAATTGATTTTAAAAACCATGTAAAATATAAAGCAAATAGCGGATAAAAAGTGTGTGAGTAAGCATTTACCGTGTCAGCACAGAGCAGATAGACTGCCAAGGAGTGCAACCAATCAATGAATCTTTGGACAAGAGGTCCATCAGAGAGGTGAAAGAAGTGTGTATAAGAGGAGAACTCATATCATTAATTAATGAAGTCTGGAGCATTGATCAGAGGCCTGAACTTGGTAGATAGAGGCTGCCAAATTCTGCTGCTCGAATCTGAAAATGTCTAACAAAGCCCCTAAGCAACAGGACACAATTAGAGTGTAGACAGTATCAATGAAACCCTTTCAGTGTTTTGCTCAGATTTATAATATGAGATTTTGCCGTCTACATAAATGCATGTCCAGTAGGGGTGGCACGGTTCGGTTTGTATCACGGTTTGAGGGTCACGGTTTTCGGTTCTGTACGGTAGGGGTGGGCGATTTGGAAAAAATATCATATCCCAATTTTTTTCTGGGGAAATCACAATCACAACGAATTTTTATCCCGATTTTTTTTTTTTTCAAGTTGTTTTTTTAAGACTATTTTACAAATTACAGAGGTAGGGGTGGGCAATATGGCAAAAATATATTACGATGATTCTTAGTGATTTATTTTAGTATTTAGCAAGTTGTCTGAGCAGTACAGACAAACTAATTTGCCTTTTATTTATTAAAAACAAAGCCTTTCAAGATAAAAGTATAAAATAAAAAAGGGCAGATATTTAGGCCAAAATGAGTAAAGATAAAAATAGTTGTCATTTCATCTTTGTTATTCCAATAGATACACATTACTAATAAACATAATATAAACAAACAGTGCTTTTATTTTTCAGGAAGAGTAGGTGTATTCAGCAGTATTGAAAGGTGAAACAATACATCCATCATTTACTCTCTCTCAGCTCGTTTTTATCTGAATGAGTTTTTCTGTTGAACGTTGTATTAAATTCAATGAGGACCAGCTACTGCTTGGTTACTCAAAATATCTTTAATACAAGAAATGAATACAGGTTTGGGACAACATGTAAGTCAGTAAATAATGACAATTATAATTTTTGAGCGAACTATCCCTTTAATGATAAGCATGTTTAGTTCTGTCCCTTTAAGAGCTGCACGCGTCTATTGTACTGTGTTTTTCTTTAGACACAAGCACCTGTGTTTAACGCTGTGTGTTTTTGACAGTATTACCACAATCACATGTGATAAATATCTTAGTTCAGTAATTAGGCGCTATTTGACAGGCTTTTGGTGTACTCGCTGAAAAAGGGGCACGAGGCTACATTGCGCATGTCATGAACCATCGAACCATGCGACGCATGCATGCTCCAAACAGAGACAAGCGAACCGGACGGTTCGGGTTTTTTTCATGAACCGTGCCATCCCTAATGTCCAGTCTATTCACTAGAGATATACAGTCAAAATATTGAGTCTGTGCTGCTAAGCAGTAAAACAGCAAAGTTCTACTACATTTTGTGTGTGTGCATTAGGGAACCTCTAACTTTAATCCTCATTCCTCCCTTATCGACACCACAGTCTCAGTATATTTATAAAATTGCTAGATCAGCACAAGAGTGATACTGCAGAGTTCACTGTACTTGCAGTGACAGGGCTCTGGGTTCACTCACAGGGAAAAGCGCTGTGACTGCAGCAGCATGATGGGACAAAGTGACAGGCACAGCAAACAAACGCTGCCTGGACTATGAGACCATACTAACTAACGCTGATGAGAAGCTTACTGTAACATTGACAGTGTTTACTGAAGAGAAGTGCATCCGAGGGCAAGCGCACTTACATAAACACGCAAACAAACACACAATATTCAGGCTAAATATTCTCACGGAGAGAAACACACGTGCTTGGAAGTCTGTGTAAATAGACATTTACAACACAGCTGCTGTATATGAAAAAGACATCGGAGTTGATCAGTAGAAATGGGTAAAAGCAAACACCACCTGCTCAAACACCTACTCAGCAACTATTTTTTCCTTCCACCTCTGCAAACAAAAAGCACAATCCAAATTCTCAATCAGCGCCGCTCGCATTGTAAGTACATGCATTCGGTGATAATTCCTCATGCTGTCAAAGTCCAGGTGCAGAACCAGAGTTCAGGAGTTGAAGAGGTAATACTCCATCGATTTAACAAAATTACCTGCCAAATTTCTATAGAACAGCAGCAGAAACCATCAGCTGCGAATCATCTCCAGCACTTATGAAAGAGAAATTTCTCTTTCGTGACAGCGGCCGCTGAATCACTGAGGTTCGAGTTCAACCGGAGCAATGCGAGTTTGCCAGGACCCTGCGCTGCAGACCTGCAAAAACGGCTTGCCAGACTGCTATGCTCACCTAAACTACAGTTATGCTTTAAAAGCACACGACTGGATCACGCTCCACTGAAGTATAATTATGAATGTATATATGAATGTGATGAATTATGAATATATATACACATGAGCATGTACTTTCCCATTTTGTGAAAATCAGTGAAGGTTGGTAGGCAAATAAACAATCTCCATAAGAAAGAATTCTTCTGCACTTGTGATTTCAATTATTTTACGATCAGCCGGGCAGACTTAGTTGCATCTTACCTTCCTGAAACATTAATAAGAAACAATGTAAAACTAATAAAACCTAAAGACAGGCATGTTCATGAGGCTTTGGTGTCCTAGAAATCATAGTATCAACTCAATTTTTTAACCATTAAGCTATATTTGGCATACTTTTGCATTAATTTGCATTAAACTCTGAACAATAGCTTCAGTATGTATTTTTAAAGACAGATTTTCAGTCTGAGATCTGCCAAAAAATGCATTCACAAGTGTTATTAAAATATTAGAGTTATTTACCAGTGCTAGAAAGGTTATATACATGTAAAAGTAGGGGAAAAAGTTATGTAAATTCATGAATTTTCAAAACACACTCATACCAATAAAAAAAACTTTACATTTAGGACTGAACAAAAAAGTTTTGGATGCATGTATCCTGATTGAAAGGAGTTGCATCTAGATTTAGATACTTTAGTGTAGGTTCATTCTAAGCACTATTGAATATCCCTAACTCCCTGTTATCTCCATACGAAGCCATGATGCAGGTCTTTCTATCCCAGCCTGGTATCCGAGCTGTAATCATTTGGCCTCTCCAGCTTGGAGCAATGCAAGGATCCTGGCAGTAAGTCAGCTGGCACCGCGACAGGCTTGATTAATGGCCCGTAAAATGCAGAGCTGAGTGCTAAACCGTCCACATGCTAATCAGCCAATTATGAATGTTCTGCTCTACACTAACGCTGCCTCGGTGCAAATCAATGGATTTAGTTCTTTTGCCAGCGGGCACCAAAGAAGATAGGGAGGCTGGGAATGCTTAGGGATGCTGTCCTGAAGTAGCAAGGATAAAATACCATACGGAAATCTGTGCATCATCAGACTTTTGGTCTTGTTAGCCACACACACCCAGGGAAAGACAAAGGCGCCATGATCTCCCTTCTTTTTCCAAGGCATCTTGGTTTGGTTCCAGCACTACCATTTGCAGATGTTTTTGCAACGTTTGTTCCAGTTATTACGACAACATTAAAAGGTATTTCATGGTGATGACATAAGATGGATGAGAGCTGTCTACGTCGGTTGGGAGTAGGAGACGGAGGCTAAGCCGGTGGTTCGAGAAGCCGAGAACCTCCTGTGGGAAAGACAAGCTAGTTCATCATCTTGGGCCCGATGTCAGTTCATATAACCTAGATCATCACTAAGGTGAGCGTGTAGTTTGCCATCGTGATCCCACACCACAGTGCCTCCTGTGCTTCGAGTTACACTAAAAGAGCCCAAGTGGCTGACAGTAACTGGTTGCAGCAAAGTAAAACAACTGATGGATTGAGATTTTCATTATTGGTCACGTATTTTGTGTTACAACAAAAACAACAAGACCTCCCCGAAAAAAAAAATGAGGCAATTATAAGTTAATCAAGTCATTCACAAGCAAGCCAAAATAAGCCTTTTCTTCAAAAGAACTGGCACATATGGAACAATCAAAATAATAACCAGCCTAAAAATGTAACTGATTTGGTGAAGATTTGAGAGTTACACCATGTACTTTGTTGAAAATGTAAAATGAAGACATTTCTTTAACGTAACAGCCATGTGTAGGCATGTTTATGAAAAGAGCTTTCTACTGAGAACCCTCATTAATCATGACCCTGATAATCAAAGCTCAGTTTAAGTCTCTGGCAAACGAAACAAAGACACGTTTGAGTCACACAGTTATTTTTGCAGAGGATGCAAACACACTCTGTGTGCCAAAAGGCCTTGTTTTACTTTGATAGCACGGACTAGCCATACGTCGGCTTTACCTGCGATGCATTGGGTAAGATTAAACGTTGACGTTCCCAGATTACCATTAAGCCCATGAACAGTTTGTGCAACAGGGTCGTTTAATATCAGCATCTGCGTCAATAAGCATGTGTTTATGCAACAACGCATGAGCGTGTGTTTAGATTATATCTGGTCCCTCCAGCTGTGTGTGACAGAGCAAGCCTCATGAGAAAAGCAGTCTTGTGCAAATTAACCACCCTAAAATGCTCACGTACAAAGTGTTTACATTCAGACCTACAGTTCATATCTTCACTGAGGTTGAACTCTGTTCCCTACCACCCCAATTCCATTGTGTTCATAAATTCATGCCGCCATCAACATCATGTGGTGAAAATGCACTTTTCCTCCAAACATTTATGTCTAAGCATACTTCCGGAGAGGCTGGCTCATTTCAGACGGACACGGTTTGCTTGAACTTAACATTCCAACTCAAACTCCAACAAAGATGTGACAAAACGCTAAACATTCATCATTGAGCCACCTCAAAAATGGACAAATTTAAGACTTAAAACACGTCCATGTCAGCACCCTCTCCATCTACATGATCCATGAAGCAAGCATGTCAGATTTTGAGCAGAAGTGTTTTAGTGCGAGACAAATAACACGCGATGCTAACACACATTCCTAGTGTGATGTCACCTATAGAAACCCTTTCAATGTCTAATCTGCCTGTTATTCTTTATCTACAGTTTATGGTAAGCGCTTAGACAAGTCGGGACACGGGTCAGAAGATCTGTTTTTTCTACTGCAACTGCATCTATCTTTCTGTGAAAGCACAGGCCTTTCACACCAAGAGCCCAAACAGTGCTTGCATTCCATAATTAGGAGTCCTTGTCGCATCCCTACACTGCCTGCAAGCAAATAAGTTGCAGGAAGTTCTATCAGAACTGAACTAGAGATTTAAACTTCTTAAAAGCAAAAGGTACAGCAAATGTAAACTGCAAAAGTATCCAATGAGGATTATGGTAAAAAAACAAAAAAGAAAAACAAGTCTGTGATATTAAACTAAAAACTAACTAAACTAACTAAATTAAAAACAGATTTCAAAAGTTAAAAGTGGATTTTATGAATACATATATACACACACAAAATTTCAAGTTGGAAAAACTATTCAAGATACTCAGCACACTGAATTTACTGGTTGCACTATAATTTGCAGGGATACTTTGACAGCCAAACCATTCCAATCTGATTTAATGCATGTAGACATTGCAAAAAGACAAGAACACATTGAAGACCAAATAATGAGAGAAGAACATATGTATTCTGTCAAAACTGGTCTGCACCAAATAAATATCCAAGAAACTGGAGGTCTAGGCATGGAAGATTGTCTGAAGGGCTCTAGCTCAACATACTTGGATTTGTTCACCATCCTCTCCAGCATTAAAGTTGGTAATTACAAAGCAGACACTAATTGTGGTTTTTCAAACCCATATGACAGGGTGCCGAGCGGCAGCATCCATGGAAACCAACCCTGTTATTAGCCCGAAGGCTTCTGACAGATGGGGTATGGATTGAGTTAAAGATGCAAGTCTTGTTTTAATGGGGGGCCTCAGATTAACCCCTGTATTAAAAAAAAACAAAAAAAAAAGAAAAGAAAAAAAGAAGCTCATCTCTTCTGACCAATTCTGAAACCATCACGGAACCACTGGAGAAGCGCTTGAATTATTCATGCCTGAATAACAGTGCCATCCAAGCTAACAGATGGAAGCAGGATGGTTTTGAAGAGCTTGACTACGTGCAAAGAGTTTCTGTCAACCTCTGTCCGCTCTTGCTTCATGCCTTCGGCCCTCGAGACCCTTCCCGCTCTTCTTCTTGTCCCCTAGTCAAGCTTGTCGAAAGCAATGTCAGGCGGTTAGCTCTGCTGTCAGGTCCTCCGAGTAAGTCGTCAACCATCTGTCGCCATTAGAAAAAGCAAAATGGTTCCTGTCAGAGTGAAAGCAGATTAGCGAGGACAGCAGAATGAAGCTTCGATATGGAACGATGAAAGGAAACGAAACCAGCTGTAGGACAGTGGACGGTACAAATAAAAAAAGCAATGGTCAATTAGGCACATGATAGAAAAACAGGTGCCAGATGCTTTATAACATCAACAACAATAGATTAAAATTGTACAATGCTCAACTCTCACAGACGTTCTGAGGTTAGCCACCTTTGACGCATATTTTGGGACTCAATTAATAGGTCTAGTGGTTAAGGAACAGGAATTCATGCTCTATAAACCTCTAAAGCTCAACCACGCACAGGAAATGGCCAATCAGCAAATCATAAGCAGAACAGGCATCATAATCTCAGACATAGTCTGATGGTTACCGTGCGTTCACAATCCCGGTGGCAAGAGCGTCAAAGTGGCCGGAAGTCATTCATTCATAATGTGAGCCGGCAGCGCGTCTTGGAAGGCGAGAGCGTTGAGTAGAGTTGAAATCAGGTTAACTTTATGGTAATGAGCTATGACGCGGTTCGGCGGCAACCAATTGGAATGTAGAAGTCCACCGCTGGAGCAGATTCCAAAAAAAGGGAAATTTCTGTTAACTTTAGTTCCGACCCTATTATTTAGTTCCCATAGCAGATCGCCATTAAGCAACAAAGGAGAGAAGAAGAAAAATGGAAGAGAAGTTGATAGTTGCTGTGGCGGGTTTCCCAGTAATATACGACGTGTCCTTGATGGCGTAATAGGGACATAAATAAAAAAACGATGCATGGATCAAGGTGTTCGAGATTGTTGGGGTTCCTGGTGAGTTTCTAATATGCATTAACGTTATGTTTTTTTGGGAATTTCAAGCTGACTTTAGCGCCAGAGCATGCAAAGCTGTTACTGCTGCACAGAGCGTCTAAAAAATCTCTGTACAGCGTCGTTGGCAGGGCGGCCAGGGCGAATTTTGATGCTCTCGCCGCTGGCGGTGTGAACGCACAGTTAGCCAGTCGATGCATAAAAGAAATCTGAACTTTGATCCCAGCCTTGTAGCACTTGCATTTCCTGTAATCTGATGTAATGATCTGAAATTCATCAAACAGGTTTTTTCTGAGTGTACCAGTGTCATGAAATCAATGAGGAACATGTTGAAGAAATGCCAGTGGGAAGATTCTGGAGATGTGAAGAAAAAGCACAGCACGGCCGATCCCCTAGATGGATGCAGAAACAGAAATTGCTTTCATCACCTGCCTGTAATGAGAGCAGTGTCCTGAAACTAACGACAGCTGGCTGTTTAGTGCTTTTGTGTTCCCTGGATTAAGAGAAACAACAGATAAAAGGAGGAAAAACCTTCAAAACGAGCAAATAAAGGAAATGGCTCAACACTCTAAAGACTCTCGGCACTGGAAAGAAGAAAGCAGTGGAAGGATTTCACAAGAATAGAACTCAATGAAACAGTTGCCAAATGAATTCTTAGATATAAAACATGAAAAAGAAAAATATGGTAGTTCTTAAGTCCCATAAGTGAATAAGAGGTTACCAAAAGATGATAAATACAAGAATGCTGCCTTAACACGGGAGACTGAAAACGAAATAGCCAATGTATCACACTAAAGAGGGCGAATACATCTGCCTTTGACATGTAACTAGAAAAACGTCAACACTAAATGCAGCGAGATGAAGTCCATCCTGCTCACTGTCATGCTTTAATCCCAAAGAAGCTTGGTGAAGACACATGCAAAGATCACAGGAAAGAATTAGCACATGCACAAGTTGGCTAAGAGCTGAAAAAAGAAAGCAGGAGATGAGAACATATTCTAGAGGGGATTTCCTTTCAGATTTCTAGATAAGAGGACAGCCATGCTGCATGTGCAGCCCACAAAGAACCTGTCTGAATTTTAAAATCATAATAAAAAAGTTGAGAAAGAAATGTTTGCAAATGGGAATACCTATTTTAAAACTACAAAAAAAGTTTGAAAAGAAGGAAGAGATGGAATAATTGCAAAAATATGGAGGCTGTAGAAACAAACAAACAAAAAGTTATTTTTAGCTAAAATAGTCTTTTTGATAGCAACACCACGCATAAAAAAACACACATCTGCTGAACCAGCCTAAATATTTATAAGATTAAGATGATTGATAATTTGACATTTTAAATGACATTTTAACATATTCAAGACTTCAGACTTTAAAACTCAGCAGTCTAATAATCTATTTTTATAACATATCTTTTAGGATGGTCAAGCTGAGTGGTAAATGTTATCTGTGCGTATACTCAATAGGACATTTTCTTGCTTCTATTAAAAAAGTTTTTCCCTTAGTTAATAATAGTTTAGAATGGCACGTGAAAAACAGATACTGAGTGTGTGCTTGTCTGGAGTCACAAAGTATAACCACAAATACAGCCCCACAGGTGAGTCATGGACCTTTAACAGTCTACCAATGGCTTCTTCCACTAAAAAAAAAAATCACTACCACACCTTTTAAACCACTTACAGAGACAGGAATGAACAATAATACCACTCAAGTCAGTCAAAAGTGACACGGTTTCATGATAACACCCCAGATGTCAACAAATCACCTGCCCAAAAACCAAAGTGAGCTTTAAGAGCGGATGTCAAGCTAATGAGGGAGGCTGAATCATGCAGGTGGCTTTTGATCAATGCAAACCCTAAGATTGCACATTCGCAAACTCTTAAAATAGGTTTAATGGATATAGCCGTTAAAATGATTCAAATGCTGGATAATTCAGTGGTTCAGCACCAAAAACGTTTGTGATGACTAGCAGGAATAGCTACTCCTTTATGTTGAGACCTACTATTAGTCAAAAAGCTTGCTTTTGTAAAAGCATGCAAAATAACAAACCAGCAACTGTAACTGACAACGAAGTGTGCAATTATTACTAAATGCAAGTTGGGTGCCACCTTGGAGTTCAAGAACAGAACCATTTTAACCATCTCATCCCAAAACTGCCGTTCAAAGTACTGATACTTCAGTAACTACAAAGCAAGACAAATATTGTTCTATGTGGTATATAGCCATTCCACAAACAGATGTGTTTACCTAAAGAAACAAACAAAATCAATACTATTCTGTTCACACCTATCCCAGGTTTTGCTAATGGAGCAAGGTGCAACACTAAAACTCTGAAGATGCCTAGTTGTCCTTATTATTTTGTGGCATTGGCAACCAACTTTTGCAAGTTCAAATTAGCATTCAACACAAGCTAGTGAGTATGGTGCTAACAGGGCTGCTTTTGTTAATTAGTTACGCATCTTGTTACTAAACAAAATGTTCCTATTGCTGTTGGCAGCTACCTTCATTCGGAAACAAAGAGAAGTAGACTTAGTAAACATCTAGTTTTAACTAGCTAACATTGGATAAGTCCTTTGAAATGGTCAGGCATTTCTTAAATTGACACCAGCATACAAAAATCATATAAATGCTCCTGTGAGGTAAACAAGAAAATAACTGCCAAGACAACACATTATTCCTCAAATGACAGACGTCACTACCCTTAATTTCAATTTCCTCCTATTTTTTCGTTGCCCACTATTACATTAAATTACAGTGCTGTTTAGCTGCCCGGGACAGAATATGGGCTGCAAATGAAATGCCTAATTTTTTAAATAATTTTTTTCTAAGAAAGAACATTGCCACCAAACAGAAATCACAAAAATAACAGCAGCTAATTTAGATGTGTCTAATACCTGCTCTTCTTGCAGGATACAAACACGACTTCATAAAAGCACAGATGCATTTCCAATGGCTTTCCACAACCAAAACTTGTGAACCAGAAGAAAAGACTTTAGAATGAGATGCAAAGGGATTGTATGAATTCTTATTTGATGCAATGTTTACATTAAAGACTGGAATACAGCTTGACAGCAAGCATATAAAGCCTACAGTTCTACAGATCTGTTCAGAAGCTGTGTAGTTAATTCCTGCCTTGAAATGTCATTATGACATACAGCATTCATGAACTTTAGCCTCAAAAGTGCTAGCACAACATTCGGCCAAAGCTGTCCTTAGTATGAAGAAGTGCATGATCCTAATGGACGAAGTTGCCCAAGGAATCAGATCTGGCTCCACGTTTGTGGCATTCCTAGTCAACAGAGACTGCTTTGCGTAGGAGTTCCCCCAAAAAATGTTACTGAAATGCACTGAATGCTGATTAATTGGTCAACAAAGACCATGCATTAACAGCTTCACCATGTCTAGACCTGTAACCTCTGCTAACATGAACATGAACCGCATGCCAAGCTCTTCTCTTGTGTTGATGTGTACTCTTCAGAGAGGATTGTGGTAAATAAAAGGATGATAAAGTGATGAGAGCGGAGCGAGACATCTCGCGTGCGAGAGTGCCGGCACAGTGTGAAAACCCCTTTGATCAAACGTGCCGACGATGTACAGCTCCACCTGAAGGAGTGAATCCCTTTGGGAAGGTTTGTTGTCAAGATCCCATCTGCTTTTGACACTACCTGTGTGGCTGGTGACATGCAAAGTCATTGAAGCCTCACAGACATGCAAACAAGTCTCACATGGGCGAAAGCCTAAACCACAAACAAAAGGACCATGAGAAAAGACATAAACCACAAGAGCACCAGCGAACCCACACATGCTTGAAAGTCTAAATAAATATAAGGTAGCCCAAGGCTGACCGAAAGCACCACAAATTGTCCATTGCTCAAGACAACAAAACCCACTATGACTAGCACTTCATCAGAATGCAACACTAACCCTGTATAAATGTAACATGCCTAAAGGTGAAAGGCAATAGTTATTGCACAATACAAGCCAAAGGAAAAAAAAACAAAACGTAGAGGATAATTTTTTTTTGGCTTCACCACGACTTCTGACTTTAAATAAGGTCAAGGGATATCAAAACTAACACTGGTAGAGCAGATTACCCCGTCCGAAAGAAGAAATGTGTGATTCTGAAGGCCTTACTGAAATCGTATCGCTGTGACATGGCATTCATTGGCATCTGCGAGACCACAGAGCAACCCCTAACACGAAAAGCACTTTCATCAAGCCACAATAATCAATGACGATATTGTCAAGGGCGTGATCTGAAACATTACACGTTATTTGTTACAATTATGTGCTTCCTGAGGAGAGAAGATATGCTAGGAAAGATATTCTAATGTGTGTTTTTTAGTGCCTCACAATAATTTATAGCTATGCATGATACATCAGCACCATTATATCAAGTGCATGTAATGCCCAAATTCGGAAATAAATGACAACATCAGAGAGAACTGTATTATCGATGCACCCTAATGAGTGTTTCTATCCAGGATGAAAGAAATGTAAAGGTCAAAAAATGATGTGCAACATTTATAATCTTCATCAAATTGCAGTAGACTTTGCCATAAACAGCTGCTCTTCTCTAATTTCAATATGCCAAAGAAAATGAAACCCAAGCCAATTGGTGAACAAATTACGGTATCAAATTTCCTGTGACAAAACCATGTTTTGAGGCTGACATTTACTAGAACAATGCCACCGCTCAAGCACATGTGCTCATATGGAGCCTGAAGCGTATTATCCCATAGTGTAGAGTTTGACATAGATTGACACCCTGCAGATCGGGGGGAAATTAACTATCAAACGCCAGCCTCTGTTTAAATATTCATTCTTATCCTGAACACCGTGAAATAGGCCATTGAACAGCCTGTGTGCCACCGTGCCATCTGATCAGAGATCGCCCACTGATTAAGAGTCTGTCTTTTCACGCTACCCTCCCCAACGGATTCAAAGCTTACGGCAGGAATAAAAGCGGAGGTGACTCATCCCTATTGTTAAGGAAGGAGTGTTAAACAGGCTCTCAATTTAAGCATCTATTAAATGGAGGGATCACCTTGGGTGTTAATTCCTTCCACAGACACGTTTTCACCTCCGGAAAAGGTGGCCTTGCTTCGAGCGCTCATTCGTCGTGATGGCGAGAACGCACCATCAAGGAGCTGGTCACATTGTGCAGTGGAACTAATGTGATTAGCGACGGGAATAAAAGATTCATAAATAATTGATAGAGTACAGCATGAGCCCCTAAGAGAACACCATGGGCACTTATTGGGCAATTTTAACAGAGCTGTCATTGCGCTTTTTGACTCCAAAATGTCAAAAGCGTTAAAAAGAACTGAACGGACGTCTTTAAAAAGCTGCTCAAGTGCCAGCCGGTTTTGCTTTGAGGATGCCACGGCAGTAAAACTACAGACCACAATGTCGTCATGCCGGTGGAATTTGCAAGCCGTTTGAAAACGTATCATCTGTCACTGCATCTCATGGGGCAACAGATAAAACTGCAGGATGGGGTGCTTCAAAATGAGACGGGCTGGTGAGATGTCTTAGGGGGCATCTGGTTACAACTTATGGCTCCTCCAGAGGTTCTGCACAGCAGCATGGGACCCCTAACGTGAAGAACGATGGCAACACAGGTCCTGAGGGACAGAAAGAGCCATCAAGAATGCCAAAGCTTTAACAGATGGGTCCAGAGGAGGAAGAATTACGGCTCAAAACTTTAGACATGTGGCCCAAATTAAGATTCGAACGATGCTGTCAGCTAATACGAGATTAAACTACAACTGGAAGTGAATATAATTATGCACATCTATATATAACAAATATATACGCTATGATCCAAATAGTTTAGGGTAATACTGCAAAAGATTACCATTTCAAAATAATGCTGTCCAGTGTGTCCAAGAAAACGATTTTCACAAAAATATTAAGCGTCAAATATTAAGTAATAATTGTTTTTAACATTGATAAGACGAAAACTGTTACTTGGGCGCTAAATTAACATATCAGAATGATTAATGGCAGCTGAAAATTCAGCTTTGCCTTCATAGGAATAAAACATATACATACAATTATTATGTTTTAATGTGGAGTTACACCCTTAAGCTATGAGAGGAATTACTGAGCAGGAGTTCACTGGCAACTAAAATGCATACCGATATATAAGATGTGTTTCTGAGAGGGTGATTTCAATATGCAAAACAATTTTGAGACTACATCAATGTTATATTTTAATGATAGTCATCAAAATATAAACAAAGCTGTTCGTTCCTCTCAGAGATCAGGTTTTATGTTCCAATCCCTCAAATTTTCTCTCGCGCTCTCACTCGGTTACAGTACATTGCTTCTGAAGCAGCCACCCTACGCATGCAAATATGGATTTTAAAAATGCATGGAAACTACAAGCAGGCGACAATCATTCTTCTGTCTATGTCACACAAGATTAAGGGCGAGATGCCTGCAGTCAGAACAAGAAGCCTCGTGGGATAGCGGAGGCCTTCAGTTCCCGTATCTACATGAAACCCTATGTGGATAAACATTCTGTGCTGTCAGATATGGAGATGTGATTATTTGGCATCCATGTGATGGGTCCTGTTCTTGTTGATCTGATGACATTAGGTTATCCCCCAACCAGGACGTTTTTTTTTATAGACTACACATTAAAATTTCATAGCAAGCCTCGTTAGAGAACAGCAAATCAGTCTGAATAGGTGCAAAAACACTATGATGATTCCATATTAAACCTTCTTCACAAAATCAGCAATCATGTGAGAACTACTGCAACGAACGTTATTAAGGCAAACAGAAACAAAGATGTTGAGCACTTGTACAACCCTGATCAAACGCAGAACACAAAAGGAATTAATGTTTTCCAAAGCCATAAATCACTTCAAAGCTTGATTTGATATGCTGCTTCTCGAAGTCACGCTTTTAAATTTGCATCTGAATATCTCTTGAGAGCTCCTCATGTGAAGTAGAAGGTGCAGAATCTCCTGAAGCTTTAGATCATTTTATACCAGCAGGGAATTTCCAAGATCATTTCAACATGGAAACTCCAGAATAAACGATGAACATGTTTAAATGTTTTGAGATAATTAACGTCACTGCAAAAAAAATGTCCAAAGCAACATTTAATCTACTGAGATGAGACAGGGCTATTAAGAAGATTAAATAATCAAGTATAATTACACTCAGGTTGTATTCTGCTTAGATCTTAACTTGTTCAAGAAAGAGATGAGATCATTAACAATCGTTAATGTACAGTGTCAGAATCATTCTTAACCGCCCTGACGTGTTTCATATTTCTTCTGTTGGTCTAAGTATACTTGCAATCAAAAATATTCACCTCATTAGAAAATATAGTGATGTTGATGAAAGAATAAAAATAAGTGGAAATTGTGAAATAACAAACAATATTTATTGATACATATTTGATTGTCTTGTAACACATGAGCATGTGCAGTATTATTGAACCCCCAGCTTCAGTACCTTGTGGAGCGCCCTTTCGTTTTTACAACGTCTAACAAGCGTTTTCGATAAGTGCTGACAAGCTTCTTGCACCTCTCGATTGGAATCTTTGCCCATTCTTCACGTGCAAAAGCCTCTAACTCAGAGATGTTTGATGGCTTCCTTGCTGCAACTGCCTTCTTCAAATCCCACCAGAAATTTTAAATTGGATTTAAATCTGGTGACTGAGAAGGCCACTCCAGGGCACTCCAGCCTCTTTTCCCCAATCAAGCTTTGGTTGATTCGGAGGTGTGCTTGGGATCATTGTCTTGCTGGAAGATCCAATAATCACCAAGGTTTAATTTGTCAACAGAAGGCACCACGTTCTTCTTCAAAATGACCTGGTATTTCTGGGAATCCATGATGCCAGGTACACAATCAAGATTGCCAGTTCCTGCTGCAGAAAAACAGCCCCACATCATTATTGACCCACCTCCGTGCTTGACCGTGGGGATGGTATTCTTCTGGTCATAAGCCTGACCTTTTGCACGCCAGACATACCGCTGGTCCATATGTCCAAAAAGTTCCAGTTTGGTTTCATCAGTCCATAGAACTGTCTCCCAGAACTCTGTAGTTTTATCCAAATTCCTCATGGCATATTCTAGTCGACTCCTGATGTTCCTTGAGGTCAAGAGTGGAGTGCGTCTTGGGGTCTGGCCATGAAGTCCTTGATTATTCAGTGCACGTCTTATAGTTGACACTGAAACACTTGTACCAGCCTTCATCATGTCACCCTGTAGCTGTCTTGCAGTCACACAGGGGTTTTTCTTAGCTGTCCTGACTAAGTTGCTAAGGGCCCTTGATGAAATTGTGAGCTTTCGTCCACGGCCAGGCAGGTTTGCAGCTGTTCCATAAGTTTTAAACTTACTTATAATGCTCCCAATGGTGTCTCTTGGAAAGTTAAATATTTTGGAAATCTTCTTATACCCAAGGATGTGATGAAATAATCTCTCTCAGCTTTTGTGGAAGCTCCTTTGTCTTTCCCATGATTGCAACTCACCTTGAACACCTTCATGGTCAGGGTTTATATATGCATCACAGCTGAAGCAAATGAAGAATCGTTAGGGTGTTCCCAAAGGCTTAATAATGTTTCAGCCCCACATCAGGCCATAAAAACTGTCAGAAAGCTTTAAAAACAACAACATTATATAGGGGTTGAATAATTGTGACATGGCGATCTTAACAAAATATACTGTTACACACAAATACTACATCATACATTTTCTGTGTTGATTTTATGTATCACTAAACTCATTAAGAAGCCATCCAAAGCAGAACCCTGCACTTTGAAAAGATTTTTATTTAAAAATTCTTAAAACTCTTTAGGGGTTGAATATTTCTGATTGCAAGTTTATATACTTATACATTTTTGGTAAAAAATTAATTTTCCTACAATTATAAAAGATGAACAAAACTTACAATTGAATCATTAAATCTCAACTAATAAGCATGCACTCTAAAAAATAATAGGCTGTGATAAAAGCAATAATAACAGAATAATTTGTATGTTATATAAATAGTCCTTACGACAAGTGTTAGTGTTTTAGAAAAGACTAGTCTCTCAGACAATCCACCCAAAAACATGTAATAAAGAAGACAGGCAACAAAAGTGAGGTGAGGCACAGAGACAGGGTCAAGGAACTAGATGTGTTTTGCTTCGGCTTGTCAGACGCTTGCCATCCTCTGACGACCCACCGCACACTCACAGCCATCTATCCCAACAGGAGATATGACACAAAACCACCCCTGAAATACCAGGACAGGATTTACAAAAACAACACTGAGTTGACACCTCACAGAAAAAGGCAGTGGGAAAATGTCCTTGTTGGTAAAAAGTTGCAAGAGAAGTATTTTCTTTGCTGTGGCCCCTTAACCTGACTGATTTCTAACCTTTAGCTTAAGAGAAAAAAAAAAAGCCTCTTTGGACTCAATTATCAAATTAAGTTGAATTCAGAGTAAAGTTTTCATAGCAATCAACAGATCGCCCATGCAGCTCTACTCACTCGGACTTCAAAGCTACATCATCACAAACAGCAGATTAAGACATTACAGAGTGTGCAAGGTTAATATATTCATCATAAACTGTGGGTTGCAATTCAAGACGTTTCTGTCATACACTGCTGTTCAGACGTTTACGTTTTTATTTATTTTAGTTATGTATTTTATTAAATGATTAGCCTAATACTTTTATTAAGCAAAGCAAACATTCCTTTGTTCAAAAGTGACCAGTACAACACACTTTTACTAAAGACGTGAGAATTTCACAAAACATTTCTATCTTCAAAAGATTTCAGAATTCTACTCAAACATGGCTACAAAAAATGCATCATGGTTTTTAACATTGATAATAATATTAAATGCTTCCTTACCAGCAAATTAGCATTTTTAGAAAGATTTCTGAAGTATAACTTTGCCATCAACGTAATAAATCTATGACCCTGGAGCACAAAACATTAAGCCTTAAGTAGGACAGGAATATTTGTAGAAACAGCCAACAATATATTATGGGGTCAAAATTATTCTTTTATGGCAAAGGTTATTAGGATATCAAATAAATTGTGTACATTTAGTACATTTAATACTGTAAATATCTCAAAACTTCATCTGGATAACTTTAAAGATGATTTTCTCAATATATATATATATATATATATATATTAGGGATGCAACGGTTTTCGGTGGTTTATTGAACCGTTCGGTTCGGCACACCCACGTGAACCGGGATATTTCGGTAGCCTATTTGAGGCATTAAACTTTCATTTTAATTCAAATTGGCATTTTCTGTGTATAAAGCGCACAGACAATCAGGCGATGGTCAGAAATTCTCAAGACTATTGATGGGTCGCTCTTGAACGATTCGTTAATTTTGAGACGAGAACGAGTCGTCTCGTGAGAGTGATTCGATCAGTCGTGCACGGCTCAGGCTGCCTAGGATAAGCTTATGGGGCTGTCACGTGATGAATGAACGACTCGAAAAACCCGAAGACTCGAGAGACGAACGAATCAATTCTGTTTCCGGCTCAGGCTGCATAGGTTAACATTTCAGCAGCAAAATTATTCCAGAACTTTACGACGCGAGTAAGCGCCACCACTTAGTGATACATTTTGTTATTGTTGTTTGTTCTGATGGTGTATTTAGAAAACATAAGTATTTTCTTGTTGCTGTCAATATTTATTTGAATAATGTTCATGTTTACATTTCACTTTATACTGCACTTTTTATATAGTCCGTTTTTGAAAGAGGGCAAAAATAAGTGTTCTTTTAAAAATAAATATGGTGTTTTGACTTAATCTGTACCTTTTTTACATTTAATATTGTCTCTGTACCTTGATAAGTTGAAATAGAAAGGGCAAATGACCTCCCGCTATGTTAGAGCTCACATACAGTACTGTACACTAATACTGATGTATCGAAACTGAACCGTTAACGTAAATATACATAAAATATTTATATATACAGATTTTCAAATAATTCCATCTCTACTAAATACTGTCCTGTCCTGATAAACTTTTCATCAAGCCTGTTTATTCAGCTTTAGATGACAAATCTCAATTTCAAAAATAGACCCTTATGACTAGTTTTGTGGAAAACATTTATTTTAAAATGTGGTATTTCACCATATCACTACATTTTTGATCAAATAAATTCAGCCTTTCATGAGTATAAGAGACTCATTTTAAAAACTATTTTTAACAACCCCAGACTTTAGTTCAGTAGTACTAAGGCAATGACAAATGAACTGACTACCTGTCTGTCCATCCTTTGCATTTCTTAAAAAAAAACAAAAAAAACATTCAAAACGTATATCAGTTATTACTGCAATTCTGTTTAGTACCACTAGTGCTGCAGAAATCCCTGTACCTTTAAATAAATCTAAATGTATTGAAAGATCCAAATCCACAATCACATAAGACGTAACTGTATGTGACATATAGAGATACAACTGATCATTTTGTCCCTTGGCGGAATGCAGTATCAACTTTGTCTGGCCACTGTTAGGGGATTCTGGGTTTTTACAGCATTCCTGACAGTTTCCAAACAAGGTTACACTGAAATAAGAAACCACAAAATTGCAGTGTGACTTCAGGAAATACTCCAAGGAACCAAAGGCTAAAAGCTACAGCCACTGAATCCCAGGCCTGTCATTCTCATCTCAAAGTAAATCTCATCACAGTCACAAGTAAACACAAACGGAGACGAACTCGACTGGTTCCTGAGATACCAAAAATCAACTGCTTGGTGTTTGATGTTCAAATCCACAGGCAGCAGAGCTTAAAGGGATCCACCTTAACTTTGATTTGTTTGTCGTATGTTTAGTGGACTCTACAAGTTTAAAAAGGATCATCTTTGATCATGGCAAACCGCACGGGGGTGGCAGGGATGTTTTATAATGGGGAAAAAAAAACTGGCACCACATCTAAGGATGTAATTCTTCTTTTATTTTCCTCTCCGGAGTTATAAAAACCCAAAGGATGAGTTAAGAGCGGAGATCAGTTACCGCCAGGTATGGGTGTGCCCAAGACCTGTCACATTACACAAGATGAGTCAGGACTAGAAGAATGAGATCAGAGAGTTACTAAAATGACCACATAGCATGTGATTTGTGGCAGCTGTTCGGATTTACTACAATAACAACAAAAACAAAGCCGCTCTTCACCAAGATAAAACGGTGTGCATCACACAGACGGCACTCCGAATAAATGCAACACAATCAGAATGGCTTTCATTAGCCATGTGTAAGGCAAAACTGTGTCAGAAGGGTATACACACCAGGAATTTGTCTTTGTACAAGCTGCTAGCGGATACGATGACAATCACGTCACAGTTTCTGCATGCATACAGGGCTCTAAGACTTCAAAAAAATGCTTGAGGCTTCAGGAACAAAGAAACAGCCTGTATACAATATCTCTGTTATTCTGTTGCACTGTATTTGCACAGCATAAACAAATCTGCCATCAGGCACCCAATGTAATTCACATCCAACACTTGGACTTTAAACCACCTTTACAAATACAACAATAAACTCTGCATTACTAGATGCATTTATTTCTAGAGGCAGATGTGTTTTTTTTAAAGCAACTCTAAAGTGACATTTTACCACTGTTGGATTAAAACTCACGATTTTGGTGAAGATCTGATATACAGGATTATTTTTCCATTTGATTTTTGGCCAAAAAAGTGTTGCTAAACCATAAACATATTTGACTCATAATAAATATACTGGACGACTTTAAATATCTTTAAACCCAAGATCACCAATAAAAAAAATTAAGTAAAATCTTAAGTCTATTGTCTATTTTCAGCAACAATTCTTTGAAAAAACAGCAAAAATAATTGATATATATATACTGTTGCAGTCATATTACATATGATTTAGGTCATACCACGCACCCCTGCTGGCAAGTGTGATGCACCACTACGGCTGTGGATAAATGTGTACAAATCCACCACGCAAAACCAAACTACAACTCTGAGTAGGAGGCGAGACAGAGAGGCCAGACACAGGCTCTTTCCATACTGTAACGTGTTGAGTGAAGACTCTGTGCAAATGCCAACCGCTTGCCACAAGAAAGCCAGCTCCACGGTCTATGGATTAAATGTCCTCTGAAGCCACAGAAAAAGCCTATTAGTCTCAGACTGAACCTTCAGAAACACTTGCAGAAGTCACAAGGCCATCTAGACACAGAGCAAAGTCAACCAAAGTATGCATTAGAAATATCCAAGTTCCACTTAAAAAATAAAACTACCATCTGATACCTGTGTTGCAACATGCTTTTTGGCGTATAAAAGCACACGTGATTGATGAACCTGTTCTAAGTACTCCATCCCTCCTCAATTAGAACTTCAAAGACAGCACATCAAACGCAACAAATTTACAGAGCGCCCATCTGTCCGCCTTCCCTCGCACCGCGTACAACCGTTACCTCAGCCTCTTAGACCTTGTATCCATTTCATTGTTAAATGCGCTTAAAGGCCAGGTGAGCCGTGATTTTAACTTGCGCAAAGACGTCAATTATAGCTAATCAACCTTTTCTACATTTCTATGACTTCAAAAATAACTTGGAGAATGAAACTGTAAGATTTCTTCAAACCTTTCATGCCTATCCAAGTTTTTCCCCAATGTTTCCCCAAGTCATCTATGCATTACTAATTTAGCATCAGTCTGTTATTCAGCATGCTTACCATCGAGATGATTCTGGCACATTTTAATAATTGAATTAGCAAAACTTGAAAATTCATGATTAAATCATTTTATAGAGATTACACACAAAATATGAATGTTTTTCATTCACTTCATTTTCTATGTGATTTATATATACTACAATTCAAAGGTCCGATGTTAGAAATATTCATAAACGAATCTTCAACAAAGATGTATTAAATTGATCAAAAATGGCAAAAAACTGACTTTACAGTCACAACAGCCCCTTACAAACTGCATTTCTAGGAACTAGCCGGTAAGGTAGTTCCCTGGAAACTTCAGGTTACATTCACACTGCCAACAGGAACTCAGAAGTGACGTAAGTCAACGAAGAGCTATGTCATTGAAGTAATGCATTCAACGACCTAAACAATTGATTAAGGACATTGTGATTGGAGCTGTGTTTTTTATTTATATACTGGGTTTCGTGATAATGTAGACATAAGTTATGCGATAGAAAGACCAAATTGGAAAACTAAGAGACCACATCTACTACAGCAACTTGCATTTCTACATGTGATCGAGTTTGAGAAAAGAGCACAACGGTACAGACAAAGACGACAGGTATATGCCGTTAACATTACCTTATTTTTCTATTTATGTCTTGTAAAACTTTAAAATAGTTGCACAAATGCGTTCGGCCAGTCAGCATACACTTATGTCACTGGTCATTTCTATAGAACTGTTCTAGACCCTATTCTGAAGAAAGAGCTATTTTACTTCCCATAAAAGGAGTTCCTAGAACTAAAATTGTTCCTAGTTCCTGTTGTGCGAATATGCAAGCATCTGGGTATTTCCCTAAATAGTTCAAGGAAATACGGAAATTAAAATTATAATTTCAAATAAATGCTACTGAAATTTATTTTTAAAAATGACTCCTAAAAATTCAGCTTTTACATAAAAGGTATGAGTTGAATATAAACATATATTAATAGTAGGGGTGTAACGGTTCACAAAAATCATGGTTCGGTTGAATACGATACAGTAGTGTCACGGTTCGGTATGTTTTCGATACGGCAAAAATATCATAAAAAAAGAGAATTTCTTTGATTTTTTTTTCACATTATTATTTATTAAAACTAACATAATATGACCTTGTTTTTGCCCCCCTTTTCTTTTACTTTAAAGAACAATGGAGCTATACTTCACATAACTTCTTAGCAGCAAATAAAGAAGTGTTTTGGAAAAGTCAGCCTTGGATGGTATTTATTGAATTAAAACTTAAAAAGTAGATTTGAGCCATTTCCAATCCTGAAAGCTGAGCGTCCCGGGTTCGTAGACCGTGCGCGCCATCCACTGACATCCAGGGCGCGCTTCTTCCTGCGGGACAATCCGCGTGAGGGGTATGTGTCACCAAAGGCTTAGGGGTCGTTCACATGCAGCGCGTTTTGTGCGCGCAAGCTCTTCATTTTCAACAGAGTTGCGCAGTTTAAAATCCAAAGCAGACATGATTTTTTAACTGACAGCTCTTTCATGGTTGCCTAGTAACAGCAGACGCTACAGGCGCGCGAGCGCAAATCGCTTTGAAATTGGTGGAGGAAGCAACACGCCTCGCGTTTTCACTCGTTTTTAGACGCTTCGTGAACGTACCCTTATGTTACATTTAATGCTAAAGTATCGTTAACGCCAATACAAACATTATTTTATTGTGTTGGAGCAGAAAGATGCAGCTCTGGTTTAACAGCTGGATGCTGGGTTGAAATGCCTAACGTTACCTGAATGCCGCGGGTGATAGTTTGTATTGTGTGTGTTTCTGGTTCTCGTCTGTTTGGGGGTGGGAGGAGCAGATGCGGGTTCCCTGTCTTACGCAGGTTATTCTCTTCCTTTTTTTTCTTTTTTTTTTTTCCTGAATCGTTCAGTTCGTATGCGTACCGAACCGAAAGCCTCGTACCGAATGGTTCAATACGATTATGCGTATCGCTACACCCATAATTAATAGTTAAACAGTAATAATATTTTACTGTACTTATGATCAAATAAATTATGTAGAAGTGGATAAAATCTGGTCAGAAATGTGAACCAAACACACATCTATCTGATGCAGGCATATCAGAAACAGTTTAACAATCAATCTTGAAACGGCCTACAAGATAATCCGAATGGCTGAAGGCATTTATGCCCAACCTGAGAGGCAAATATATGCTTGTTTGTTTTTTAACCATCTAGGCCTCAGGTAAAAAGGGTCTCCAGAATGTGACACTTTGAGGTCTGGAGCGAACAGAACAATGCAATGATTAAATGCACTGCAGAGATGCCACAGAGGAGAAAAAAGGTCTTAGTGTACAATCTTCCTGTTAAAAACAGGTCATCAAATGAGCTCAGCCCACTGTGAGATTGTGACCTTCAACAAATTACAGGCCATGCCTGGACATTGGTCAAGAAGCCACAGGCCTTGTAACAAGTTGATGTAAAAAAAAAATAAATAAATAAAATCTTCAATTTGGCTAATACTCTTGAGTCACGAAGAGCATTACAGCACAGAACGTACTCCGCTTGCAGCAGAAAGCTGATTGCAGATGGAGCAAAAAAGAGCATATGCAACGCGTGCCTCTCGCTCTCTGTTTCTTCTCATTCTAGCTTGGCAAATGCTTTCATCTGAGAAACATCAGAGCGGCACAGCTAATCTGGCCTAATGTATTTTTTAGATACACAGCAGGAGTGGAATGCAAAAGACTCTACAATTGGCTCACTTAAGCGCTGATTTCTTTTCTTCCTCTCTAAACTAACGACAAAGTGTACCAAGAGAGCCCATATCGAGTGCTTGTGTCCCGTGTTTGTGTAACACACAATGAAACTCTGCTGGGCATTGCGGGACTCACTGAAGTCAGGCCAACGCTGCAATGAGACTTCATCCATCTAGCTGTACACAAGCAAAACAATAGAAAAATCAACAGACCGCCAAGTAGGCAATTACTCTGGCTGGAATGCTTGTGCAGAGCTGAGGTTAAGTACCAAAACTAGCGGGTAATACATTTCTAACCATCTACAACAGGATTTGTGTGGTCTGCCCTGGGCCTGCATCAACACATCTAGCCAAACTGTAGTCATCACATTTTTTTGTTTTGTTTTATTTTTTTTAAATGTTAGATGTCCAGTTTTGCAATCATGAATAATAATCCACGGTACAACCTGCATTTTACATGTTAGTGTAAAAGTAAAGGCCATTGCAAGTGAAATACCTAGATTGCATTTTTCCTCCAAATTCGTATTACTATAGTGCTTCTGTTACAGTCTCACTTATTTGTAGCAGAATTATTTTTTAAGATAGTAACAAAAACAGTTAATTATTTTTTTTTATTAATGTATAAAATACATAAAAAGCATACAATGTATAATAGTAGTAGTATTTTCTTATAGTATTAAATACAATAATTAATACTTGTGTTACTATAATAGACAAAAAAGCTAACCCTAAACATCCTGAAGCAGGGAAAAGATTATTCTAAAATAAATTTTGCAATACGGAAGAAAACAACATCTACAAATAGATCTAAAAGTACATCAGACATGCACAGCATATATACACACACACACACACACACACACACACGTGTCGGCAATGAAGTGGTCTAACACTTGCAAGCTTGTTCCAGCTTGATGTCAGGTCACTTGGCTTTATATGAAATGTTCTGTCCAGTCACGTTCTGCTGAGTGTGCAGTTATTTTATGAATGCGCATGGGGTGACTGACCTGATTGATGGAATTGGCTGTACAGGAGGAGAGACCCGTTCCGACTGAAGCCATCAAAAAAGTGACAGGGTCAAAGGGCACTGGAGCCATGGCATAGCCAGCAGCTGCCGTAGTAACCACAAGAGCTATGGACAAAAAGAAAGAGCAAGGTTACACATTAGCTTATTGATTTAGTTAAAATGGGAACTGCAGTTTCAGCAAAAATTTTTAACCAGAAGTATATTAAAAATTAGTAAACGTTTTCAAATTAAATAGAATGGAGTTTTAAAATCTTGTTAAAGAAAAATGTATCAATTCAACAAATCAAAAAATAAGAGTGTCTGCTATTTGCCCTCTTGTCTTACAATAAAGAATCAGAAGAATGTTAGCTAGATGTCATTAACTATTACACATCAATAAATGTTTTGCTGTCATATCGACTAAAAGTTGTCAAAATATAATTTCAAAAATCTTACGCAAGCTAATTATGCAGAACAAATAAGTAGAATGCTTATCACACACAATATGATTCTTTCAGAACAAGCTAACTGTCACAGTACTTAATGAGAGGAGACTATATTTTAAAATTATCATCTAATCATTAATCAGTAGGGATGTAACGGTATCAAAATGTCACAGTACGGTAATACCTCGGTATGAGTGGCACGGTACGGTATTTATTGAATTATTTACATAAAAAACAAAACTAATTAAGAGGCTCAAAAAAAGTGTTTATTAAACAGTTTACATGAACACTGAACATATCAATGACACACACATTAGCCATCTATCTGTAAACTTT
>JAUMHQ010000013.1:2688729-2699553 GCA_032361165.1 Enteromius paludinosus | reverse complement strand
AGAGGTAAAGAAGAACCCAAAGATCACTGTGGCTGAGCTCCAGAGATGCAGTCGGGAGATGGGAGAAAGCTGTAGAAGGTCAACCATCACTGCAGCCCTCCACCAGTCGGGGCTTTTTGACAGCTGAAGGACTCCAAGATGTTGAGAAATAAGATTCTCTGGTCTGATGAGACCAAGATAGAACTTTTTGGTCTTAATTCTAAGCAGTATGTGTGGAGAAAACCAGGCACTGCTCATCAACTGTCCAATACAGTCTCAACAGTGAAGCATGATGGTGGCAGCATCATGCTGTGGGGTTGTTTTTAAGCTGCAGGTACAGTACGACTGGTTGCAATCGAGGGAAAGATGAATGCGGCCAAGTACAGGGATATCCTGGACAAAAACTTTCTCCAGAGTGCTCAGGACCTCAGACTGGGCCGAAGGTTTACCTTTCAACAAGACAATGACCGTAAGCAAACAGCTAAAATAACGAATGAGTGGCTTCACAACAACTCTGTGACTGTTCTTGTATGGCCCTGCCAGAGCCCTGACTTAAACCCAAGTGAGCATCTCTGGAGAGACCTAAAAATGGCTGTCCACCAACATTTACCATCAAACCTGACAGAACTGGAGAGAATGGCAGAGGATCCCCAAATCCAGGTGTGAAAAATTTGTTGCATCTTTCCCAAAAAGACTCATGTCTGTATTCGATCAAAAGGGTGCTTCTACTAAACACTGAGCAAAGGGTCTGAATACTTAGTTTTCTTTTTTTAATAAATCTGCAAATGTCAATAAGGGGTGCTATGTTTACATTGAGGGGGAAAATGTAAACATAGCAAATGGCTGCAATATAACGAAGTGAAAAATTTATATATATATATAAAGGTAATTCAGACTTACCATTGTGATTCCTAAACTCCAGATATCAGACTTGACATTGTAGCCTTTCTGATTGGTCTCTGGGTTGATTCTCTCAGGCTGTGAACGAGAAAGAATTATGACTGATTAATATGATTGTGGGCAAAAGAGGAAGTGTGGTTTGATAAGTAGACTACAGAGATAAGCAAGCCTGAGAAAGTGCCATAAAAATATGGCACTCTTGCTCTTACTGTATTCTACTCTTTATGACAGACGTCCCTCATTTAGATGCATAACATTCACAGCTAGTGCTACATGAACACAGGCTGTGATGTGTGGGGTGAGCATGTGAACATTATCGATATATCAGTATGTGTTTTTGAATTGCTTGCGTCTAATTCGTTACTCAGCACATTAGACATTTTCATTATTTGTGTTTTAAAGGAATAGTTCCCCCCCAAAATGAAAATTCGGTCATCGTTTACTCACCCTCAGGTTGTTCCAAACCTGCATAAACTTCTTTGTTCTGCTAAAGAAAACAAAACAAAGGAAGATATTTTGAAGAAAGTTTGGAACCAGGTTGTTTTCGGTCAACACTGACTTCCATAGTAGGACAAAAACTATTAAAGTCAATGGTGACCCAAAACAGCCTGGTTACTAACTTCCTTTAAAATATCTTCCTTTGTATTCAGCAGAACAAAGAAATTCATACAGGTTTCATACAGGTTTACTTGAGGGTGAATAAATGATGACAATTTTCATTTTTGGATGAACTATTCCTTAAAAGGCAAACAGTAAAATTATTGAAATATCCACAAATGTATAATTATAATATTAATAACAACCCAAATTCTGCAGTTACACTGACCCCTAATGTCCATAATATGAAAAAATATCTAATAAAATCTTAATGTAATTTTTTTTTTAAATATGTAAATATATAATAGACTTTTTTTAATTACTTTTTTTTTAATTGAATTAACCTACATACATACATACATAACACAACATACAAAAAATATAAAAATATCCGTATTCTAAACCTGAATTTTCCTGCATGGGAAAATAAAATATCCAACTCTTCTTTCATCTTGCTTACCGCCATGTACGGCTTGCAGCCAGCGTCCATTGTCTTCGCCACTGAATCCACGAGGTACCCGCTGATGCCAAAATCACACATTTTCACCTGACCCTGCATGTTTATCAGGACATTAGAAGGCTTCACATCTGAAGAAAGACAGAAAACATAAAAATGAGTTGCTGGCATCATTAAAAAGCAAATATACAACACTGTATTTGAGCCGCAGCTCACCTCTGTGTATCACTGACAGGTTGCTGTGGAGATGCTCCAATGCTTTCACGATCTGCAGCGGGAATATAAAACATCAAGCTCATTTCAGATCTGCAGGAGCTCAGAGTTACACAGTGTTAAAATGCTCAGGAAGTGTGCATGCAGGTAAAAAAAAAAAAAATCAGGTAGTACTTACAGAAACTGTGATCTTTCCCAAGATGTCCTCTGGGATGGTCATACCCTTCTCATGCACCTGTTTATAAAACTTATCCAGAGAGGTGTCCATCAGCTCCATGCAGATCCACACGTCACCCTGACAACACAAAGGGCCAATCAGGTTAGAGCTGGGATAACTTTAGACATAACAACAACCTGACACGAAAATGAGACAGCAGGAAATGACTAAACACATTCCCATTGTAGGACTTCCTGTGGAACTTTTCTTTCAGATCAAAGTACAATAGTGGAGTGGAGACACAGATTCAGATTACTGGGCTTGCTCGGCCTTTAGATTGGTATTAAAATAGTGACAAACGCTATCAGGTAAAGAGATGACTGCTCTGTGCATTTACTGTAGTGTGCTTGTACCTCTCTGAACAGGGCTCCATAGAAGGTAACAGTATAAAAGCAGTCAACTGTTCTCATGGAGATGTCCAGATCCATTAGCAGCCGTTTCTGCTCCTGTGTGTTTACTGTGGCCCGGATTCGCTGTACAATAAAATGGGTCAAGGGAAACAAGCAATAATATTGTCGATGATAAACACAGCATTCAGAAAGTGTTGAATACATACTATAGTTACAGTTTTTTCTATTAATGTTATGTCAGAGTATATATTTTCTATGGGAAGGATGTGTGATTCAACTAGAAATTAACATTAAAAAGATTAAGGACACAAATAGCAAAAGAAGTTCACTTTAAAGTGTTAACTTTTGAAGCCATGGCAGCAAGATGTTTTTTTTTTAGATCAAAAATAATATTTTTATTCAGCAAGGTCATTTGATCTATAGTTTTTTGTTACTATAGTTTTATAAAAGCCATAAGTCACTTTAGGCTTACTGGTTTATTCTTGTACTGAATAACATCTTAAATACAGATGTGCACTGCAAATATAATTCTGAAGAAAATGCTACAAGTAGGGGTGGGCGATATAACATAAGTCACGGTAGAAGCAATTTTCTACCTCGATAACGATATATCTCAATATAGCAATTTGTATCTGAAAATGCATAAGTAAAAATTCAAACACAAAAGAAACTGTTTCACATAATGTAATTTTATTTAAACTGAATTGCAGCAATACTTTAAGTAAAAAAAACAAACAAACAACAGGTACTAACATTGCCTGACAGTATACCAGTTCCCACGGGACATTCTAAAACGCTTAACGGGGCTTCAAGTTCCGACGGGGGAAACCCAAATTTCTGTCAAAAGTTTTCCTGTAATAATCACTAACTAACGTTACCGTCAAAATGAGCCCATATTCTGTGAATAATATCACGTTAAGCGGTTTCCTTATAATGGAGGTGAACACGAAACATGATATTATTAACTTTATAAACTCAGTAAGAGCGTGCTCTTTTGACAGTGACAAGTCTTTATTATAAATAAAATTAAATGGAAGTTTGGTTTCTCCCGGTCATTGTTAAAGTACATTAAGCCACGTTAAGCTGTTTCCTTATAATGGACTTCTATGGGGGAGAAAACACTTAACGTGATATTATTCACTTTATCTGTTGAATATGGGCTCGTTTTTTTTTACTTTAGTTAGTGATTATGACAAGGAAGGTTTGACAGAAATGTGGGCTTCGTCAGTTTTTAGGTGCGTTAAGCCACATTAAGCATTTTTAACGTTAAGCGTTTTAGAATGTCCCGTTTCCACCGCTTGCTAAAACAGTGCTCTTGTATACCATGTAATTCACGTTCGTCTCAATCGTATCACTTGTCCTATACCCAAACTAGGGCTGGGCGATTTAATCATCGATTTATTCATGCTCATTTGGTCAGTAAAGCCGGTTCTTTGATTAGAAATCTCAGTCAGCCGTTTTTCAAATCAGCAGTTGATACACAGAGCCGTAGATCACTGGCGAGCTACGCAATATCATCTTCAGAATCGAAAGAGATTCATTTCCGATTTTGAACGGGATGTTGCGTAGCTCGTCAATGGTCTACGGCTCTGTGTATCAACTGCCGCTCATTTAAAAAAAACAGCTGACTGAGATTTATCGCTAATCAAAGAACCGGCTTTACTGACGAAATGCGCATGAATAAATAGACGATTGAATCGCCCAGCCCTAAACCACGATGCACCTTTTTTCTTTACAATCTCCTTGTTGTTGGTTTTGTCACATGTAAGCAAACTCACCACTGCTGCACCGAGGGGTGCGTGCGATGGGAAAACAAGAGCTTGCGCGTGCACGGCAGTACCAGAGACTCGCTGAGGTTTGTCCAAGATGTCGCTAGATTGATCACTAGTCGCTTTTTTCACCAAGGGGGTCTGAAAAGTCGTTAAACCTAGCGACAAAGTCGATAAGTTGGCAACACTGCTTCTTCCATTGTCAAAGTTAATGTGTATTGCGTGGTTATGTAACGCGCAACGTCACCTGATCTCAACCGCGATTAAGACGATAGACCAAAATCTCTATCGGTTGACAAATTTCTACCAGTTAATCGTGTCTACCGGTGTATCGCCCACCCCTAGCTACAACTATGGACAACTAAAGCCCATTTCTGTTGAATTGAGACATTTAATTAAAGCAATACTCTCCACATGAGTCTGGCTAGCATAGGCCTGTATGAACTCACCTTTACTGCCATTATTACACCACTTGGGACGTGTCTCATCTTGTCCACCACTCCATACGCCCCTCGCCCCAACTCTCCAATCTGCTCCAAATCATCGGCCTTCACCACAAAGTTCTGTTCACAAAAAAAACACACATTAAAAGGTATGACATAAACTTTATGAATGGTGAAATTGATGCGTGCGCACAATGAAAGATAAAAGGGAAAAAAAAAAAGAAAGAAAAAAGATGGACAAATAGAGAAAAATGCTGTATTCCAAACAGTCTGAAAGAAAATGAAAAAAAAATTAATAAATGGCACAAATGAGCATAAGCTGATTGTTTCCTATGAAGAGTGGAAGCACGCTTTTCCCAATAACATTTTCCAATCCCCGTTTCAGCTCACCATCACTAGCAATCACAACAAACGCCTTAAACCTGGAGGCAATAACAACCCAGCTCCTCAGAAATTCTTCACAAAAGCTTGTACGTTCCTTAATCAAACGTAATCAAAAAACTAGTAAGTTACTTACTCTTCGCTTTGGGTTGGAATACAAAAAGCCTTCATCTTTGCCAATGGAAAATTCCACTTATTTGATGAGTTTAAAATAAATATTTTTACAGCCTGAGAGGCAGTAAAGTACATTCCAGGCTGCCTACAATCAGACGTATTCAAAAGGGCTGTAATGTGCACTGGGCCATTCTTTACAACCCGCCGGTCTTTCACCGAGCCAAGCTTTCATATCAAACCTGGGATGGGAGTTACATCACCATAAAAAGCAATGTAAAATATGACATTTGAAAAGATCGCCTTAGCACGGGAATGCAAATTACAATGACGATTTGCATACAGGTGACCCAAGGACAGTTCCTCTCATATTGCTTTTTAATACAGATAAGGAAGAGATGCAGTACAAGTGAAACACCGAAGCTTGAAATATTTACCATAGAGGCTAGATTTTTTTTTATTGGCATGAACAGATTGATGCAGATTTATTTTTAATAATTAAAAAAATTCAAATGAAACTGAAAAGTGAAAAACAACATAAGAAGAAGACAGGAGACGAACCGTCTAAGATGAAAATACACAAGATTCTTCTTTTTAAATTTAAGAAAGGATGATGAAACGCACCTTATCGCCAATAGTAACGCAGGCTTTGGAGTCCAGGTCTCTCGGGGGTCTGCGCAACAAAGAAACCCCATTGAGTGCCCTTGTCTTACACGGTAAATGACTTACTAACTAAAGCCAGCCTTAATTATAAAAACTATTCTACTTACCAGCTCAGACAGAAACACAGTTTTAACACCATTAATGAATATAAATGTGCTTTTGGTAACACCAAGAGAAGCGTAATTATCTTAAACCTTAATCAGTGCACTAAAATCTGCATAAAATCTTACCCAGGAGCTGGTTGGGGTTTCTCAAACACCTCTTTTGGAAGCTTGGGTGTTATCTTCTTTTTACCTGCTGAGGAAAGAAAAAAGAAAGAAAAAAAAAAAAATCATCATTATGCCCTTTTAAAAGATCCTTTTAAGAGAGAAAAAATGTCTTGCAACAAAAGCTTTATGTGAGATAAACTCAAAAGGACTGTCTAAACAAAATAGGCCTTCTGAAACCGTCCCGAAGGATATAGAGCCCTTTCCTTTATTTCTGCTCCCCATGGAATTGCGAGATTCCCTATCAGATGAGCACTTACAGTCAGACAGCGCAAGCGGCTCCAGATCCTGGCTGAGTAAATGCAAAAGAGCAAGAGAGTGCGAGGAGAGAGAGTGCAAGTGTGAAAGAGGGAGGCGAGACGTCAGGGCCAGGTACGTTCTCTCCATCTGGAGCAGAACGGAGGTGCTGCCGCCACAGGCGTGACCCGTCATCGTGAGCGACACCAGAGCGGGGCAAACCGGATGGGACAGGAACAGCCCACACCCACCTGACGTGACTGACTCATTCCAGTCTGCTATAGGCAAACAATAGGTGTAATGTGGTCTGTATGAGAGATTTCAATACATAACAGTTGTGCTTGGATGAGGATGTCAGACGCTGTAGCTCAGTAACATTAAATGCTAAAAAAAGAAGATGATCAAAAAATATCAGTCTCTGTGTAGCATCAGCAGCTCTCAATCTGGTATCTAAATGCTCTGTCTGACTCATAGTCATCTGCGTTTAAATGTTTGTGCATGTGGCTGAGCATAGCATGAAAAGCTTCAAACTTCATAAATAAAATGTTTTCGAATACTTGTAATTAGCTATCTGAATTGTAAAACATTGTTTAATTAAATGTATTTATTTGAATTTAAATTGAATTAATAAATACTCTCATTATGTGTGCAATTGTTTTCATTTGCAGTACCCTACATTTAGATTAGCTTTTAGATTCAGCTGTTCACATCAAATTTAATTGCTTATTGTGTTTTCGCTTTTGTAAATTTTTTAATTATCTTTTACATTTACTGCATTTGAAAAATTTGAAGAATATGCAATAGGGTTGGGCGATGTCGACCAATTTGGCATCGTACAAGGTCTAATGTGAAACATCGCGATCGAACTGTTGTCGTAGGCGGCGGTTGTTGGGGGGGTTGTTTAGTTGTAACTAAAAAACCAAGCCCAACCCCATGACTGACAAAAATGACAAAACAGTGTTCGCGCGAGCAGGTGAGAGAAGATCGAGCGCAGGAATGATCGCGTGCGAGTGCTTGAATTGTGCGCGGATGACACTTCAAGCGCATGCAAGGGATTGAAATGAGCTCACGGGCCCCGTTTCTTCGCATGTACATCTGTTTTCCTCTCACGGAAATTATTTACCGCGCTCACCAGCATCAGTGGTGTGCTCGCTTATTAATGGCATAGATTTGCCGCCAATCCCGCCATAGATTAAGTGTGTTTTTCGGCGGGGCGGAGGATTGTGATGCCGGCTCAGCATCATGATGTCTATCGGCCATCGGCGATGGATGATGGCATCGTCTATCGACCCAACCCTAATATGCAATTTGTGTGCTACAACCACCAAAAAAAGAATTGGAAAAATAAATAAATAAATAAAAGGTAAAATACCTAAATAACATTGACATTGAAGAAAACTATATTAATAATAAAATAAGGTTAAGTCAAACTTTCTGTGCCTTGCTGCTCAAGAAACAGAATAATGTTTTGATAGCCAAAAAAAGGCACAGACGGAAGTTTAATAAGACTAAAATAAAATAAAAAAAATCTATTTGAATTCAATTTAATATTTTTTTGTACAAATTTAAATAATTAAATGATAGGGCACGATATAAAACGAAATCGCGACACTCAGATCCAAGATCCTGTGTCACAGTGTGATAAGGGAGTATCGCGACACACCCCGTGGCTACCTTGAATTGCGCACAGATGACATATCACGCGCGCGCGGTATTGAAATGAGCTCGCGGCTCCCGTTTCTTTGCGTGTATATCTGTTTTTTCTCTAGCGTATGTGATTTAAAGCGCGCCAGCATCAGGGGTGCGCTCGCGAATTATTGGCATCGATTTGCCGCCATAGATATGTGACCATTTTAGGTTGACAATAACGAGCGGTTCAAGTATTTACTCAGTGTGCTCGAGCCCCGTTATCTATTACCAAGCCGGGCGCAAATTGTTTTAAAAATTGTTTTTTTCTCCCACCCCCCACGAAAAAAAAACGTGATACGAACCGAATCGTGGGTTTGGTGTATCGTTACAGCCCTAGTAAATGATATTCCTTGAGCACAATGATCATGACACACACACGATAATACAAATACATTTAAAATTTTAAACATGTAAAAAAAAAATAACAAAAGTCAAGCTAGAAATCTTCAGCTTATATTTAAAACCAGAAATGGAACGAATACTTCAAATCTCATAAAGCAACTTAATGACATGAAATGAAATAAAACTTTGATTCAATTATATAAAAAATGGAAAACGAAAAAAGGTTTCCAGAACATTTCTCCATCTACCATTGGTCAGCCAAACAGATAGTCCCGCCCCAAGCTCATGTAGGACTGCCCAAACAAACAGAGCAAACCTGACGGCACAACAGAGCCACAGTGTTTAAAGTTTTAAGAATAATCAACACATAAATGGTCTAGTTATAGTGGGTATCAATAATCTGTAATAAGAGATAGTATATAGGCAGCACACAAAAAATGAACAAATAAATAAATAAATCAACAAAATTTGTAGCAAATCTCCAACGACTGCACAGATCACTACCAGAGAAGGAAACCCAGCAAAAGGTGTGGCTTCAAAAAAAGTCCTGACCACACCATGAGCCCACAGACAGGAAACAAATGCAGAGACACTTCCCATATTGTCACAATTCTACACAAAATACGAGCAGCTATATGCCAGTGCAGCACAAGAAGGGGGTTGTACATTGTCAACCTTCACCCACAGCCCTGTTGTATGCCCGTTACACTATTGTTACCGGCAAAAAAAGTAGTTCTGAACCTCTCCCACCTGCCTTTGCATGCACAACAATAGCAACAGAAAGCTGACACTCAAAAAAATTTTTTTAAAAAAACCACACACACACACTCACCAAGGACCTTTTAAAGTGAGGGTACAAAACCACAAAAATGGTCGTGCGCCTCCTGCAGAAAGTACATCGCCGATCACGACTGCCAAAATAACTATGCCTCAACTGGAAATCCCTCCCTAGCAACCAACTCAAGCAATGTTCAGTGTTGAAAGCTCTAATCCTTAAAAAAAAAAAAAAAAAAAATCACACATGCTGACACATTACAGGCCGAAACCCGATAGCTTTCTTCAGGCTGATCACATCAGTGATGTAGGGAAAAGGCTGATCTCAGTTACTGGCCCTTCGTGTAACTTCATGAAAACTATTGCATAAGCATTAAAAACAGCCACTTCAGGCACTTCAAATATTACAAGTGCCTTTCCATGTCACAATGCTGCCCGTGAAAAGTTCCCGGGATTGGTGCTGCAATTGCAGCCATAAAGCCACCGGAAGTTGTTCATTTTTATCAAGAGTTGGCAATTAATGGAGGCAGCATGAGCGAACGTTGGCGATGTGACAAAATGGTAAACAGTGCAGGACTACAGCGAATCCACAGCCTACAGCAGTTTAAATGTGTCAATGTACAGACAAAACGTAAAGGGAGATGCAGAGGCGGCTCTATCTGCTGGAACATGTTCCGGCGTGTTCTACAGACTAGAGAAGCTCTTTCGTCCGTGAAAATTACCAGCCGCATCTAGAAGAACTAAACACATGCATGCAGATAAACACATATTGCATTTATTTTGGTCACATAAACGAACTCTGTTTGTAAATAAATTCTGCTCTTGAAGTGGTTGGCAATTATTGCTTGCATAACCAAGATAAATAAGGTTTCTTATTCAACAGAACCACTGTACAAAGGGCACAACTAAAAGACCATGTGAAGTTCATACTAGGGCTGAGCAACACACTGACTGGGCACAATTTATTTGATTTTGGTGGCATTATTAAGTTAAACGAGCAAATTGCAACAATAATTTAATGCATGAATAGCATTCATTTAATTAATTACTTACTGTGCAGCAAAAAATGCAAAAAAAGATAGATTCACTGACGGCATTCAAAAATACCACAGTTTTTGACATTGCTCCATTTTTTTTTTAAATAAAAGACTGAAAATAATCACAGTTTATGCCTATATTTCTATTAGGGGTGGCACGGTTCACAAAACCCATGGTTCAGTTTGTATCATGGTTTTAGGGTCAAGGTTTTCGGTTCTTGTTATTTTTTCTTTTAATCTTTATCACTCCAGAAATTTACTTCAGCATATGATATATAGCTTAATTATCCACAATTTAGGATACAGTATTAAAAAAGTTATTTCATGACATGTAATCATGCATAAACTGAATTTGACTTGACTTAAAGCACATTATTGGGAACATCTCTGAGGAAAGCT
>JAUMHQ010000013.1:2635105-2645187 GCA_032361165.1 Enteromius paludinosus | reverse complement strand
TGTCCATGTACTGAACTGTTATTATTCAACCATGCCAAGGTCAATTCAGTTTTCCATTCTATGGCACCTTTAACATATAACAAATTAAATTGTATAAATATTTTACTATATAAATTATGCTCTATTTTAATACACTTAAAACATGTAATGGCAAAGCTGAATTTTCAGCAGCAGTTATTTCAGTATTCAGTGTCACATGATTATTATCACAAAATGGTTTTGCTGTTTAAAACTTTTGTGGGAACCATCATTAATTCATTTTTGGGGGATTAAAAAATTGTTACATTGTAACAACGTAAATGTAGAAATACATTTTTATATATAATTTATTTCATCTTGAACATAGTATGAATGAACGCACAAAAGAATCTATATTAATCTACACTGAAAAAATGTAAAACTGAAGCAAGAAATAAAAATATACTGCAAAAAAATATATAAAATAGCAATCAGACAAATATGGTCATGTTTTACCCGCATTACTCTGTGAATGACAGGTTTTCATATTCAGCCAACCTCAGAAATCAGTTTTATTGTAATACCACCTACTGTATTATAGGAAAGGTTGAGCCTGAGTCTACATTTTTAATACCATAGAATGACCATAGAATGAGAGAGAGCATGTAACGTGTCCCTCAGGCATTAATCTCAATGCAAAGGTGCTAAGTTTCCAGGTTTAAGACTCCAGCACTACCAGAATAGGATTAGGAGACAATAGAGCACCTGAGGGACAGGGCAGTGTGGGACAGACAACCCTGGGTGAATTACTCTAATATCTCTACATAATATAATTTCCCACAGTGCTCTCTGTCACCCCCTCACCTGAAATATTGGTGTGGCTTGCTGTTGGCGATAGGGCTGCAAAATCCAAGAGTAGCACCCATAAACAGAGTCCATGGCACATGGCACTATTTCTCATCTCTCTCTCTCTCTCTCTCTCTCTTCCACACTGCCTTACAGGCCCAGGGGCCTCCCGACCCTTTTAATGTTGAGCAAATCTGTTCAAAGTTCATCCATCATTCGGGCAGCGCACTGAGACAGCGCTCCATCGGCCTCCTCTGCTGCTCCATCATACTCTCCATCACATAGTCTTTTCTTTTCTCCTCGCCCTCCAAAAAAAAAAAAAAAAAAAACTTCAGAGACTCTGCTTTGCCTTTGAGGTGAGGAGAGAGAACGGCGAACAGCACAGCCTATGTGTGCGTACAATAGCTTAACACCAAAAGTCTAAAGCGACTACCCCACCTCGGGATTCGTTTTGAAGACGTACAGTAGAGTCCTCTGACGTCATGTGGAAATGCAATTCACCAAAGCAATCCGGCTTGTTCTGGTTTACTTCTCTCTGACGCCGAGGTACAATATGCACCTGATGAAATTTGAGCTCACCTCCACTAGAATTTGCATTTCTGTGGAACAAATGCGTGTGATTTATTGAGGCTGTGGCGCACCGAGGGAAACTCGCTCGGCAGAAACTGCGCTTTACCATATATGCAACCTGGATGTTTCAATTGCAAGATTGCAGAGGGAAAACCCCCTCGCTTTGGGTAAATTGTCAACACATCTCAAGATGATTGCTAAGTGCACCCAAGAGCATTACGGTGTTTGTTTCATTCTTTATGGTTTTTACATTACGCAACACAATTCTTAAATTATATTTACGTAGTATCTGACTTTTACAATATTTTTTTCCCACCCATGTTCGAAGTATAACATTCATCTTTTTGTCTCATAGACTAAATAAATTGAATGCATAAAAAAAAGTCCACTTGTTTTTCAATATAATTTTGTGGGAAAAAAAAACCCAAAACTAATTAATTAATTAATTAATTAATTAATGTTGTTATTCAGTGTAATTGATCATTTTAAGCACAAAATGAAATATCATATTCTGACCTGTAAATAATAAAATATACATAAATAATAATATAATAAATAAATGATCATACCAAATTTTATTATATTTTGAATGAGGAAAAAAAAAACTTCATTTTTGACCCATATATTAATTACATTTTCCTATTGTACAGTATTCTTATTGGTTTACATACTTGCCATTTCCATTTATTTGATTTAATTTAATTTATATCTAAAAGTGCTAAAGCTTTAATAAAGCATCCCTACAGGATTGGCCAATCAGAGGAACATGTACAGAGAGATAAGTGTGAAAATAAGAGGTTCATTTGGAAATTGCTATTATTATTTTTTAATGTAGACTCTTTGAGTCTCTGAGACCCCAGTCAATCTCAACAGACCATGAATGTTGAAGCTGATCTCTGAGGTTGTAAAAATTATGAAATTATAGACATCTTGAGTGAAAAAGAAAGGGAATTGAACAGACAGAGGGTATCAGGTGGAAATGGAGAGAGAGAGAGAAAGATGGAGATGGAGTGAGAGAGGAAGAGCGAGAGCGAGCACCCAGATGGAAACAACGCACCTTGGCCTGCCTGACACAGCCCTATTACCATAAACTTCATTTTTCTCCCTGAACACTCAGTAAATAAGAGCGGGAATAAGTGAACAAGCCCATCCGGCGTTTCGAGGAGAAAATGGGAAGAGAGGAGGAGGAGGCGGAGGAGAAGAGGGGAGCTGCTGAAGGATGCCGACACAGAGGAGATGCCTCGTACAATCGAGCAGCTCTATAATATCAATCAAGCATGACGCGTAAATTTTCTTTCTCGTGCTCGTGTTGATTTATCCTTAGCCTCGCAGGTAATTCAGCTTCCCTCCAGAGACCACGCACACTCAGTCTGTTCATATACTTCTTTTAGCACCTCCTTTCTCAATTTACATATGAAACAAAAAACATTTAAAATAAGTGTTAGGTTTCAATAGCGTCTCTCACTTCACAGTGGTTTAAAAAAGGAAAAATCTGAGGAAAGAAGAAAACCAAAGTAAATAAAACAGGCGATGTTGTGTTTAGACGTATTAACTATTGAAGCGATGTTGTACGTGAACAACGGTTATAGAGAAAATAGTGTTAAATACAGTAAAATACAACAATGTGCCCAAAACAAACCAAACCAAACCAAACCAAACCAAACAAAACAATGCATAATGTATTGCCCTAAAAAGCAGATAAGACAGATTTCAATCAAAAACACACATTTAATAAACATCTCGGTGATGCACGTGTCTTATCAGAGTTTTACAGTCCACATACGGACTCCCTTGTGTAGAAGTTCAATTACACCAAAACCTCTGCAACACAAACGCAGCGCCCCGCGGAGAGTCACAGTGAACGCTCAGAAGTGACGGCAGAGGCATTTGCGCGCCGCTGCAGAGGAACAGGTGCGGAGGACGAGACCTCTCTCACAGGAGTGCTAATACCCATTGGCACAGGCTGCGCAGAAGCGGGCGGCACAGCATGGCACCGCGCTCAGCCACAGAGACGGGGAACAGCTGGTAATGTGGGGCTGGCACACAGGGGGTGGATGTGGGGGTTTTAGGGAGGTTGCAGAAGCCGCATTCTGGCCTCCTGCTACATCCGAGTGGGTTCTGAAGTCATCCGGACCAGCGCAGCTGTGTCACCAGCCAACGGCACATTCAGGCTGACAACAAACTCCCCTCCCTCACTTATTCTCTCTCATGCAATCCAAAACCTCTCTGTTCATTCCACCACTTAGTCGCTAGCCATATGATAATGTACCACAGTAAACATTGTTTTGGCACAGTTCTGCACTACTACCAACTTCATTTGAGCAACTACTGCCATTAAAAAAGAAATCCAAATGGCAGACAGAACCTAAAACCTTCTGCTACTGAAAGTCCCACATCATCTTTGTACTGTATGGTTTTCCAGAAGTAGCAATAGATTTTTGATTTATTATTATTTACTGTTTCTATTTACTTATATTTTATAAGTAAATACTTGGGGGGCCTAAGTCATGACCAAATGGTTTTGAAACACCTAGTACTACCAAACATTACTTCCTCTTTTCCTTCTTACTTTCATTCACCATTTACTTGTTTTACTTTTCCTTTTTCCAGATAAATCCTTCCCCTTTTCATCCTTTCCTTCTAGCCTTCATTTTCTTTTACCTGTTGCATTTCTTGCCTTTTCGATTCTTCCTTCCTGTTCCTTCATGCCTTACTTCCTTTCAGACCATCATTCCCGTTGTTCATGCCAGGTTCAACTTTTCCTCTACTTTCTCCATGTAGAGAACTTGACAGCCAGCAATCACCATGCATCTTATATGAAAAAGACTTTCGTGAAGGTGTGCACACATTTTCTTTCACAGTTTGCAACTGCACTGCAAAATTGACCAACTTATCCAAATTGAGACGCTGCACAAATTATTTTTGCAATTTGTAAAATTCAGTGCATTTAAAAAAAGTCTGAAAAAAAAAAGTCACCTCTGTTGAAATTTAACACGAGATAGAAAACTAATTAATCTGGGAGCTGCACACATGTCTAGGTACAGATCGACAGTGTGTAGATCTATCAGAAGACTACCACAGGTAAAAAAAGAAAAGAAGAAAAGTCATTAAAACGTGTTTTGTGGTAATTGGTTGAGTGGGCCGGGAGCTAGAAATACTCGACACGTGAGGAATGGAGCATGCTGGTCATGTCCTATAGTGCGACATTGGTTAATAAAAAGACTCGTGTCACTGCAGGCTACCGGCGATGTGTGTTTCACCCTCCAAAGGTTTAGTGCACCAGCAATTTATCGGCCGTAAGGCAAAAGCCACTCAGTATTACCAGCCTCCCGCACCACCTCCCCAGCCTCCCTCTATCTAAATGAATGGCATGCAATCCATCGCCTCGGATCCATTCAATTTCAGAGGGTTTTCAAGTGCAAGTCATTTTCTGCACTTAATATCACGAATGAATGTTGCAGAGAGAGGAAGGAAGAGAGGGGCGGGAGGGAAAAAAAGGAGAAAATTTGGAATGTTATGTGAAGATTGACATGACAGATTAATCTTTGATGGTGACAGAACGTATCAAATTACCCCCAGCACACCTGGACACGTAAAAAGGCAACGTTTATTGGTTTTGATCACGTCAGGGGTCCACCTCTAAAGACAATTTCACAGGGTTCGTGCTAATCTTGTATGTTTGGACTGGTTGAGCCCATAATACAAAGATACAATCTCCACACAAGCATAAGACTAAATTACTTCCAGCCAGATGATTATTAAAAACACACTGCCTCCCCTGGATCAGACTTTATCTTATCCGGCTAAAATAGACAGTTGTCATCTCGGGCAAATTATATGAAAATGAGGCGAGATAGCAACTGTTTGATCCGGCTTCCACAAGCTGTTAGAGCAGTAATTCCTGCCCCAAAAGAAGGCTTGTTTACCACACATTACAGGAATGAGGAATGAATGGCAAATTAGCTGTGTGAAAAATGAAAATAAGACATTAACAGTGTGAGGATTAGGCACGCCGTATACATATGTATGATTACAAATTAAAGGCTTTTCTGCTCTCCCAGAGTCCCAAATGTAGTTATTTCATTTCAATGAAATGCATTATGAAATTGAATATTAGTCAGGCGCGCACACACACACACACGCGCAAATGAACACGCACTAAAGTATCACTCCACGACCTCTTCGCGATGTCCTCTCAGAGTCTTTGTGACGGCGCGAGGGGGACAGAGGGAGGTCTTAAAGGGCGACTTTAAACAGGGTCTTGTAGCTGCATTAGAATTCTAAGAATTTAAGTAGTGAGTATAAAGGAGGGTCCCGCGAGCCTGATCTCTCTAATCTACAAATGGCTCCTTGCTATTAAACTGCTAATTCTGGGGATTAAGGGATCCCTGAGAACACAATCCCCTTTCCCACTTTTTTTTGTGAGTTTGCTGAAGGTGTGGGTTTAAATATTAATGAGCTGGGAAAGGAAAGGTGGGGGAGCTGAAATTAGAGGTGTGGAATTTCACTGGGAAAAAACGTAAACACTGTTTTTGTACCACTTGGACCTATGTGGATGAAGAGTCTGTTAATTCAAGTATCAAACAAAACCCGCACTCATATGTGTTTATGAGCGCAATTTATCCGTCCAAACACAGAAAACCAAGTGCATGCACGTGACGAGCAGAAACACGGCAACAAACGAACTGTGTCCACTGCACCGAGAGCGATCCTGCCTCGCTGGCAGCTCAGAGAAGCAACAGCATTAAAATTTAAATAGCTAGAATGATGATGGGCCCAATTCTAACAGTTGCAGAGCACAGCAAAATGATTGCTGCTTCTTCCTATTTGTTTCTGGTCAGCTGCTCTACCCTGGGTTGCTGCGGTGGGTCCCTGAACGTACACTGAGGTCTGTCTGCCTCTCCCACACACTCCGAAAAGGTCAGACGCGTTTCAGACGAGCGTCTTTAACTTGGGAACAAGCCCTCCCTGATTTGCTGTCCTCTCGCTGCCATTTCTAAACAATTGTATGATTTGAATTGGGAAAGAAAGAGAGAAAGAAAGAATGAAGGGTGGAAAGAAGGAAACGGAAATGAAAAATACACGTTGTGTCATACTGTCAATGAACTATTGAATAGCACCCCGCAACACTGACAACAGCAAATGAAATAATACTGTTCTTGATACGGACAGCAATAAAAAAAACTAGATTTGCATTTCCTGAAGGAAATACCAGTGCTTGCAAAGCAGGAAAAGAATTGCGTTAAAGTTTTAGTCTTTGCTTCTGCCTAAATGAAATGCTACTTCTCTGTTATAACGACAGTCAGCAAGTGTCTTGTTTTATGTCGGCTGTGTTAGAGCAACCAACCTACAACACAACAGCGTAAAGGCAGAGAGAGATGGCTAAAAAGAAAAAACATTCACAATTCACTATGCAAATATACTTAAGACCAATCACAATTCAGCATGCAAATAATATTACGAAGTTAGCGCTACTTCATTTTAACTAAGCAAATTGAAAGTTTGCCAAAAAAACCCACTTGGAATTATTTACTAAGCAAAGTTAAGCAGTTTGGGTTGAATCCACTGAAGAAAATGAATATGTACGGGTAGCCAAAATGTTTCAGGAATATTAATGCAGTTGTGCCCTGCAAGCACTGTTAACTGCATTCTCTATATATCTATTTGTTTAAAGCGTGTTGAGCAGGCAATAAATTGCAAGATAAATATTTAAGACTGCATTATATATCAGCTGCGTGCTTGCTTGTGTGCCTTATAACAAAACAGTGGTAAAGTTTCGAATCACGCACTTTTGCATGACTATAACTATTGTGGTGTTTGCAAAGCAATTTCTAATAAGGCAAAAACAGCCATTCCTCTGATTGTCTGTCACACAATGTCACAAGCTACGATTCATTTAGAGCGAGCGCTCTTTGAGGTCCCATGATCAAAGGATGACCCCATACAGAGCCTATTCATTAGGACGGCCTCTCCACCTTATCCGGTGTGCCAACACCGCTTCATGTTCTAATACTGAATTTCTATGCTGCTGGTTTTTCCTCATTACAAGTGCTATTATGAGGTATCTTTGCTTTGGAATCCAATTACTACACATGACATTAATTCCGACATAATTACCTGTGAGGTGCAAGCAGGGCACATTGAGGTGAAGTCGAACGAACGAGTGGCGAATGAGGGTTCGTGTCTAATAGGACAATCATTTGGACTAAATCTCATTATTGAATTAATGGAAGATGCTTGTTTTCAATCAGACAAGAACAACAGGGTACGTGCTTTAATTCAATTAGATGTGCTTATGGGTGAAAAGATCCTCCTCTCAGGAGAGGCTGCGGCAATGTGGATTCGCTGAATCAAAGGACTCGTTTGAGGGAAGTTGCGCCGTTTTAAAGGCGCTCTGAGAATCCTTAAATCAAACAGTGAAAAAGTGTTTTTACATTCACTTTGCACAGAAGGGAAAGGTGATGTGCACATAGTCACATCATTCTGTCAGAGACGTGGGAACACGGCAGACCGTTTCCATAAAATCAGCTGAGCAATCAATAGATCTCCAGCAGTAAAAGTACGTTCTGCTTGAAAGTTTTGGGCTTTTACCAAAGTTCAAATTGATAGGATGATGATGATGATGATGATGATGATGGATAGTGGAAGAGCAGGTTCTGGCTGATCAAAATGGGAATGTGTCTGTTTCATGCAATGGTTAAGAAGACAGATCTGACCTGCAAAGTATCAGCGTAAGATCAGAAATGCTGCCAATCAGCAGTGATGTACAATAAACAGTGACTACGATGTGAGGAAAAACAGCTGTCTGTCTATTTAGGCTGTGTTATGACAGGCTGACATTTTCCTCATTTCAGAGATATATTTTAGAGTTTTTTTTTAACCTTTTAAAAATTGACTGCTCAATTTCATTTCTTAAGGCCTGAGTGATGTTTAAAACAAGATTTTAGAATGAAACAATGCTTTCCTGATTAATGACGTAAATTTCATATTTAGTCAGGTTGAATATATTTTGCCAAACTAATAAAAGGATGACTCCCAGTGAACTCGTAACGCTAGTAAGCGCAATTTACAAATCAAATAAATAAATAAAAGCAAACAATGGCTCTGCTAGCTTGTCACTGACTAGTTGTGAATCCTTAAAATTAAATTTAAAAGAGAAACGTAAGAGGAAGAATAGAAACGCATGCCTTTACATGCCTTTTCCATTACTCAAATCCTACATTTTTGGAATATGGAGTACTCAAAAAGAACAGCTTCTAGCCTATAACATATTTTAGAGCTAGGCATATCACGATTGGCAATATTTCATTAACTTACATGATACTGCCTTACAGCTCTCGTCTTGCTCTGTAAAATCCACAAAGTGCTCACAGAGCGGTGCGACAAGATGGTAAGAAAGTGATATCGCTGAAAAATATTCTCTACCAACTTGTAACAGTTAGTCGAAGCTGAGAAAACTACCTGGAAAAAACCTAGCATTGTGTACAGGTATTCGCTTTGGCCAAGCTCCTCCAGCTTTCCTTAAAGCCCCTTGCATCTCTCCTACCCGCTTCCTGCTCCCAAAACCAAACAGTAGGACATTAAAAAGGCTTTTAGACAAACATACCCAAACTGAAGGCCTGCAGATAGACCCCATTAGGCCAGTGGAGCAGCCAGCTGGAAAAAAAAAAAGGAAACCTCAGTTGGCCTTTTGAGACCTTCTGAGTGTGGTGAACTAGTGAGCTCAGTGGCAAGCACTAAAAGTGACATATAGTGGCCTTTCTATTTGCACTTGGCTAAATGACAGCGGAGGGTATTTTACACTGCATCGCGTGTTTCTTCGAATGAATCCAGACATTTGTAACCATAATTTAGAGACTGACCATCTAAAAGGCATTTTAGATGGAGCCGTTTTCCAACAGCACATATATCTTACACTAAACAGACACCGTTACCAGTAAAAGTTCTATTTCCCTAGAATTTACAACCACACTACCATTCAAAAGTTTGGAGGCCGTAAGATTTTTAAGTTTCTTTTGCTCTCTTATGATGGCAAAGCCAAATTTCACAGTTTCATGATCCTTCAAAAATCCTTCTAACATGCTAATTTGGTAAACGGGAAACATTTACTATTATTACAGTATCTTTGACAAAAAGGACTTTGAAAAAATCTTCCAGTTTAATCAAGAAACATTTAGATTACAAAAAATAGTTGTAATTTTTGTAATTGTATTGTCTTGCCAGACTGACACTGCATTGACAGACTTATATCACAGACCCACAGATTTCTATTGGGCTGAATTACATTGCTCCGAAAGTGTTTACTTGATATCAATGACCATTAAAGAGTTAGTTAACCCAAAAATGAAAATTAGCCTTTGTTTTACTCACCCTCAAGCCATCCTAGGCGTATATGACTTTCTTCTTTCAGGTGAATCCAGTCAGAGTTATATAAAAAATTGGCACTTCTAAACTCTATCACTGAAGTGGGCAGGTGTTTCCCTCTAACAATTAAACATGTTAAATTTCACGAGTTCGGGCTTCCTTATGATCATGAAAATTAAGCGTATTTGGCGTGCTGTCCTAGGAGCGAGCCGGGAAGTCGAACGCCGAGCCCTAGGGGAAGGAACCCTAGCAGATAGAACCCTAACTGGGCTGAGCTCGGCGTCCGGCTCGAATCCCGCTCGCCCCCCCTCCCGGAGGAAACACGAAATAGATGGCGGAGCAGG
>JAUMHQ010000013.1:2601904-2615639 GCA_032361165.1 Enteromius paludinosus | reverse complement strand
TTCTGTACCAAATATTAACATTTTTTGACTCAAGTGATCAAATACTTATTTGACACAGTAATTCCCAAATAAATTGTGAAAAAAATCATACAATGTGATTCCCGGATTGTTCTTTTTAGATGCTGTCTCTCACAGTGGAAATGCACCTATGCTGAAAATTGTAGACCCCTCCATGATTTCTAAGTAAGTGAACTTGCAAAATCACAGGGTGATCAAATACTTATTGACCTCACTGTATTTATATTTATTTATAACTTTTTTAGAACACTGTTTGGTGGTTTTAAAGTTATGATTTCTGAAGAATAAACAATCATTTTGATAAAAATACATTATATAAAATTTGTATTAAAGAAATATTAACTGTAACAAATTAGATGTCTATTTTGGATGTTCTTGTTTTTACTAGTCTGAAAGAAGGCATGTTATGCAAGCAAAATAACCCAAAACCTCAAAAGTGCATGAAGAAAAAAAAAAAGAACACTTGCTTTGCATCTAGTGTTTAACCTTTATGTTTAGCCTTTTTGCAATGACATATGTTCGATATACATAAATCGACCTATTTTTTTACTTGTGGTCTCAGACATTTGGATCACACTGTGTATGCAGCCTATAGCTATATCTGTAGCTTTTAAAAATGAGTAATGTCCTCTCAAAACCTGTTCTGGAGGGTGAAAGCCGCAGCAGTGTTGCCATGGAGAAATATCGTCCCAGCCCATCCTAGAAATCCACTGACCTGGCAAACGACAGGTATCAGCTGGACCTGATGATTTAATCAGGGATTAATCCAGAGATAATCTATCTTCACATTTGTACCAGGGCTGCGATGCTCACGGATGTGAGGTTAAAGGTCACTTGCTGCTTGTAAACTGATTTCTCGGGACTCGGGAGACCCAAACACTGGCTAGATTCAGACTGAAATGCAATTATCACGCTTACATATGAATATGCCATCAGTCACGCTTTGATGCTTTTTTTTATAGGTATGACATCATCTCTTAAATAACTGATGTGGGCCAAACTGCCCTTTGTACAGGTCAGGAATTAATTACTAAAGCCAGCATGGTGTTCAGGCTGAGCCTGTCGTTAGTTCTGTTGATATTCAGTCACTGTGCCACAGGTAGTAAACCCGTCGAAGTCCTTTAATCCCCTCAGTTGCTGTGTTTAATTAGAGTTTCTCTCATCATCTAGGGAATATCACAGTAAATCTCAACACTTTTCAGAATCAACAGCTCACAGTGGGATCATAATTACGGCTGTTGACTCACTACTGGGCCCCAGATGATGTGCATCATTAACAATCTGTGTTATGACACCACTCTGGCCTGATTCTGAGGCTGATTTGATAATTGATTTGCACTTTACTCTTGCGATCAATTTCATATCACCAGCTAAAACGAACTGTATTTCATTAACATGAAAAGAACAACAAATGATTATAGGCAAATGCAATTTAAATCCAATTTAAAATGCCACAGAGATGCATAACAGGCTGACAGATAGAAGCTAGTAGCATGATCCAGATCAAAGGTCTCTTTGTTTTAATACACATCATTTAACCTTCATCTGTTTTTTTACCTTTTGAATCGAGCAGCCAAAATCATTGTCACGCCGTCAAACAAATACACAGAAAGAGTTGACTTTGCGTTGCGCTATCTGCGGACTCTCCAGCTAACAGCAGAGGCAGCAAGGTGACATCTGGTATCTTTGCACGCAGCCATGTTGACCACGCTGGACGCTGACCAGTTCGGGGGGCTTCTGGGCACAACAACGAACAGTTTTCTATTTTCAGCCTAGAATTACATACATCAAAATCCCAAATGCAGAACATCGAAGAGTTTCCAAACTTCTGATATCCAAGCTACAAGGGTCCACTTTCCAGGTCAGTATTGGGGTTATAAAACAGTTCATTTAACTATATATAGTAATTTTTTTTAATCTGTGGTCCATATCATGATATCTAAGAATGCTGTATGTATTAATAAATATACATTTACATACAGTATGTCATTGTTTTACTTTAATTATATTCTAATTAAATTAAAATATATACAATTTATGTAAATAATTGGTGCATTTATTAATGTTATATATATATATATATATATATATATATATATATTGTGAATTATGTTCATTATATTTAAACATTAAAACAAATTATAATAAAAAATATATTTTTAGTTTAAGAATATACATTAATTAATAAATATATACATACATTTAAAAAACAAATACAAACATTACAAATAAATGGAATAAATTACTAAATAAAGTGAATTAATGCAAATAACTTAAGTTCTGTTAACTCAATTAAATTTAATTAATCATGTAAACTTTTGAATGGCATAATTTTTATAAATTCTGTTATTATTTTGTCTTGTGGAGTATATGTAAACTTCTGTTATGTGAAATAGCTTATTCAGGACAAAATCACATGCAATTTTCATGATTCCTCTTATCTCGTTTCAGTTTTTCATATTTTGAAAATTCTGCAAGGGATACGTAAACTTATGAGCACAACTGTGAGTATATAAATGATTAATTAAATATTAAAATACATACAATACAATACTTGTTTTTAGTTTCATAGTGTAGTAAGTAACCATGTTTCTTCTCACATAACTTCTATGGATTGTTCTTGTGAACATCCTGAATAAATCAGCACACACTTGAAGGTTTAAGTGCACATTGTCTTCCCCGGGAAGGGGGAAGCAGTTGTGCAACACTGTAAATCTTTTGTCTGATGTTGCTTTGACTTTTTGTTGCGGGAGTGTCTCCCTCTGTCTGTCCAGCAGGTTTTGAAGGTGGAATGGGTATCGTGATTTACAGATAGCGTGTCTCAGTGCCAGAGAGGGTGATGGTCTCCATTCGTCTGTTTCCTTTTGAGTGTCAGCCCAATCAAGAATGGGATTGGCTGTCATGGCTGTCAGGCTGAGGGGAGATTGGGATGGGAGTTCATGTCAGACATGTGACTGATGGACTGACTGACTAAATGAGTGAAAGCCAGTTTAGATATATGAAACACAAGCGTCTGTGTCTTGAGAGGTGCCTAACAACCTCCCATCTGTAAAAACGCTCCTCTCTAGAGCTTTGATATAGCAGACAACTATCGAAACACACACGCCGACAAGAGCTGTTTGTTTTATCGTGAAATGTAACCGGTTTCATTGTGCTTTCCAGAAGCATCTCCTACATTCAGTTTGAGCTTGACCTGAAGCAAATCCTCAGAAGAGAGCAGATGGCTCCTTTTTTGATGTGTGTGAGGGACTGCCCAGGGACCACAGTCTGAGGTATCAACAACACACACACACACACAGTACTCATCTCATCCATACCCACACTCCGCTCGAGTGGCTGACTGATGGATGCGAGATTCAGAACGACAGAGAGTCTCCGTGGGTTTTTCTTAAGCAAAAGCAGTGGAGGACAAGGAGAAAGAAAAACACATGGAAAAAGAGCGATAGAGACTGCACTCCCAGTGTGAGCAGAATTAGGTCCGGTCTCAATAGTTGACAGATCCTGGGAGAGAAGCTAATCTAAGAAAACTGAGATGGTGTGGAAGCCCTGGAGATAACATGTCAGGTTTACGCAGAAAAACTCCTGCTACACCTCACCTAAGGGTCACATTCAATACTCTGTGGCCCAGTCAGTCTCAGGTAAATAGCGCTTTAGAGCACTATAGAGATTGTCTGAATCACTACAAGTCATCAAATACCCCTGTTTGTGACACAAAGTCAATGTTAAATTTATCTCATACCGTTAAATTTGAGTCTGGGCTATGAATCACACGTGGTCTGTTATGATCTTAAACTTCTTTCGGATGCGACGTGGAACCATTTGCTCACTTTTTAAAGGAATAATTCATCCAAAAAGGTATATTCTGTCATTACTTACCCACATGTCTTTCCAAACCCATATGCTGTTATATTATCTGAGGCTGAAGAATTTTTCTGCATGCAGTAACAGCTTACAGGGATCCGTCAACATCCTAAAAGCACAAAAATACACCATAAAACACCATAAAAGTAGACTCTTGCACTATATTTCTAGCTTTTTGAAGTTATATGATAGCTTTGTGTGAAATTCAAATCATTAGTTACTGAATGTTGCAACATTGGCTCATTGGAAAAATGTGCTTCTATCTATACTTTTGCAAAACTCCAAAAACGTATGCATAAAATTAAGTAATTATTATAATTGAAAACAGAAGCAACGTGATATATTTTTGTAGAAATGTTGAGAGGACTGAAAGAGTTGTTGAAAGCTTAAAGGTAAGGTAAACCTTTGCTTAGACTGTGTTTAGTTTTCGTTTGTAATGATTATAGGGATAAACCAAACTTTTGTTGGTAACATAGCTTATTTTCTGCAATAATCCAGCGGAAAATCCAATGGAAAAACCCTTTTGGGGTTACAACTTACTATATTTTAAATGCCTAGGCTCATTGGAAATATGTGTCTCTTCATACATATCTGCAAAACTGAAAAAACGTACCTATAAATACGAATCTCTGTTTCCAGTTGAAATGGAGGCAGAAAAACTCCCACAACTTGTATTCCTTTTCACATAAAAGTATGATTTACGGGTACATTTTTGATTAGTAAAGGCTAATTTCACACAATTTGTTGCAGAATGTTATGTTATGACTTCAAAACATTTTTAACATCCTGCGCGATTTGAAAACTATTTGACTTTCAAACAGTGTCGTCACATATACAGCTTTATTTGGCCTTTAGCCTCCTGGTTAGAGTGCCCGCCTCCCATGCCGGAGACTTGGGTTCGAGGCCCACTCGGAACGAAGACGAGTCGTGGTGGAAGGGGTGTTATACTCACGTGATACAGTGTTGTACTTAGGCTGTGAAAAGCTCCAGTTTGACAAAACACCGGTTCAACAACACAGCTCAAATCAGCTTAAGAAATTGAAAATAGCATGGCTGCATCAGCGACTATGTTTTTACATTACTTTCGCATTTGTTAACACTATCGAGTTATTTGTTAACACTATATATTTCAAATGAACTTTATATGTATTTGGTACTGCCTGGCAAATGTGGTCAATGTTAGCTGTAGCTGTTGCTGAGTAAAATTCTGAAAGGATATATATACCAAATATTTTGTGTAACAGAAAAAAATAACAGCACACAGGTTTTTTGGCTCTTATGATAGGCTACTGATTTCTTTCCTGTATGTGCCCTTCTGCTTATCGATTTGAATTTGTTTCCTGGTGGTTATTGACTGTCGAGATGTTGACCTTTGACCTATTCCGCATTTTGGGCTATACCCACACACACACCAAAAAATGCACTGTATTTACACCCTTAAGTCCAGTATCCTCCTTAAAAAAAACAGATACAAACAGACTTTAGTAAGCATGAATAAATGAAGCTCCAATTCTACCAGAACAGATAATGTCTAAACATATCAGAATCCAGTGCTCTGACGTTTAAGAATAATGCACACCTCTCGTCCTTTCGGCCCATTTTCATAAATGCACACAGCTCCAAGCCTCTTTTCCCCCTACGGCACGGCCATCAATCTTCACTGACATCCTATTAACTCACAACAGACACCAATACCCACAGATAGGTTACGTTGGCTATGTCTATCCGATTTATTTATTTATTTTCCCATCGATCTGTCACAATATGTAGGATGAAACGTTTAACCGTGGCCCAAAAATAGCCACAGCTGCGGAGGAATTAATACATCTGCTAACATGTTATTTCTTTTTTCCTCCCTCCTTCTGAATCCGACTCCATATTTTCACTTTGCTGGTAGCGTCTCTGCATGCATCTGACATGTGCTATTGTTCATGTCACTTACAATTTGAAACCAAACCATGGAGCTGACACTTAAAAATATGGATCGAACTGTTACCATTGATCTTGGATATTCTGATCGGACTTCACCATATTCTCTTTACCCCCAGGAAACTCACAACGAAACCTGCCAACTTGTGTGAGAGGCACATACTAACCACACATCAAAATGACGAATCGTCTAAATAATAACACTGATCAAAGAGCTGCTCCGCCGCCGTCAGGGCTCAGATGAAAGACTCCTGCGATCCCTCCAGGGGAGCAGTAATGCTGAAAAGCTCTGGATGTCAGTGTGCCCTGATGTCTGGTCGATGGGGAGCCAGGATGGCAGGAACAGGTATCAGACATGGATGTGGCGTTATCAGTTCAGCAGGCGCTGCTTCCTCAGATTGATCCATCTTAATGAGCTCATCACGCCCCTGCAGAGAGACGCCCTGATTACATCTGCACGCCACACGGAAGGAGAGCGCCTGCAGAGTTATACACTGCCCATCACGCATACATGCACATGATGCACCTAACACAGTTTCTTAAACCACAGTGTCACGACACTGATATAATGCTTTTTGTTTAATTTTTAGAGTAAGAGTCATGCAATGACATTAAAAACTAAAGCTAAAAACTCATTGTTCATTCATCTTCATGTCATTCCAAACCTGTTTTCTTTTGCTCTTACACTGAACTGAAGTTTATGTTGTTGGTCACTGAAAATATTAAATATAGCACCTATGGTTTAGGATAGACATCAATAACAAGCATGACTGGTTTTCGAGGATTCTCGTAACCAAACATCATGATATCAAAGTCACAGGTGCCATATTTTATTTGAAATTCACAGCAATAGAAAAAAACTTTTATAAAAGCTATTATCCTAGAATGTATAGCATTATATATTTATAGTAAATACAAATGAAGTCATATGAACTATTTCTCAAAAGTTTGATTTTTGATAAAGAGAAAAAAAATTTATTATGTTGTGCAAAACTTGTTCTGCATAATATTTTGTGATGTATCAGTGTAAGATTTTTGTTACTTATGATTATTTAAATGTATCATTATAGTATTATTTTGATTGTCCCTCTCCGTTGACAATAAGTAACTTAGCACCTACAAGTCAACTAACTCTCAGTAGAATATCAGTACACTGATTAATATCTAAAAATACTCTACTAACACTCTAATGAGAGATCCAACGTTACTTATAGTCAACAAAATGTGTTAAAGGGACCGTCAAAATAAAGTAAAACCAATGTGTCTTTTCTATACAAAAGTATTATTTTGATTGTTGAAACTGTTATATACAGTTATATACAGTTTTTTGCTTGACCTTTTGGGGACACTATGAATTGTTGTTTGGAGGGGGGTGTATGTGAAGATTGTTTTTATACAGGTCTGGAATAACATCAAAGTATACTGTCATAACAACATATTCCAGCAGAGCTTGTCTGTCTTTAGTTGCTGTCACTTGTTGTAGTTCAGTGGATTGAAGGGTGTTAGCTTTCAAAGGTTTGCTATTTGAAGACCGTGTGTGTCATCACACAATAGAAAAATATTGAAAAAAGGCTAAAAGAAAGTGGTGACGAGTCCTTTCATCCTCTTTCCTCTTTCATCCCATCCACATTTAGCATCTATTTCTGTAAACCGGCCCAGACAAACAAGCACCCTCAATTCAGCACGTAGACACATGACCATCTAAATAGAGATTGAGATTTGTTAATAACAAAATTACTACTTACGGGTTGTTATTTATTGACCATAAAAGCACCACACAAATAAAGACTCTTTATTTATAAAGACTGCTTGAATGGATCAAGCACATTGTTATAACTTAAACATATTAATAGTCTACATCCCGCTGTAATTAGGTTTCATTCAATCAATAAAGACTTGGCCGAAAAAAGTCAAATTGTACCCATCTCTATCTAATAGATCATCATTAGTATGTCTTAAAAATACTGTTTTTGCATTTGAGCCAGAACCATTAGGCCCTTTCTGAAAGCAATGTGACAGAAGAAGAGTATAAGAGAATTCAGAGCTTGACAGGTGCACTAGAGCTCGGGTGCACTGATAATTGCTCTCCAGATGAGAGTGAAACCTTCCTTTAGCATCATTAATCAACTGAATGCATTACAATCAAACCAGCATAATTAAGAAGCTAAATTAATTAGAGCAGAAATGGATGCACAAGTGCAAAATATTGCTTTTCCGCTTCCAGGGCCCCCCTTTTCAAACACGTGCCACCATTAATGAAGAAATGAGAGTCGTTAAACTTCATGACTATATTTGGCTTGACCTGGTTTTAATGAACATGTTTATGAGGCCGTCATGGTGCTTGAACACTTGGTAGAGTGGCAGATATGGCTAGAACTATAATCCCATCCAGTCAAGTGAGGATATACTGAGCAGTTGGTACTGAATAATTGAATTATGAGACAGGTAAACCTTTTTTAGACTGAATCATGTGTCCATCTCTTTTAGGGTTGGCACAAAAAGCTGTTTTCCAAAACCTAGTGAGCTGCTTAGGCAGCTGCCATCTCAGACAGCATTTGAAAAAAAAGACCAGTTTGCAAAACTTGTAACGACTGTAAAGCACAGAAGACTTGACAGTTGATTCCAATGAAGCTCAACCTTACCATGCTGAAAGCTATAATAGTGATGGGATGTGTAAAGCTATCACTTAGGAAAATATATACACTTACGTAGGAAAAGTTAGGAAAACATTTGTTTTAACATTTTTTTGTTCAATAATATTTAATATATAAAATAGAGTACATTAGTAGATTTATTAATTACACATATAAATATTATTTAATGTTATTCTAAAAATATATATGTTTTATTAATATAAAAATGTAAAAGTTTATTTATACATTTAATGCCTTTTTAAGTTTAGAAGAAATTAACATATTTCAATTGCCTAAACTTCGGAACAGCCTTTGCATTAAGGGAATTGCTCACCCCAAAATGTACTGAAATTTTTTTCATTCTTACTCAGAAGTTTATTTCGGAATATACATTTAGCATGACAGCGCTTGCCGGTTGCATAAAAAGATTAAGACTAGTCTTAAAAGTTAGTCAGCTAAATGTTTCTTTAAGACTTCAGTGACATAAAAATGTATATTAATCTAAGGTAAATATAAAAAAAATAATAGATTACTCTGCTAACTGCTAGTTGGTCAGACTAGCTCTTAAAACACTGTCTTAAAATGAAGGCTAAGTTTTTGCAACTGGCCCCAGAAGTGATAGCTCAGAATTAAAATGCCTGAAAGATGGATTTGTTTCCTGCAAGTGCAAAGCTTCAAATAACTGATTGACAGGAATCTTTGTGATGTTATCAGCGGTTTGGACTCTCCTTCTGACGTACCCATCTACAAACTTATCTACATCTTCAATGGCCTGATAGTCAGAAATGTTTTCAAATTTTTACTTTGGCTCAGCTATTCCTTTAAAATGATTCCTTGTCAGACAGCACAGTAAAACTTTAGGAACATAGAAACATAGTTACACCTCTATATACTGCATAAATAAATTATTCAGTCAGTCCATCAAATGAGGAACAAAAGGGATAGGCATTGTCATAGAGCATCAGTCTTGAGTTCTGTGACCGTAAATGGCCTGCAAGCACTGTCCTCATCCTCCCATTTGATTTCCATCAGATGGCACTCATCAGAAGAAAAGGTTGAACCTTATTTCCAGAAGCTGGTCTTTGTCAGGTTGTAATTGTTGTCCAAGACACGGACTGTCAGTTCTGTCAGTACTCCTCAGCTTCCTGGCGGAAACAACCGCTTACAAGAGAGTCCTTCTCAACTTTCTTTCATCTTGTGTGGAAATATTTTAATTGGAGGAAAGGGAACAAATAAAAAAATTTAAAATATCTTGTGGTATGAGTATAAATCATAAGCAAACCATCTAACTATCATGATCAGACTCAAACAACACGTTAACAAATCGAATCCTTTCAAGCAAGATAAATCGTATCTTTATGTATCTGAAGGTTTTTTTTTTGACAAGATTTTACAGTTAAAATTACACTTATTTTTCACAGTGTATATGTCTAAGTTGATATAACTGTGTCCAGGATTATGACGTAATCTTCTCCTATAAAGACTCTAAAAGTGTGTATCAAACCTGTCAGCCTTGCATCATGAAAAATAATAATTCTTCCTCCCAAACTTGATTTAGCCTAATACCAGTTGTCCATATATCAGAATCTGATATCTGTTTTGAATTTTAATCTTCTTCTAACAGAATCCAAGTCAATCAGCATGTAAAGACCTGATGCTGTACTGTGCACATTCTCTCAAACTAAAAAAAAAGAAGTAGCATATAAAAATATTTAATTAACCTACATTTCCAAGGTAATTTATATTTAAGTCATCTTTAGACTGGTGCTTTATCATTTTATTGTATTCGTCTACATAACTTTGCACAACATGTGTCCAGATCAAGTATTTCCCTATATGACCCACTGAGTATAATTGTGGTAAATAAATAATTCAACAGCATAAAGTGTGACAAAAACTCAACTTTAGTTGAGTTTGATCTCTGAAAAATGCAGAGTCACTGTTCTGTAACCACCCATCTAATAAGCGTTTCTCCTCATTGGTCTTTTGTTGTCTTGCCTCTGGGCTACAATGTCTCCTCTTGCAATTTTATCTTCAATTATGCAGAGAATTCTGCATCTCGGGGTCATAATCATAATTATCTTTTACATATCTCATTAAATGGACCTCATTTCCCCAGAACTAAGCCTCAGTTAGAGATTAGCCCTCTATTGACAATCCCTTATGATGAACCATGCAATGAATAATACATGAATAATTCACACAAGTTTTTTTTTCGGTGTAACAATATCATACTCTTTTGGATTTGTGTATAGAATAGCATATCATAACAAGAAAGAAACCTAAAAATCACAGTGTAAAAACTATTTTCATCAATGTGGTGTAAAAACTTGTTTCTATCCATTTACAGTGGCAAGAAAAAAAGAATTGGTTGGGTGGTTGGTTTTCTGCATTCATTTGTTAGCAAACTCACAAACTATAGATAATAACTCACAGTTGGTGAATACATCCCATTAAACTCTCACAGTGCGGTGGAGTAGTAGGTAAACTTCACCTTGTTGTCCAGATGAGCCTTCAGATCCTGCACATTCATTGGTTTTCCAGTATGTTCTGCATATCTAAACTATTCGAAACAGTGGCTGTATGAAACAGTTGAAAGTATTTTCAGTGCTACCCCAAAGGAAATAATTCATTAAGAGACAGGGATGTAAACATTTTGAAAATGGTGATCTAGGTAAATTGTATTTATTTTGTCATGTTTGTATCTTCTGAAGGATAGAAAGGTGTACATTTCAACAAAATATCATCAGGTTCAAAAGTTAATTATCCTCAGTGTGAAAAAGGTTCTCAAAAGTCACTGTTGTTATTTGTTACAGTTGTTGATGTTACAGTTGTAAAGGGTTCAGATAGTAAGATCAGATATTATTTTATGACCTATTAATGCAAAAAAAAAAAAAAAAAAACAATAACAACAACAACCAGTCTCAATAAGGTGCTATACTTTGTCCTGCCACTGTACTGTCCCAACACTTTTTTATCATTTCTGCTTGTGTTTTCAGAGTTTTGGTTTAATTTTCTTCATCATTAATTAAATCTGAAGTGGAAAAATCTAATTAGATATCACTTTGATTAAAAGAATACAAGGTTTCAGTTAAGTGAGTTGGTTAACAACGAGGAAAATTGAATCAATCGGCTCTGACTTCAATGAGAATAATTATTTGACTTGGCTGCCAGCTGGGCTGTGAGTAACAAGCCCAAAATTGAGCTGTGTCAGTTAAAAAACAAACTTTAAAATTGTTTTGCACAGGAACGATGTATGATTGACTGGAATGCTTTGAGTTCGTGAGTGGGATATAACTCATTTTTAACTGTCTTTAAACTACAGCTACAGCAAAGATATTTGGATGAATGGCTCATCCACTTCACCTCTCTGCCCTGCCCTTGTGTGACAGAGACAGCTTTTTCCAATGCACTGCAATATTGTACCCAGCGTGAGGCCGTTTTCACAAGTGTGTTTTTCTCCCTGATGTGTGAGTCTTTATTACCTCTAATTAGCTGTGTTTGTGGCGAGTGTCCTCCAAAAGACACGTCAGACAACCCAAAGACAAAGTACGCCTGGCATATCATCCTGAAAGAGGCTATGGCCCACCATTGATATTGTGATCCTGGGTGAACAGTGTGATCGCTAAGACCCCTCTCCCTCACCACCATCTGTCCTTTCCTCAGAGGTCACCCAATCACAGTGACTGTAAGTGGTTTGCATTGGAGCCCAGTGTATAACACAATCCATGACTAATCCTTATGGTTTTAGACTTAAAGCTGAAGCGTCTAGTTTCTGTGCCAATAATACAACAGAAGAAGTTGCAAAACTAACAGGTTTCCTTGACGACGGTCTTTCTCTTATCTGTTATTGGTTGCACTAACTCACACCATCGGCTAAGACAATGTCAAACAACCAGAGCCACAATATTTACTCTTTTTAGAGCAATTAATATACAAATGGTTTATACTATATTAACACCATTAAAAAATGTGGAGCAGAAAATGTTTTAATTCGATTTCAATTCAAGTAAAGACATTTATAATGTTAAAAAAAATATATATATTTTTCAAAAAGGATATGTATTTATAAAGTTATGAGTAAAATAAAAATTATAAAATTATGCAAAGGCATTTATAATGTAAAAAAATATATATTTCAGATAAATCTTTTTCTATTTTACATTTTATTCATCAGAGAATCCCCCCAAAAAATTTGCAAATTTTTCAAAGAAATATTAAGCAGAACAATGGTTTTCAGCATTGTTAGTAATAATAATAATAATGTATATTAAAACTTTCTGAAGGATCATGTGCCACTAAAGACTTAGGCCGCTAAAAATGTAGCTTTGCATCACAAGAATACATATTAAAATAGCTATATTAAAGAGCAAGCTAAAGCACACAAATCTATCTCAAATGGGTGCTTGACTAAAAAAATAAGTAGAAACATCTTATATCTTTTCTGATTAAGAGCCTGCTTGCTCGAAATGTCACACACTATGTAAAGGTTTTTTAAATATATTTTTGGAACTTTGGTGTTGCCGACTTTACATTTAAAATATGTTAAAATAGAAAGCAGTTATTTGAAATTGTAATATTTAACAATATTTCTGTTTCTGTTTCACCAGCGAACGATTTCCTAAATGAGACACAGCTTTTGTCTGTTCATCATAAGCTCAAGCGTGTCTGCCGCTTTAAATTCTCAAGCGCGGGATAGCAGGAATGATTCTGATTGGCTGTCAATGTTTGTGTGTGCATCAGCTGGAAAATATCGTTCTGAAAGTGCTTTTGACGATATCGTTCCAGTGTTGCCAACTTAGCAATTTTGTTGCTAGATTTAGCAACTTTTCATACTACCCTAGGAACTTTTTTTTTTTTTCAAATTTAGCAATTTTTAACATTCATTTGGCTACTTTTAGCAATTTTCAACACACACATATCACATTCAAGTTAAATTGCTTGCTCAAATTTTTTTTATAACTGTTAATTTAACTGATATTTGTTAACATGTATAATTGTTGGACATTTAGGTAGCAATAAATTCCAATAGTGCTATAATTGTTGTCACTTTCACAGATGTTTTAAATTCACAAAGAGTACCGTTGGGACAGGTCTCCAGGCATATCGTGGTGCACACGGATGCCTCCACCACGGGTTGGGGTCCTGTGTGCAACGGGCAGTCAGCCTCGGGCACCTGGACAGGTGTTCGACTACTGTGGCATATCAATTGCCTCAAGTTGCTGGCCGTGCTTCTGGCCCTTCGTCGCTTTCGACCGATGTTGCTCCACAAGCACGTGCTCGTCCGGACGGAC
>JAUMHQ010000013.1:2554240-2572112 GCA_032361165.1 Enteromius paludinosus | reverse complement strand
AAATTAAATTAAATTAAATTAAATTAAATTAAATTAAATTAAATTAAATTAAATTAAATTAAATTAAATTAAATTATATTATATTATATTATATTATATTTAAATTATATTATATTTAAATTATATTAAATTACATTTAATTAAATTAAAATTTTGTAATAAAATAAAAAAATATGTATATGATTATAATTACTATATTAAATACAGTAAAAAAAAGAAACATTTATTATTCATTTTATCACTTCCAATCAATTTAAAAAGTAAAATTAACATTTTATTCAATTGAAATTAATGTATAATATGCCTAGGTGGTGCATCTCATGTTGGAATGCGCCTACGTTGCTATAAAACACCATCTATGTACAGAAGGCACTACATTTCAGAACAGAAATAAAGAGACTGCTACTAAGTTGGCAGAGTGCCAGTTAGAAGAACAATCCCGGGCTACCAGAAAATTAGAGGGAGTAAGGAATCTCGTTCGGACACTCCACGACAGCAGGCTACAGCTGCTAGAATCTGTTGCATGCAAAAGAGATTCCAAAAAGTGGCGCCAACCAAGCGTTTCACCATTTCTTTGTTTCAACCTTTTTTTAAATAGCACCTGATTGTAAACTAATTTTCTCTGTATATCCCCCTCTTTTTACTTCTGGCTCTCCATCCCTCCCTCTTTCCTCCTGTAGGGGTCTAAAATCCCAGTCTAGGATTCTAGTCAGATTGTTAGCTGGGCAATAAAAAATACATGAGTGTGTGGCGTAGAAGTGTTCGTTATGTATGTGTATGTGTGTGTGTGTGTAACTCATAAAGACAGCTTCCCGACACACAGGCTGCTCCAAATGTGCAAGAGCTCATTTGTCTTTCAGAGCTGGAGCGCTACGAGTTGAACGGGGCCATGTGATTTGCCAGTCTCAGCCTGTGTGTATGTGTACAATATTCATGCCCATGTGTTGGTGCTCTCTCTTCAGCAATTCCCTTTATAACCTTTTACACTCGTCTTAGTTTGTTGATCCATGTTAAGAAGCAGACTTATCCATGAGTGGGTTGCGAAAGCGGCGTGTCGTTCCGATGATAGACACAATGACAGAGAGAAAGAGAGATATGGAGTGAAATCATTAGGAGGCATTCACAGTCACAGCACTGGCAACATCTCAAGATTCATCCGTGCTAAGTTCAGCGATAGTCTACCTGAATCTGCGCAACCGTGTGTGATAGGACAGTCAGTCCTCATTGATTGGAGCAACTTCACTCCTGAATTCAGCCCCAGATAATAAGAGTAGTGTAGCAAGCTCCGCAACCCCATAATCGCACTAATAAAACCCTATTTAACGGCTCTATTATACACTTCAGCCCTGTTAAAGTAGCCATGGCGTGTGTGTGGGTGTGTGTATGTGTTTCAGAATGCTCTGAAGGGCAAACTACTGTTTTTCTTTTGGGAATTACATAGTGCTGGGGACTTTTTAAGTCAATTACATGCAATTAAATGCAGTTTCCCGTGGCGTTCTTGTGTGTGTGTGTGTGTGTGTGTGTGTGTGTTTAATTAAGCCTTGAAAGTCTTGTAAAGTCGCTCCTGTTTATGCTCTGCCTGTGTACTGCACATGATATACACGTTCTTATTTATTCTAACAGGTTTTTATTAGCCAATGCAGATACCAACGCTTAGAAGGCTGTGATTACCAGTGGTTTTTGTGCGCCTACCATATTGAATATGCATTTGTAGGAGTTTCCCTTTCAGACACAAAATTTATGGGAGGAGAGTATTAAAATTAATCACGCAATATGACTTATTAACACAAATTACCAGTATTTGGGACATTATTTAACACCCTAAAAAGCATGTCTTAATTAATCTTAAGTAATTTGCTCTGCTTTTGGTAGATTGACCACAAAAAAACATAAGTGTAAAGTTTTATACATCGTCTGAAAGCTGAATAAACAAGTTTTCAATTTACAGTATGTATGGTTTATGATATGAAATGACAACTTTTTGAAAATCTGGAATCTGAGAGGTGCAAAAAATCTAAATATTGAGAAAATCACCTTTAAAGTTGTCCAAGTGAAGTTCTTAGCAATGCATGTTACTTATCAAAAGTCATGTTCTAATATATTTACAGTAGAATATTCACAAACATGATCTTTACCTAATTTCCTAATGATTTTTGCCATAAAAGAAAAAATATACAATAACCCATACAATGTATTTTTGGCTATTGCTACAAATATACCCCAGTGACTTGAGGTTTTGTGCAATTGGATCACAAATAAGATGTTGCGCCTGCGTTCTTTAATGTGCACCTTGTAAATCACACACAGAATTTTCCTCTTCTATCAGCAGTTGTGCTCTAATGCTAGTTTACCCTGTTTAGTGAATCTGGCCCGTAGTATTTAGCACTCTCTTGATTCTCATTCTCTCAACCAACTTCAACCTCAAAGAAAAGGAAAAAAGTATACACTATATATACAGCTCTGGAAAAAAAATAAGAGACCAATGCAGAAAAATAAGTTTCTTTTGGTTTTTATCCTAAAAACTGTTAATCTCACCATTGCACCACCAATACAAAATCAATGCACGATTGTTTCATTTTTTGTAAACTGCTGTCTTTGAAATATTAAGGAAAGAAGCATCTTGATGCTCACTGAATCCTTGTGACAGTAAATCTGGGATTGAGCCCTTTTTCCTTGATTTAAAACCTTTCACTGTTTTTGGCATGTTTAGTGATTATTTCTCAAATTACTTTTGAAAGACTTCAAGCATTTTTTACCTTCCAACTGCTCACACTGCAAGAGGAAAGTGTTGATTACACCAAATAAGTACCTCAATAAACAGAATGAAGTATGTTTGTGTAGAAATTTAGCAAAGACTGGCATGAAATGCTTAGAATACGCAGAGAGATACTGATTTAGGAGTAAATTGCAGTGGTCTCTTATTTTTTTCCAGAGCTGTATATATGTATAGTGTACATTTTGTGTATATATAGTGTAATTTTAAGATGGTAGGATAGTGTGTATATTTGTTTTTTATAATAATATACTTGCTAATAAATGTATTGGTATGAGCAATAAATTAGTCATCAAACCATAACTCTAATATTACCGTAAATGTCAAAACTCCCCTTTAGTCCAGTTCTTACTGACAGCTGCTAGCTCTATCACGGTTGCTAATGCTGACTCTCTCTACGTCACTCTGAAAGAGACTACAAAGAACGCTATTGCCTGTCTTTATTACATCTAAAGTTCTGAGCTATTGACAGGTAAGGTGGTTTAAAGGCCGCTTTGACATGTAGTACAGTAAGGCAGCGGAGAAACCCTGCTAAAACATTTATCTTTGTTAGTGTGTGATCACACACTCCAACGCAGGATCAGTTCTACAGGCCTCCTCCCACCGTACCGACACACACAGAGCATCATGTCCATCAGTCAGACCATTAGTGAGCACATTGATCCTGCTGACTCTCCTCCCACTTTCACTTCTTTTGTTTCTTGCTCCAGTGAAGTACAAAAAAAAGAAAATACAGACAACCTCGCACCGCCTGTGATTCTTTCTATCCACTTGAAGAGAAATCACACACACAAATGGGTGTAAGATAATCTCACAAATACGAATGGTGACCAAGTAATAGAGCAGTATTTCTCATACATTATAGACGGCTTCAAAGACAACAACATAAACATAACTGTGTATGCGTGCTTGTGTGGCCCTAACCGGCAAACATCCAAATAGAATCAATAACAACAGCTAAGTAAGAGTAGATAATTTTTTTGATAACAAGCAAAATATGTTTGTTGCGTAAATCAGACGTATTTATTAAAAATGCTCTGCATTCTCTGGTATCAGGAGGTGCTTTAAATATGAGAAACGAGATGACAAAGCAGCTTACAAACGCTGCCTTATATGCAGGATCAAATGAAAATTACATTTTCTAAAATATTTTTTTTTTCAGAAATACAGTGATGTAAAACCACTCATGCCTCGGTTTGATTTTTAACAGTGCATTACGTGGTATTAGCCGGCTGCAATAACCAGACCGATAAACAAACACAAAGCGGAAGTTAACTTAGGTCTGAGCATGTGCACCCGATGACACCGTCTATTAGGGCAGTAATGATACACGATATGAAACCGAAATCGCGACAGTCAGATCCACGATCCTGTGTCGCTGTGTGATAAGGGAGCATCGCGACACACCCCGTGACTACCTTGATTGCGCGCAGATGATACGAGCTTGCGGCTCCCGTTTCTTTGCGTGTAGATCTGTTTTCCTCTGGCGTATGTGATTTACCGCGCGCGCCAGCATCAGTGGTGCGCTTGCGTATAATTGGCATAGATTTGCCGCCATAGATATGCGACCATTTTCGGTTGTCAATAACGAGGGGTTCAAGTATTTACTCAGTGTGCTCGAGCCCTGTTATCTATTACCAAGCCGGGCGCAAATTGTTTTAAAAATAATTTTTTTCTCCCACCCCCCATGAAAAAAAATAGTGATACGAACCGAATCGTGGGTTTGGTGTAGCCCTACCGTCTATACATTGTGCTGTTTTAAATGCTTCAGAATCCTAAAACTTGCCGTTTATTAAGAGTTTTAAATGAATAAATGCTGTTTTCAATCTTTTGGATATTACATTATTGTCTGTGTGTGTTGTTGTTGTTGTTGTAGTGAGTGTTTGCTGGGGGATGTTTGTGTTTTGTGAAAGGCATGTGTATGTGTTTATAAAAGTGTGTGTGTGTTCCGGAGGGGTTTAGAATGGGGTAAACTTCCGTCACCCACCTCCCCCCCACAAACCCAGGCGTAGAGGTGTACCACTGCCCTCATTAGGGCTACTAATAAGGGGAACTGAGAGTGTAAGAGAGAGGAAAAAAATTGTGGGAAAGAAGGGGGAAAAGGTTTTAAATTTTAATAACGCGGGTACGATTTTGTAAATCTTTCCTGACAGAAAACTCCTCATTATTTTCATCTGTCTCTGTCTCCTCTACCTCCTCCACTGATAAATGGGCTTTTCGTAGCTTGAACTCTCTTTCTCTCTCTCTTTCTCTCTCTCTCACTCTCTCTCTCTCACACACACACAGTCATTCGTTCTTTGGCGTTGTGCATTTGAGGTTATACTTATGTTTTTAACCCAATTGACTCAGTTTAATTTTGTCTGCTGGTTTTGGAAGGAGTTATTTTGGCAGTGCTTACACACATATAGTGCTTAACTTGTGTGCCTCACAGTGAGAAAGTCACAGTGTACTTAAGCCAGAGGTTCTCAACTGTGCTCAAGACCCCTCATACTTACCAAAAAAGAGTAAGGCTGGAGAAATAACACTTAAACTTCTTTTTGTTATCGTAATAGGTTTGTGTATAATTTTGTGTGTGTGCTACTGTTTTTTACTGTATTTTTAATCAAAAACTCCTGTGAGAATCAGGCACGTCTTATTAATATTAGTTAATAGATATAATTATTAGTTAATAGTTATTAATAGAAATAAATTACTGTATGTACAGTGTAGTATTAGTATTATGTACTAGTTAGTTTGTGATTAGGCTTGACTGAAGCAGTTGGGTTCATCACGGTTTTGAGGTCAATTGAATCAAGTCAGTAAAATCACAAACTAAAACTAAACCAAATGTGATCTAGCAGAGTCGAAGTTTGGCTCATTAAAAAGCATAAATTCATTTATTCCATCATGGGAATTGATCCCGAATCATTCTGCTTGGAAGCTTACTCTTACCTCTGGCCCAACTAGACGTATGATACATTTCCATTGATACATGAGATTATGCTAACAATTTAAAAAGTGTGAATTCTTGAAGTGTTTAATATTTCATATTAGTCGAGCAGGGATATGTGTCTTGTTCTGTATGAAGTTTTAATGTTTTGATTTTTTGACTTCATACGCTACATTGAAGCAAACTTTCTTTTTTTGATTTTACATGTGCATTTTTGAAACTCTGGTTCTTTTTCCATCCTAAGCTAAGAGAGAGAGAGAGTGAAAAAGTGAACGTGTAAAAGAAGGTTTACCCTGAGCTATGAGCTGTGACAACATGAACAGGTCTCTTCCAGCCTCTGTCATGTGTTTGACAGAGAGGATGGATGCGGTTTGATGGGTCCTGCTCTGTTCTGTGCGGACATGGTTCAGCATGGGATAGAACCTCCATCAGACAGGCATCAGATGCAACCCTTCTCCTGCTCTTGCTGTCTCTGTCTCTGTCCTGCCTTTATATTAATGCGATTCAACCCAGGTGAGACTGTAGGTGGAGGAGCCATAGATTAGCTTCAGAAGTATCCAAAACCCATTTTTCCACAAACAGGGTTACAGTTTCCAATCGAGTCCAGGTGTATACACCAAAGAACAGGTAGATCTGTATTGTGCTGCTCCCCCTCAGGAAAAAAATATCAGAGACGGGGAGTCAAGTACTGTACAGATTTCGAAATTAAAATGTCATTTAAACTGTAAAGAAATAGATTTTAAATATTTAATATAATACAGTAGAAATATTTAACAGAAAAATACTGTTTTTATTCTAAATTTATTTGTTTTATTAACACTGCTTTTCAGGAATCTTTTATTTTACTAAAACTATTATATTTATTAAATTATTATTGCTATTTTAAAGTAATTATAATTGATTGTAATATATTAAATAAATAAATCATATTATTTCTATTTTTATATTATATTTTATTGTATTATTATATCATTTATAGATGTCGTATGTAGTTGGAATAGTATTAATTTAATTAATTGCACTGTATATTTAAATCAATTCTAGCCATTATATCAAAGCCAGCTCTTAATTACACACCATTAAATTACTTTGGATGTCAAAATGTGTTCTCAAACTAGAAGCAAGGCTTGTAAACAAAGAAAGTATTGTGGCATGTTTGTTTGTGGACAGATTATTTAGGAACAGCCGGTTGCATCATCATTTTGTTTTCAAATCAGTGGAAATGCAGGCTGGTTTTAAGAGAGGTGAAAAAGGGGTACAAATAGTTTTAGTACTTCTGTTCTTTGAGATCCATTTGTGGATATTTTAGCTGCGGTTGAAAGGGACTGCCACAGGGGAAGATTTTAAAGTTTACAGACAAAAGTTCCCTTGCATCAATGACTGTATGAGTTCTCACACACAACAGGATGAATTACTTCCCCAAATATGTTCCTCAAATTATAACGAATCTCTATGAAGAGATTCATGCACTTTCCAGTGTGTTTTTCAGAGTGTAAAACTGGGCTGTTGAAGTGAGGGCTGCATGGCTGCTCTCTGTGATGACTGGGCCACTCACTCACTCTTGCTCTCCCTCTGTCTGGATGCGAGGCTGCCCGGGGCCTCTCCGCCCACCCTCAAGGGCCTGTCAGAGCCGCCTCACCAAAGGCAGATTAATCTACATTACAGCTAACAGCTCAGCCTGGCCCCTGAACCACTCACACCAGCACACACACACTCATACAGTACACACACACTGTGTTTAATCACTTGCACTTCAGTCAAAAATCTACAGCCGAGCCTTTGGTCAGAAAATTAAGGTTAGTCGAAGTTGATTTATGAGTTAAAGTGTTTTTTCCATGAAGTGTTTTTGTGTGTGTGTGTGTGTGTGTGTGTGTGTGTGTAAATCTGAACCGAATAAAACACTATGCATCAAGAGGTTGTGTGTTAACATGCCATAAGCAAGTAAAATGCCTTTTTACTATGGTAAAGTTTTGGCTATATGCTTTCATGGTTTCATGGTATCTTATGCTCACCAAGGCTGCATTTGTTTGAATGCAGCAAAAATAGTAATATTATGAAATATTATTACAATTTAAAATAATACTTTTCTATTTCAAATTTCAGATTTTAAAATTCTTTTTTATTTCTGTAATGGCAAAACTGGATTATCATCAGGCAATACATCTTAAGTATCACATGCTTCTTCAGAAATCATTTTAATGTTCTGCTTTAGTTTTTAAAATTTTAATTTTGAAAACAGTTCCTTATCCTTTTTTGGAGAAGCACTGATTCTTCAGGGCTCTTTTATGAATAGAATATCTTAAAGAATAGCTTTTATTTGAAATAGAAATCTTTTGTAACATTATAAATGTCTTTTATGCGTGCTTGCTGTAAGAAAGCTTTAAAAAAAAAAAATCTGACTGACCCTTTTGAAAAGTGCTGTACTTTATCTTAATATTGATTTACAGTAAGTGGCAAAACTGTAAGGTTCGCATGATCTTGACGTAATTTACCTCCCATAGTGTTAAGCGCAGAATTAGTTGCACCATCCTGTAACACACATTCTTTATACAGACCCAAGAATTCCCATTCGTCCCTCTCCCACGGCTGTTTCCTGTCCCTTTGGGCATCAGCACATCTCTGAACATCCTGAACAGTCTGTCCTCTTGCTTGGAGTTTGTTTATGTGTGTGTGTAGCTAGTGTAAATAATAAATGTTACTTAAAGAGACATGTGGGAGATCTGGCTTTGCTAAACATGCTCTGATTAATGTCCTCGACCAAGCATGCACTCCCAATTATGAATTATGCCTGCCCAGCGTCCAATCAGAACACACCTTTTGGCAAAGCGGTGGAAAAGCCTCTGATGGTTTATCTTAACAAAATAAACATCTCAGAGAATAGACATACATGAGCTCTGGTCAATTTTGTGTTGCTTTTCCTTTCCTTTCTTTTCTGTGCATCTCTATATGTTAGGTGTGTGTGTGTGTGTGTGCGCGCTTGTGCAGGATGCAACGGAGTGCTGCTCTGCTGCAGTGGTGATGAATGGGTGTGTGTGAGTTATTCATCTCCTGCTTATAGGAGTGGACAGTGGTCCTGCTCTCTCCACATGTCAGCACATGGGATAATTCTGTCATTTATCAGGAATGACACAGGAGACGGAAACTCTCCCTGTGAGATCATCCCAGGGTCTCAACCCTACAACTCTTGCTCTCACCCTCACTGTACTGTCCACGCATCCACTTTGTACCACTTTGACACTTTACAAACAGTTTGTTTGGCTCTTTTTGGCACTTTTTTGAGACAAACAGAAGCAGTTAAGCTGCGTTTCCATTACCCTTCAAAGTGCGCAAAATGAAATTGCGAGTCGAAAATAGAAACATTTTAATTTTGCAAAAACTCCTGTATATTAAATAAATATATATATATATGCGGTTTATATGGGGTTTTTCAGACAATTCGAAAAAGGAATGTATCACAATATATCTGCAGTGTCAACTTTTTTGGGGGTTTTTTTTCAGTCAGCTGCTGTACGAAAAAATCACATGATTACATCACATCATCATTCTTTAATGTACTATAACCTCCAAGAAGCACCTCGTATGTGGCTCCTCTCAGGTGGCCAGTAATGCTTAAATGGATAACTCAGTTTTTACACTAAAAATTCGCATTACGGCATCAACATGACTACTTTAGTCAACGCTGCTCTGCGTCTACTTTAGTCAACATCTGTCAGCATAACCTTTTGCGAGAGGAAAATTTTTTTGTTTCACTTTATTTTGATGGTCCCTTTAACATATTCTGTTTATTATAAGTAACATTGCACCTACATATCTACTAACTCTCAATAGAGTGCTAGCAGAGTATTAGTAGACTGGTAGGGTGAGGGTTAGAATGAGGTGATATGTACTTGCTAAGTTTCTTATAGTCAGTAGAGCATCTTTTGGGAGACCATAACAATAAAGAGTTAGCCGATATTAATTAGAGAGTGTACTAATATCCTAATGAGAGTTAGTTGATATGTAGGTGCAAAGCTACTTATTGTCAACAGATTGTTCAAAAGGGACCATCAAAATAAGGTATTACCAAATTTTTTTTCCGCTATTTGCCTTACGTCATTTAATGCAGTCAGTTTTTTCATCTACGTTTATAAAATATCGCAAAAGTTTTTGCACATCTGTAAAGGACACACTTTTTGTTTATGCATTTTTTGCTTTTGGCAAAAAAGTGTATTTTTAACTTTAAATTTTAGCTTTCATTTTTTTTTTTTTTTAAGGTTTTAAAATATACATCATGTTCCACAAAAATACCAAGCAGCACAACTTTTTAAAACGTAATAATAATAAACTGCCACCAAATCAGCATTTTAGAAAGATTTCTAAAGGATCATCAGACGGGAATAAATTGAGCTTTACCATCACGTTAATACATTCAACTTCTAGCTGAAATGACAATTACTGGCCATAATATATAGTTAATGAAAATTCAATTGATCTGTAGAATTTAGTGAATGACAGAAAGAATCTGTTAAGTTTTGGTTTGGCCTGGTGACGGTAGGAAAATGGGTTTTATGGAGAATTCCATCAGTAAATATGTGAAATTTATTAGCTAGAGGAATGCCACAAGCCACACTTTCTATTTCTCAGAGAAAAGTAAATGCTTTAAGCGTGTCTGCAGACAGATGGAGAGGAAAAGGCAAAGTTGTCACACCGTGTGACATGTTTTGCACGAAAAGCTGTTTGTTATTTTTATGAAAAAATTTTTAAAGGCAGATCTGACTGAAGTGAAATGTGTTTATCGAGTTCAGTCAGGAAAAATAAATTCATTTTTGATGCAGGGCATGCACTCGATCTTATGCCTGTTTTGTGAAAAAATGCTTAATGGGAAGTTTCAGTTTTTACTGTTGTCTAATTAAAGTCCTTAACGTGATATCTCTTTCGCTTGTCTTCTCTTTTTTTCTCCACCTCTCCCTCTCCTCACCTACAGGATCATTCAGAATCGTATCCTGGTCTTCATCCTGGGCGCCATCATCCTCCTCACCATCGTCTTGGCCATCTATTTCAATTTGCGAGGGAACTGATCTGCACTGACTGGCCCTATGCGTGCATGTGTGAGTGTGTCCGAGCGTGTGTGTAAGATTAATAGTGACAAAAGCGTTGGGCTGGAGTAATTAGGACAAATTGTTCACATGAATCATTCCTGGTGGGCAGTGACAGGGGGCCTCTTTTCGCTGCTCTCGAGTGGAGCGGGACCATTCTCACCCTCTCTCCCCTTATATTTATGCTTCGTCCATTACTTTTAAAACTTAGACCCATAAAGGAACCCAACACGGACGCGTGGACCCGAAGATCATGATGAGAACATCAGCTGGATGAAGAACATCAACGTACTGTTTAATGTTTAGATTTCTCTTTCTGTAAAGCTACTAGTAAAATCCCATCCATCAGGTGTATGTGTGTGTGTGTGAGCCGTACACAAGGCAAGGCCCCCGGTGCAGTACCATTTAGCACATGGTGCAGAATCACACACTACACACAGCCCAAAGGTCACACGCCCGTCTCTCAGTCCCCCTTCATCCAGGATTAGTAGCTTCTCACGCTGTTCCTCTAAGGTCAGCAAAGACCTCGCATGTGTTTAGTTAAACCAGCGGGACTGCTTTGAACAAGAAAACATCCATGTCCACTTTTACCTTTACTAATCAAATCTGACAGCATGATAGTAACTGTAGCCAGTCGTACTAATAAGAAATGTTTCCTGTATTTATTTGTCGTTTCAGATGAATTGTGATGTATTTTTTTGCTGTAACTTTCTTTCGGTTTATCTGGAATTCGTTTTAGCCATCAGTGTTTGACATTAAAATTATATCATTTGTCTCTACTGTACAATGCTGTTGCAAATGTGCTTCATTGTTCCTATAGGGGGACCAACTAGCAAGCATCAATATGGAAATATGCAAAATTTGTGAGTCTGCTCCAGGCTTTCACCTGCTGGTTGAGTATTAGTCTATAAGAGACAAGGTAACAATGATTGTGTTCCAAAAGTGCAAATGATTTCTGTTAATTTATCATGCTTTTATACCAGGATTCATTTGTATGTTTTTATATATTTATGTTTATCTCAATATATTTTGCCTCGATTCCAGTGGGTTCGAGAGCTGAAATCTCATAAATGTATGATCCGAAACCCTCTACGTATTCAGCAACGTTGAACATATAGGAGTCCAAGTTCATTATTGGGTCGAAAAAATTAGCTGTTAGCTTGTTAAAGGGATAGTTCACCTAAAAGTGAAAAATTCTGTCAAAGCTCTCGGAATGAAGGTCTTGGGAAGGGTTTGGAAAAGCATGAGGGTAAGTCTAATCCTATTAGCGTAAATGTAAATAATATTAAGGGAATCACTTGTTTATTTGTCATCTTGGATTTCGAAGGTAACCGTTAACAGGCTGCTAAGCTAACGACAATGTTTTGAACATAGTCAAATAATCGATTGTGGCCAATCAGTTACAGTATATGTACCTTCAACATTTCATTTTGTTTGCCTTTTCAATATTCGCATGTTTAGCATGTGTCAAGCATAAAGACAAATAATCCATGCTAGTGAATCGAGTTAGCTGTTAGCATCTTGCTAAGCTAATTGTGCAATACAGATCGCGCACATATTGGGTGAAATGAACCATTTTAATTACATTGAGCCATTAGTTTTTCTTAGAAATGCTGCAGTGTTGTTTTAAAATGTACTCAATCGAAGGAATCCTAAAGATGGTATGTCATTAGGCCCCTCAGCCTTCACATAAAGAGTGTGCATATATGCTGCCTGCGTAGGTGACTCACTAGGTTTTGGAACACTGTGCTGATTAGCACACCCCACGCTCAACACCCTTTCTACACGGGACGCATGCGCACACCTCAGCTGGTCGAGGTGCCTGACGGACAGACAGACGGACCGTCAGACAGACAGGCAGACGGCATTTGATATTCTGTTTCAGGCCGGGTGGATTGTCTTATTTTGGAAGCAGCCTGGTGGGGGGTTTTCTCTGCCTCTGCTTCACAGCTACGGCTTCAAAGCGCCAAATTAATGGCCAACAAAATAGTGCGTCTCCGCATGTCCCATGTGGGGCCAACCTATTGAGAGTTATCATTAAGTTGAGGAAGCAAGAGAAAGGACGAGGGGGAGCTGAATCCCGCCAGTTTAACAAACCTCATCAGATAATGACCTCTGTGATTGGGTTTTGCATCAAAAGAGCGTGTGCATTTAAGTGTGATAGCGATGAGATTTGTTTGTCCTTATTTTCTCTTACGTATGCACGTGCGAGGGACGAGCGAGCGCGTTGGTTTCCCGCACCTGCGCGTGTGAGTGCGAGACATCAGTCGGCTGTGCGTGTAATGACTTGGATGTGTGTCGGTGTGTTTTGCTGGCTCAGTCTGTGTGTGTGCGCGCGTTATCTGTCTCTCGCTCTCTCTCTCTTCTCTCTACTCGGGCCTGTCAGATCCTCTCAGCAGTGTGTGGCTGGTGGAAAAGCAGCGTGGCTGCGGCTCTATTTGAAGTTGTAATGGTGTCAAAAAGTCAGAGCTGACTGACAGCCGTCAGTCCCACTGGGGCTCATTAAATCATAACAACTTGACAAGGAAATAATTGAGCGCTGACGATAAGTTGGGGCCCATTTAGATGTTTTTATTTTCTTTCATTATTAGTTGTGGCTATAATGTTCATTAAGAAATTGCATTAAACAACCATTGGGGGGGCTAATGATTTGTTTATATCCCGTTTTTTATAATTTAAACATTAGGTGTCTCACGTGACACCTTCGGCAGGCTGGCGGTATCATCTGCCGCATCTATTTTTTCCCCTTCATTTTTTTTTTTCGCTCTTCCTTTCTTTTTACCCTTCTTTTTCACCCTCTATGCCTCCCTGTCAACTTAGCTCCTTTCTCTCTCTCTCTCTCTCTCTCTCTCTCTCTCTCTCTCTAAGCAGCGGGCCTTTGGAATATGAAATAGATTATTCATCACCATCTTCTCTGTAGCTGATTTGGTTTGCATGTAGTGTCTTCTATGTGAGGAGGATGAAGACTTGTCAAAAATGGGTTATATCTTATTCCGAGGCGCAACAATAGTGGCAGTTACAGACACACTTTAATATTTCATTATGCCTGACGTTAACCCTGCTAAGTGACTTCGGCTAGCAGGCCTTTAGTGAGAAAGAGACTCTGATTAGCTCCTATCACAGAACAGGCTACAAAGAGGCAGGCAAGACCCACTGCGGTCACGGCAGAGATGGGTTCTTGCTCATGGTTTACTGACATCTAGCTAGCTAGTTTAGCATTTTTAGCTGTTTTTTTTTTTTAAGAAGCCTTTACTAAGTTCCACCCACCTTGTTTCAGTTTCTAAATTAGAAAAGCATTATAGAAGATTTCAAGATTGATGAAAACTGAGCAAATATTATTACTTTAATACCGCCATTTAAAAGGCTGCAAATTAGTTTAAAAATGACATGTTTAATGGATAACATTTTATTATTTTCAAAGTTGGGTAGATTTTCTCTCTTGAATTTTAGTGCCCTTAAATTGACACTCAAATTGATGTCACATTAGCAGCCTGCATGAAATGAGCGTCAGTGTTCGCTGACTGTGCTTTTTCTGAGGTTGCTTCAGAGCATGATGGGAGGTCCTCATTTTAAAGTGTGCAACGCATCTCTCTATTTTTACTCGCTCACACATGCAGAGATAGCATTTCACCCTATAGATAATACAGATGGCTCTGTTTGTGTGTGAATGTCTTAGTCAAGTTAGTGCAGGGAGATCTGTAGCCTCTCTTGTTAAGCACAGTTGGATAATAGGTTTCCTTTTTATTATCGTTTTAATTTATTATCTGGGTAACTGTGTGCAATTGTACAAACGTGTTGCGCAAATGCACACGACAATATCCTCATTCTCTAGTGAATAATGAATGCAGTTGATGTGACACGACATCCATCAATTATGTTTTCTTCTGGTGTGTCCCATTATGTGAGTGAATACCCATCAGTTGGAAGCACGGATCTGATACTGTGTTTGCACTGTGGACTATTGTGTGTCAGTGGGTGTGACTTTACATGTGGCTGTTTGCTCCAGGCCAAATAGACCCAGTAATGATCTGAATAATCTTATGTTTGTTCAATTGGTGATTACTTTTATGAATAGCGTTTTCTGTCGATATGCTAAAAGCTTGTCTAGGTTCAACACTGTCATTAAACAGTATTGTATTTCACCCGTGCTGGTGTCCTTGCTCTCATTAGACATGTCGTTTTTGAACACTTTTCTTCACATGTTGGTTTTTGAGCCCCGTTCACAGGTCGATGGATTAAAGGATCCTTGTGGAACAGAAGAATGGCATTTTAGCACGGTACGTTTTACTTTTTAACCAGTCCAACCACCAGCCTTGTGCAACTCGCTCTCTCCCTTTGTCTCCTCTGTGTTGTTGTAGTGTGAGCGTGTGTATGAAGGCAGAAGTTACATGCTGAACAAAGAAGCAGGCCTGACCTATATCACAAAATCTAAACACTGCTCACCTCCACCCTCCAATTCTCCTACGCTGACCTACTCTGGCTTATATAGTTCCTTCTATAGAAGATTATGCTGAGAAAGAAACAGAAATAGATATGTGTATATAGTGAATCCATATAGAGCATGTTGATATTTCTAGGTTAGAGTGTCAGTAATGACCATTATACATATATGTACACAGATATCTATGTATCTGACATAGATATACGTTAGATGGATAGACAGACAGACGTAGATTTATATATATATGACTGTATGTAGAGATAGACAATTCATATATGTCTCATTGCTAGATGGGTGGATGGATGGATAGATTATGCATTGTTGTGATAGATATAGTTATGATATTCTTATGATAGATCAACAATAAATGTCTATATGTAGAGATATGTAATTCATAAATAACATGTCTTATTGATGGATGGATGGATGGATGGATGGATTATATATTGTGACAGATATATTTATGATGTTTTTACAATAGATTGAAGGATGGATGGATGAATAGATGGAAACTATAGTAGTTGTGGAGTTACTCTTGGTGTTTTTTCATCATGTAGCTGTTTTAGCTGGACTATGAAAGTCTTCTGCAGGAAGTGGAGAAAGAGATGAGTTCTGTGAAGGATGCCATGGCCTGACTGTTGGGTTGCATGGCATGACTTACTTTGCATATGGTGTCTTACCAGACAAGATTCTAAATTTCCAACTGGGAGGCATCAGTGGAAAATCACTGTCTTCAAAAGGCAGCCTGCCATTCATGTTCCCCATAGCAGGAGATCTGAGCGAGCGGTGATACCCTGCGACATCTCTCTGGAAAACGAGAGTCAATCAGCTTTGATGGAGCACATCCTCTATGACAGGCTACTGAAGAGCACACTAATGAACTGGGGGGGGCATCGCTTAGCACATCCGTATGTAGATGGCCCGGACTGAAGGGGGTGTTGGGGGGATTTTGCACTGGATTCTGTGGTTGAAGCTTGTGTGCGTGTGATGGTACTCCATAAACACCAGGGTTTGTGTATGTGTGTTTCATTGTCTTGATGCGACGCTTAGAAAAGGGCACGGCGGTGGGCCCCCCCATGTCTGTCTCTCAGTCCCCCTCGGCGATACCTCCTCCTTAGCTGGGGGAATTGATTAAATATTCATGAGCGTGCATCCAATGGCAGCGCTGGGCTGGCGTTTTTCTCCCAGGGCAGGAAATGGAGGCAGATTCATGCATGGGGGTCCCTGCAGGTTGGCATACAGGGTCAATTGAATGGATGGTTCAAAGGTTACAAAATCTGTATGATGTCCCTCTTCTCTTCTGTGCTCTCCTGCCCCAGATGACCAGAGAGAGCGCTTGCTTCAGAAAGGCTAAATTTGACAAAGGTTGGACGAAGGCTCCTACTGTTCGATTTGGCACCCAATTAGAAACTGTTGTTTTTGCGGCACGTAAACACGTTATACCCTGACGTGTAAACACGCGCTCACCTGCTCGCTCTCACCAGCTAGTTTATTTTTAAAGGATGGCAGCCGCTCTGAGAAAGATGTATGGTATTGGCAACAAATTTCACAACTTTTGTTCGTTTCAAGGATTCTGGATGACCCAGGTGAATTGAGAGAAGTATTGATTTTCTTTTTTCCATGCAGTGACTCTGGGATTACCGATTTTCTCATTTATTTTTAAAGACAACTCGTGTGGATTTATTTTTTTTTTTTAAACCCCTTTTCTCTTTTCTTTTTCTTTTCTGCTGTTCTTTTTTTTTCCCTCTCTCTCCAAACAGCATTGTACTACTCATTTTTTACTGTATCAGAATCCTTCTTGACCCTGAAAATTGTAATTCTGCTATAGATCATAGCTGCTGAATATTAGCTTTTACAAAAATTGATAAATAAAATATGGTCAAATCGCTGGATCCCCAAAGGCCGGGGTAGAAATTCAAATCAGTGTAGGGGGCAGGAGGGATGGACGAGAGAAAAGGAAATGATCTGAAACACCTGCCCAGAACACATAATAAGGTACTGAAAGGACTCGCTCTTTTTTGGGGGGGCAAAGAAATAGCAGGAGGAGGATAAATGATCATTTGGAAAGTGGATTTTGCTCTTAACAGGGCAAACCAGTAATTGGTCTAAAAATAATTCAGTGATTAAATGTTGGACTTTGTCAGATCTTCCAGAATCTCAAATGTTGGCTTCAACTAAATGCACAAAATCCTTTTAAAGTGGATGAATGGCTTGACTCTAATTAAGTCTTTTGAAAAATCTAACAATTCAAGAAGAAGAAGAGGGGAAAAAAATGCTTCCTACTATGAGCAGACAGGCTTTTAGCAGGACTATCCCACAGAATTTGTTGTCAAAAGAAAGCTTGACGAAAGTCTTACATGGTGACCTTTCTGATTTATGCTATTCATCATTCATAAAGCTTTCTGTAGCCCAGTAGGAGAATAATATAACATTTAAATGATAACAATATCTAAGTTTAAAATTATTTATAGGCTTTTCATAATAGGTTTAATAATTAAGCTATTATTAGATTAAAGTAGTAGGATTTGATAATTAATATTATCTAAAAAAAATATCAAAATAACCAGACTAAAAAGTATTATTAAGCTACATATATATATATATATATATATATGTATATATATATAATTTATTATCATATAGCTAAAGTAATT
>JAUMHQ010000013.1:2525160-2538322 GCA_032361165.1 Enteromius paludinosus | reverse complement strand
GTTTTTTCCCAAAGTATTCAGAGGGCAGACAGCAAGACGATCAAGGGGTGATGCATACGGTTTGAGATAAAAATGAAGTCGAGCTAAAATCCTGCAACATCGCATAGAGCACCTTTAATACTTTGCTCAGTACCAATTAATTGCTCAATACATTAATATATATAATATATATAATTTATTATATCTCATATTATATCTTTGCTCAATACCTGAACATACTGTATTTAAGGATACTACAGTACAAAATAAATATGTTAAGGTACTTTGATAAATAGAAAGTTTTTTAATAATAAAGTATATGTACTGTCACTTTTTATCATTTTATTTACATTTTACTTTATAAAAATATTGATTTCTTACTGCCCCTTTAAATTTAAAGTGAAATCTCAATGGGAATTCAGAAGACTGTAGCTCTAAAAATCACCATTTTGCCATTTGTTCTTTATTCACTTCTGCCTAAAGTCTAGTTCAACATCCATGGAGAATGTTAAATGCAGATGTTGATAGTATAATGGAGCAATCTACAGTAAGTTAACTCCTTTAGCCTGATTAAAAGCATTTCATTTCATGGCTGGGAACACATTTAATCTGAAAGAGAAGGCCAATTAAAAGCTTGTTAGTCTGCCAGATTAGTTGCATGTGAGAGTATTGAGTGTTGCTAGCTATATCCTCTATTCAATCCAATCAGGAATTTGCACGCTTACGCAGAATGTGCTGCAGCGTGTTTCACAGAGAACGGCATGGGTCACGGCTATTAGATGTGACGTTACATCAGAGCCGTTCTTTTTACCCTATTGTTTTGGTCTAGCTGGATGGCTCGATGTGAACTCAACCTTCCATGCTTTAAGCATGTGGCCCTTTAAAAGGTTGCGTAACTCCGAATTTTGGAGTTTAATGGAGTCACTGTAGGGTGTAACCTCTGGAATTGCTCGGTAGACCTTCAGCACACTAAAGAAGTAATCTATATGACAGTGCAGTCAGGCATTTAAAAGAAAAAGAGAGAGTGTGTGCGTGTTTCTGGGTGTCGTTAAAGGCTGGATTGTTGAGTCTGTCAGTGTATGTCAGCAAACTGCTCATTTATGGTACAGCTGAATAATGCATTTTTGTCCACTCAGAAATATATTTTCGACTGCAAGGAAAAATGCTGCATACAAGATCCACTTACGTAAGAAAACATACACACTGATTGACCGCAGTGACGGCAATGAACTGAACTTTCAGATGTTTAATACTCCTCAGCTTTAATGAATAGTGTAGCCTAAGTACACATGTAGGGCTGCATGTTACACTATGGAATAACAATTACTGTCAGTATCAAGAGGAGAGTGCTTCCCGTAAGCATGTCTATGCTGCTCTTTAATGTCATATTTCACAGGCACACAATCCATAATTTAATAACTCAGTGAAGGACTGGAGATATTACAACACCAAGGTGGAAATCTGCAGTCCCTGAATTAGCCTGTATATTTCTATGTTAATACCTCGAATTTTCTCGTAGTGAGCATAGCAGGCTGGAAGATCTGAGCCAACACTCCTTAGCTATGTCAGTATACTTTATTATTCATTTAGAGGCTAAAATGAGGTTTATTTTTAGATTGCCGTTTGAACCGTCTGAACAGATGCAGTGTCTTATACATACTCTAATTTATTGCTATTTAATTACAGTGCTTACAAGGCGATTAATATTCCTGTTTTTTTATTCTCCACACATTTCAGCAATTAATTCAGCTTCAACCATTTAACATGCAAACTTAATTCAAACTCCTTTAAATCATTTCTAAAGTCTTAGCTGTGTCTTTTTTTATTATTTATACATTGTTTTCCAAGAAATTTATTCAAGTTCTCCTTTTTAAGGAAAATATTTTTATATATTTGCTTGCTTTTTGGGCTATATAAAGTCATCTGATTATCTATAACCAATTCAGGTTAGCTCTAGACATTATCAAATATTTAATGTGCATATGTTGGTAAATAATAAAATAAGTAAAAAAAAAATGTAATTGTAAATGTAATTATTATATTTTTTGTTTCGTCAGGCACTTTTTTATTCTTTTTACCAACCACTGAGTTACTATACTAAAGCTTAATCTTAACTGAAACTGCAACATTATTCTTTTGCTTTGGTTTATTTATTTTTTTTCCCCACACTAGTGCCGGACTAGGTACTTGAGGAACTGCAAATCTATTTTTTATTTCATATTGCAGTAATAAAACGAGTGGATATGGTATTTTCAAGACATGTCTGGATGGAGATCTCATATTTTCATCTATTCATCATATTGCTGTTTTTTTTTGAGCCTTTCATAAAATGAGACTCCCTCGAGTTTTCTCCCATTTCATCTAGTTCTTATTCTGTCAAGAGACCCAAATAGTCAGTATGAAGTAATCAGAATGTGTCACGTTGTGTGTTTGCCTGTGGACATGCTTAAATGAATGGACAGTCCCACTCACCCCAACAAAGAGAAGACTTCATCTGTCAATCAAGTGGAAAGAGCAGGCAAAAAAGGGGCTCCCAAGGGGGGGTGTTAAATGTTTGAAGTGATTATGCTTTATTTTTTCTCTTTTTTTGGACTAAATCAAATCGTCAGTTGAGACTTGAGGCTCCCTGAGTGCCCATGGCAGACATGTTGCTTGGCGTGTTAGTTGGCACTCACCATCATCTCTTCATTTTACACTGATGGAGTGCCTATTCTTCATCATAACCGAAGAGGGGACAACACAGCTGAGCCTTCTGTTTCTCGAACGTCAAGGGAGGAAACACCAGGGAAATAGAGGCCTGATGGAACTTGGCCAGATTACTTACCCCTGATGTAGTGGGCAACACCAAATGCGCCACTGAGCATTCAGTACGGATGGGAAATACAGCACATTTCTGTGGTCTGCCTCTTTTGAATGTTTTGTTCCAATAAACCAGCTCAGAAAAATAGGATACTCAACAAGTCTCAAAATCATCCTAAAGAAATGGTCGAAAGATATTTTTCTCAGTTCAGTGAGTCAGTAAATTGTTAATTTGAGAGCTACTATTAGTAACTCAATAGAATACTTGCATTAGAAATGCACAAGTTAACCAAGTCGGAACAGGTTTATAATTGTGCATATCAAAAGCCTTAACCGTTTGACCATTGACTATCCGCATGTGACTAATGATGACATTTCCACCAGAGAAGTACTGACGGAAGCAGATCTTATCTGACTTTCTCACCCACACAAACACACTCATACATATATACACATGCACAGGCAGGCAGCCCACATTCGTCATATGTATCACCCACATTCAATTAAAGTGGTTAGCTGGCGGTATTGTCAATGTGCTGTGGGCAGCTTTGAAATGCGTAACTGCCTGACAGCGTCTTAGGTGTGCTTGGATAAACAGATGTGCGTGAATTGTTGCGACTCTGATTATGGGTGGAGTGTGGCGAAGCTGTCACGAGCCCTGCCTTGCAAAAGACATGACAAATGTGCTTATATGGACGCGCGGGTATGTGTATGTGTGTGTCGAAACACCGCACTGATTCCTGAGGTGTGCAAGGCGAGGCTTGCTGTATGCCATCAGGTAGAAAAAAACAGTATTGGTGTTCTCCTCCTTCCTCATGTTCTCAGTTAGATAAGAGAATCATAGCTAACATGCTAACCCAAAAGAGTTGGTTAATAGGCAATTGTGAGCTAGTTTTTCAATTACATTTCCGCACCTTTCATATTCATCTGTAGATATTGTTTTTCGTGAATGCGTGTGAGATTCTTTCATGTCAGGCTTTTTAATATCGGTGATATCGGTACATCTCAGATGAGAGCTGTAATTCATTAATGTTCAAGGTTTCATCACTTTATTTCTGAGAACATGTATTTATTTGGCCCTTATGTAATGCTAATTAGTAATAGCCTGCTCCCTCGAGCGTGGTGCATTCCATCTGTAGGGGGTGGATTTCAGCGCTGTGCTGCAAGCCCCATCTCATTAACAAATACTGAGCACATCCAGCATTGACTGGCTTCATTTGCCTGCATCTCTTGTAGTCAGTCGGTTTCATTTCCATTAAAACTAAGACTTGCTCCCAGACACATTGTTAAGTGTGCTTTGAAAAGAATATTATGTCATTATTTACTCTTTTAAAACCAGTATGGTTCTTTTGTGGAACACACAGGTAATATTTATAGCAGAATATCTAAGCTGTCAAAGCAAGATTTTTGATTAATAATGGCTTTAATTTCAATGTGTTTAAATATTTGAATGAGCATATTACTGAGCTGAGCTTTTAGTCTGTAATAATTTTTAGAACTAAGACATCTAAGACATTTATTAGACTATACTTTTTTTGTGAAAGATGTCTATTAAGCTTACGAAGGCTGCATATAATTTTGAATTATTTCTAAAAATAGTAATATTGTGAATTTAGAGGGGTCATATGGTGTTGCTGAGTATTTGGCGTAATGCAATGTGTTTATGGAGTTTCAAAAAACTAAAACTAAAACTTTTACAAAGCTCCTCGTTCTGAGAAGCGAGGTGAGCTCTTATTGGTCAGCTATTCAGTGCATTGTGATGCTGTGTGATACAAAACCAATAAAACCCCTTTATAAACAAGGCAGTTGTTGCATCCAGTGGGGACATAATTACTGATTATACTGTCTTTTTACACGTCATTGCTTCGTGCCTCGTACACATTACCGGAAATGATCGGAAAATGACAAACAAGAAGCACTACTCTACACTGATCAACACTCACATTTAAATAATCAGTGGCAAATCTCTTAAATATGAAAATACAAGTACTTACAGGAGTCAGAAGTTTCAGTCTGCCCTTGCAAAATTGGAATTGCCTTACTTTATAGCCTATGTGTACAGCCAGTATAGGAATCAGTTCTCCATAAATGCCCTGAACACACTCTAATATTTGGGTTGTAAATATTTCACTCTCTAATATTTACAGTGTTGTAAATACAACTTAACCACTGGTTTCTACTTATGCACTCAAAAGCCATTATTTGCTTGATTTTTTATATTGAACTCAGTCTGATCATTCAGCTATACTAAAATGTAAGTTATTTGACATCTTTTTCAGTGCATTCAGACTCTCAGCTGAATGAAACCTTCAGCTGATGGGAAATTCAGGAGAAGAACTGGTACAGAGTCAGAGAATCTTACTCATCCTGACATGGGAGGGCCAAATGCTGTAATGGCTGCCGTGAGGCGGGGGGAGGGTGTGAAAAGTCTGACTTGATGAAGAATAAGAGCCAGGGTGTGGGAGTGGGGATAGATGATAATGACAGTGGGATCAAAGAGTGTTATTTCCCCTTAGGCCCCACAGTGTTGGAGAATGATGGTTGATGCCCATTTCTGATAATGAACTTTACTGGTTGGTGTCCTGTAGGAGTGGGATCCTCCACATTCGTACAAAACAAGAAGAGATCCGCTTGGCGCCAATGACCCATGGGTCAAGCCTATTAAATTATACAGCTGTGCTGTGAATTAGTGTCTCTGAGCTGTCTAACACAATCGCAATTAGCTCAGACTGATCACAGCTGTATTTGAAGGCAATGAACATTTGAGTAGACGTTCTAAAAGATGAGTGTTGTTTGTGTTGTTACATGGATTTTTTAACCTTTTTAACCTTGAGGTTTATTTATAACGTTAATTACGTTTTCGCACAAGAAATTTAATAATCAATGTGTGAAAACATTATTTTCAACCCTCATTCTGACCCACTGTGTAATATGACAAACAACTGCATCCAGATGTCACATTGCCCCTCAGATCCAAAACGAACCGTTTTTGGATCTTGTTTAAATATGCCTTGTTTATAATGAGGAGGACGTTTCATGCTATGAAACTTGTAGGATGTTTTAAAAGTACAAAGACACAAAAGGAAGGCACTTTCTTTTTATTGACATGAGTTTCCAAGCGGCTACATGCCCTGTGCTATGCTTTATTTATCTGCCACATTCAACCCCTGGAGTAAAGCTCTTCCACGATGGTTCTTTGTTTCAAGCCATTGTTGTCCCTCCCATATCCACCTTATTAGTCAGTGCCGACTACCCACACATTTAAATATTTCCAAGAACCAAGGGTATTCCGCCAGAGCACGAAATGAAACCCATATAGTGCTCTGGTATTCCGTGTGCACCATGGGCAACCAGTTCTGCTGACAAATGAGGCTGCTTTAGATTTCCATGGCTTTGGAGGAATAGTCTTTTTGAAGACCCACACAGAAAATGAGAATAAAGTTTTCTGTGAATGCATATATAAATATATTTATCCGCCATATATATATATTTATATTAATGACTGAACAGCATGAATATTTTACCCTCTTTTAGAACATGCACAGTTGGTGACCAAAGAGCTTTTCTGGAATTAATAGTCTCTTTGAAAGAAAAGACTTTTGGGAGTGGAAATAGTATATAGCATTTAGGGTTTGCAACTCACAGAGAGACTTCAAAGCCGGCAGAGAGCAGGCGGAATAGTTTCTGACGTCGTTACCATGCACAGGCCGTCGGAGTGGCGCTGACAAAGTGAATAGCTGGACTGAGGGGGAAAATTAAGAGTCATTTTCTTCCCAAATGAGATCTCTCACTCTTGCAAGCCATTTCCGGGGAGCAATTTCAAATGATTACGCTACCTCAAACAAAACATGAAACGTTAGATGACAGTCTTGGCTTGCAGTAGATAATGGTGTCATTATTAATTAACGATTATCGCGATATGGGCTTGAAGTTCATCGGGGTGATGGAATGTTGCACACATCACTACACAAGTCTTTGTAATTATGTGGGCGTCCGCAATCAGAACGAATGAGTTTTATGCATCTTTAATATAACACAAACGTTCTTTGTGTGCTTCATCTTTACGATTGTACATGCAATGTCAGCTAAGGATATGGACGAGGGCAGGCTTGTCTCACAGCACTTATAATTACCACAGCGTTTGCTTATTAAATATTGCATCAAACATACATGTGTGTAATTCCTTTTCATTCCGGTTGCTCTTAACGCCATTTAAGCATCCAAATCAATAAGGAACCTGTTCAGTATGCTATTACATATGGCAGGAAGTCGCACCGTTCAGTGTTGCAGAGAGGTCAAACCTGTAATGAAGTATGAGATTTTGATCAAATCTGGAGAGAATCTGCCATATGCTTAGGTAGTGCTGTTGTCTGCATTTGAGCTTGTTTTATTTGTTTGTCGTTTTAATAAGAGATTCAGGCAGTTACAGGTCTCACGCGGTGGATGAGTTAAGAAGGGTAATTATTGTGTCCATTTGGCAAATTGAAAGGAAGAGGATTGGGTTCAACGCTGGAGACCACTCCACGATGCTGTTTTAAAAAGCACACTTTATGGGGTACACAGTGTACTCACGGTTGTGCTTGGGAGTCCAATAAAAGAAAATTATTGACTTTCTCTCTAATTTCACAGCATATGTCTTGTCGAGTACACTTAACACAGAGTGAGTTCTCTGTAGACAAACTGCTGCTCTCTAGCTGTAGTGAGGAGGATGTGTCTACAGCCCTTGTGTGAGACTAAACTCCAACGGTAGCTGACAAAAGTGTTTCCAAATCAGTTCAAAAGAACACCCCACGCAACCACAGACAATCACAGGATAATGAGGAGGACAGACAGTAATGGCGTGTGGAGCCATGTTCTTATTCCCATCCCCCTATATCATTCTCTCCTCCTTTTCCTCCCACTGCTCCTTTTGGAGCCCATTCTTTCCATCTGCGAGAGCGTGGGTCTGTTGTCAGCTGGAGGATTGAGCTGTGACGGGTTATGAAAAGCAACCTGTTTAAAAATGTCAGCTCGGCTACACAGCTGTGGGGTCTTGCGAACGGGCACGAGAGAACACGTGCTTTGTTGCTAAACTCCCACTTGCCATAACTGTCTGAGCCAAAGCGGTCAATGTTTGGCTGGTTAGCATGGTCCTGTTAGCTTCAGATGGTAGATGGAGTAATTAAACCGTCTAGACCCAATAAACATCTTTGCCTGGCTATTCGGAGATAGCTTTGTTGCTGACAAAAGTTTTCAAGCGACTTAATTATCTCTTTATTTACTGTGTAATTGGTTTTTTAATGTTTTTAAAAGAAGCCTCTTATGCTCATCAAAGGGTGGACTGTAATATTCTGAAAAATAATTGTAAAAAATTACAACTTAATATTGCTGTATTTTTAACACTTTATAAAATGTATTTTATTTTTGTGATAGCAAAGAAAAAAGTGTTTGTTGTTAGTGTTAAGAACCGTTTTTTTGCTTGATATTTTTGTGGATGTACTACTGTTAAAAATGTGGGGACAGTGAGAAAACTAACTTGTGGACAAGGACACATTTTTTATTGATCAATTGATAAAAAGTGACAAAGACATTTATAATGTTACATAAGATTCCTATAACATTCCTAGATTCCTATTAGTCACATGACATTTGCAGCTCAGGTGATTTGCTCAAAGTTTTCCCATGGAGGTTTCAAATTGCATTCTTCCAGGGGGTTCTGTGCTGACCAAGCAACTGTCAGATAAGTGGGAAAACTAACAGATTCTCCAGATTCTCAGTTTCTCCAGATATCAAAGACCTCCTTGGTCCAGATTCTCTTATGTTTGTCTTTGTCTGACACATCCTCCTTTATCTCCCCCTACAATCTGTACTGCAGACTGGAGCAGGTCATGTGACCGGGCATCACTACTGGACAGATGACCACAAAGGCTTGTGCCGCACCAAAAAGAGAGAAAATGAGAATTGTGAGTGAAAAGTGAGGGGGTGGTAGGTTATGAAAGACAGAGAGTGAGAGAGAAAAAAAATGAATAATAGGGATCATAGATTAAGCCTGTGGCCTTGGAGTTGAGGCCAATGTAAGCCATGCCAGCTGCCACGAATCCACCGTTTAACCCCTCCTGGTCTGAAAATCATCCCTCCTCTAGTGAAAAGTATTCCCACAAGGAGGTCCAGGAGGAGTCCAGCTGTGGCCCCAGTGTGAAGAAGCACTTGTTATTTGACTCGAGAGGGACATTGAATGGCACCCCATCTTCAAAGCAAGAGCCAGGCTCAAATGACATCATTTGCTGCTGCCCCAAGGGTGCAATGATCTGGTTAAAGGAGAGTTTACACAAAAATGATCATTTAAATGATTCATTGATCATCTTCCTTTGCCCTTAAGCTCTGAAATCTCATTTGTGATCATGTTCAGATGCAAAAATGGTGCAGCATTTTTTAAGGAGAAATCAATATTTCATTTAGTAAGGATGCGTTAAATCAAAGTGACAATGTTTCAACATATATCTGTTTTTAAATTAATGCTGCCCCTTGACTTACTGTTCATCAGAGATCCTTAAGAAATGTGAAAATGCAGCTGAAGTCATTTTTTGATGATTTACTGTTTTGTACATGAACAAAAAATCGTCCTTCATAAGCAAAAGAACATTCTGTGAAAATGTAACCTTGATATATTTACTATTGACTGAGTAAGAACATCATCAAATCATAGTGACATTAATATTTCTATCAAATGATTAATCGATTCGCAACTAATAGCATCCAAAATTAAAAAATTAAATTGCATAATATATGTGTGTATACTTTATTTTGTATATGCAAATGCATACACACGTGTATATATATATATATATATGTATACTTTTATATATTTATATTCTTATATTTTATGATATATATTTAATAAACAACATTTTCCATTATTATATACATGCATGTGATTGTATTTGAATATACATAATACATATACACAGCACACACACACATATATTATGTAAACAAAAACCTTTATTTTGGATGTGATTAATCACAATTAATCATTTTGACCACACCAGAAATTAATGCTTAAATTAAACTTTGATGCTTGTTATCTCATAATTAAAATTTGAGAGGATCACAAATATGTATCACGGTTTCCACAAAATGATTTAGCAGCACAGGTTTTTCAACATTGATAATAATATGAAAAGTTTCTCAAGAATCAGATAAGCATATTAATTTGAAGACTGGAGACTGCTATGAAATCAGCTTTGCTATTAGAAGAAAAACATATATTTTGAAGGATATTAAAATAGAAAGTAATTTTAAATGAACAATACTATTATATTTTTATCCAAATAATAAGAGGAAAAAAGATAGATTACCTGCTCCAACATTGTAAATAATGACAAAAATGTGATTTATTCCTCATAGAAAGCTATGCTATGCTTTTAGATATTCTGCTTTTGTGTTCTACAGTACAGGAATAAAATCACAGCATACAACCTGGGGCTGAGTAAATAATGACATATTTTTCTTTTTTTGGGTCAATTATGCCTTCAGGCATCTCAGTAGCTCAATGCATAGACCCTTTTTTATTTCTGGGTTTACTTTGGAAGTAAACAAGAACAGGGCAACTGATATAAAGGTAATATAAGAGAACAGCAAATGTCATTGCAGCATTTCCTTTTGCTCCAACAGCAAATGAAAAACTACTTTGCTGTACAAACGGGAAAAAAATTAAGAGAGATGGATTGCAGCAGTCAGAAGAGGAAGGTGCAAAATTTACTGTCATTCCCTCAGCAGCTGTATGTGAATTTGTTTGGAAAGGTGGTAGAGTTGAAAGCAATATAACCATTTATACAGAGCAGTTAATTCCTGTCAACAATACTAAACAATATAATTTCACAATTACTGTAGCATTTCTCACACAACATTAAATAAGATTACGGACTCATTCATCCAGTAAACTAGCTAGCTTTCTAACAAATAATACGACAACACAATCACACTCACTCTTGTAATGGAAACAATATCCCTCATAAAATAATCTTTTGATTTAATTTATAAATTTAATGTTGCTGTAATCCTGGGGATATAACTATTTGTTGGAGAAGAACTGCATAACAGTGCAGTTCTAGAGTTGTATTTTTCATTTATTTAAAATGTAATTAAAAAATGAATTGATGGCAACATAATGGGTTCAACAAGCAGTTGAAAATAATTTTTTTATTCGAGCACTAAAACACAGCCTTGACCAGAGGCACTTTCTATCGCATCTTCTTTAAAATTATTAAATAAATTAAAAAATCAGCTTTTTTCTCCTATAGCTTTTGTACCCTTGTGAAACTTTCTGTTCTGTAATGCAAATATTGTCAGCTCTTATGTTAAATTACTTGTATAATGTTCCTTATCGGTCTATGAATTCAAGATATATTTATATATATCATATATATATATATATTGTAATATAACAGACAATATAGTGATCCAGTGCAGTCTGGATTGAAGTGTACATTAAAAGAGAAAATAAAAGTTTTCTAAATTTTATCCTGCCGAATTTAAACCGAAACCTGTCATTGTGCTCAGTGGGTCCATTGTGACATCTCACAGAGAATTACAATGTTGCCAGCTGAAGTGCTTAGCCATCCCCAAAGTGAGGGGCAGATGAGTGCTGATCCACCGGATTAACATGGTTTGTGGTGATGAGAAATATTTCACTCACATTTCAAGTGCTTTACGCCAGACTGAGCGGCCTCCTGCCCGTTTCTGACGACATGTTCGACACCACACTCTCACCTTCACTCCTGATCTAAATTAAGAGTCCTACTCAGCCCACACATTCATTAATTGCGCCCCCTCACACTGCATCCTTTGGGAATTTTGCCACGTTATGACAGTTTGTATGTGTCTCTTTTTCTCACTCTCTCTGCGCTTCCTCCTCACTGACTGGCAGCCATTTTAATATCTCAGCAGTAGCCATTTAAAATAGTTTTCACAATATTAAAGGTGTAGAAATCTAGATAAACCTGTGGGCATTACGTATCTGCTAGTTTATCGTTGGATGACATGTCAAGCACGGTGACTCATCCCTAGCTGCTATACATTATTTCTGAAATTCTCCATCTGTTGTTGTCTTTGATCTCTTCATCTCTCTTTCTCCTCACTCTGAACTGTCACCGAATTTTCTTTGGCTGTGTGTTATTTTAGGTGAAAGTCATGGATTGGAAGCTCAATGGATGTAACGGAGGTCTTTAATGTGCCTACAGACTAGGGAGGGGGTGGCAGTTGTAAGGACACAAGGGAGTTTATGGAGCTCATCTCCAGTCTGAGCTCAGTTCACAGGAATAAGGCAATGACATCCTTATCAGTGCTGTCTGTGTGTCTTATTTCTGTAACTGGATATAGATAGACAGCCGGTTTCATTGTTTGTACACATGTATTTGTTTGTGTGACAGTAACTTTATTTTTACATGTAAATTGTTTAATCTGATCAAATTTATAAGTAACAGAATCCACACATGCAAAAATCTGATTTCCAGTTGCCTTAGAAACATGGGATGTGTTGAGATGTTGTTTTTGTGCGTGTTAGTACTAGAAATTGCACATTTTTTTCTGAGGGACTGATTTTTATTAAAACCTCTAGTCTTAGAACCATTTCATCATCATTTATTTTTATATTTTTCAATTCTTTTTTGTCCCAGACCCATTTTTTTACTATAAAATTCGAGAATCCATTATAAAAATATGAGTTATCGCATGTTTAAAACTAGCAATAGCTAAAACATGATAAAATGTTTCAGCATGAATTTTGTAAAAAAGATTGATTAGGTTGACTGAACTTGTTTGTAAAATCACTTAACTTGTTTGCCAACTAGACAACAAAGCCAAAAATATGAGATGTGAAAAAAAACAAAAACAAAGAACCAAGGTACATATTGCTTTAGGAGCAATATTTTATTTTGCATCCAACCAAACTTTTTAAGTAATGCAAAAAAAAATAAAAATAAATAAAAAATTAAATTAAATTCAAATAAATCAAATTAAATTCATAATTTTGCCATTTGGATACAAACCAAGCTAGTAATTTTATATATATAAAAAAAAATCTATTTCCATCACAGAATGCTAATTTGAGATGTGCTTGACATATGAACATTACTTTTCTCGTATGACCCCAACTAGATATTTTAGTAGTCAAATTGCTATTTAGAATCTAATGAGCAAAAAGTCAAATCAAATTGCAAAAAAATTCTCACATTGTTATTTTTTGTGGTGAACACTTCATCAGAACAAGTCAATCCACCCAAAAAAAAATAAAAAATAAATATATATATATATATATATATATATATATATATTGTCACGAGCAGGAAGCGAGGAGACATGCGGGTTCATGTGCAGGCTGTTTATTGGCAGACACAGAGTAAAA
>JAUMHQ010000013.1:2494858-2508544 GCA_032361165.1 Enteromius paludinosus | reverse complement strand
CAGTCATGGTATTGAAGGTGGAGGGAGTGCTGGTTATTCACTAACCCCACCCACAATCCCTGCCGGACCTGGGACTCTAAACCCACGACGTTTAGGTTACAAGCCCAACTCCCTATCCATTAGGCCACGACTGCCCCCTAAAAATAAAAGTATATGTGTATTTGTATGTGTAAAAGTGTATTTAATTATTGTCCCGAAAATTGATAGAACAAGCTCAAGGATACAGACTGACTTTGAGTATTGGACTTAAGATGAAACTATAAGAAAACAGTCAAAATTGGGAGCAGGGGAAATTTCAGAAAAAAGGAAACAGAAGGGGATGCCGTAGGTTCGGTTCTGTGTCGATGACACCTCTCGAAAGCATTTCATTCATCAAGGGGGAGAGGGCTTGAGCCTGTATAAATTGCTGCAGATAAAGGGACAAACCTTGAAGAATTGGATTGTGAGGGAAAAGGATTTGAATTCCCCTCTGGTGATCAGTGCCGTACAGGGGTCCGCTCTCCAAGCCCCTGGCTACCGTTGAGCTTTATCGCAGAGCTTTTGCTATTCTTTAGCACAGCGCTGTTATTTCACCTGAGTACACTCGACTGAGGCATTCAATTGTTCAACATGTCCTACAGCACGCACAATCTTTGTCAGAGGTCCCTTTTTTTTGTAAAACATATGAAGATAAAATAAGCCAAAAAAGCTTGTGCGAAAAAAAAAAACATAACAGCATACTGAATTTGAAGCAACATGAAGATGTCTGAATCATTTAAAGATGAAAAGGAATTTTCATGTGAACTATTACTTTCATAAACTCATGATCGTAACTGTGATGAGTTCCGTTTTTGCTGTTTAGTTTTCATAAATGGTCTTTGTGGACCGGGAAGGGAGGAAGCTTTGCATTGGGAAAATTAGAATGTGTCTACATAGCAGATGTCTGTTTTAAACTCGTATCAAATGAACAAGGCAAAATCCTGTTTTCCTTCATATGCCCCCTTTTAAAGCTGAATTATCAAATACGCTTCTAGTAATAAAATACTCATGAGAGCAATAAAAGAAACTCATAAATGTTATATGAACCTATAATGTTTCTCCATCTCTGATGGCTCCCACTGAGGTAGCGTGTTTGTGAAAGAGAGCCATGGGATGCATTGTGGAAGTTGCCTTTGTGTTTCCTCCATCCAGACGCCCATCCTGTTTGTCAGCCTTTCTGTGCTGTCTCACACTTCCAGAGGAAACAAAGTCTTTGCATTAAATCCCCTCTGCATAGACGAAGCCATCCATAATGTTTAATTCATTCGCTAAGAGCCAGAGGACACTCCTTGTAAAATTCAGGAATGAAAAGAAAATTTGGGAGAAGAAAGGAAAACAATTTTCCCCCTTATTTCCCCTTAGCATGTAAGTATGAAAGGAAAGAAGGCGCAAGACAACAGGAATCAAGAAAGGTGAACTGACTTAATGAGCTGAATGGTTGAGGAGAAAAAAAAAACAAATAAATAATTCAAGTGAAAGTCAAAGAGGAACAGCGGAGAAGGTCGTCTCTCACCTCTCATCTGTTTTTGCTTCTCTTGTTCAGGAGAGCCGAGAGGGTACAATGCTCCAGCGACATCTAGCAGCAGCGTCTCACTAATCAGGCCTTGATTAAACATCCATTCAGAGAGGCAGGGATTAGGGGAAGTCCCCTCGGAACCGGCCTGCTAGACTGAGAGGGAAGGGAAGCTGAAAAGTTTTTGATGTGTCAGTCATGTAGTCCAGTCATTGTTTAACTGCGCTCACCTCCCCAGCCGAGACCGGCAAACAGTTCGTCTGGAGCCACAGCGAAGCTATGCAATGGAAGGGCAACACAATTATGTCCATTCAGACGCTCATCCCAGGAGCTCCGCATGGGCCTCGGAAAAGCTCCAAAGCACATGCGGAAAATCTGTCCAAAACGGGGTGACCCAAAGGAGAGTGGCCTGCTTTGTCGATGAAAGTTACCCTGCCCTTGAATAGCAGAGAGCAAAGAGTACGGCATTACAAGATGTTAGACAGCAAGCATGTTTATCATTCCATTGCCTCTTTTAGCTTAATGCAAAATACACGTTTTGCTGTTTTATTTTTATTCGTAGTTATGTTAACAGGTCTTAAAGAGAATACATTTTTTTCTGGTAGTTTAAATTTGCCTTAAAACATTTCACTTGACCCTGTATGAAATTATATTTTTTTACATTTTATGATTTAAATGGGACAAAATGAATCATTTTATTATTATATTTGTGTATATATATAAAATTTTTTATTGTTATCAATATTATTAATACAGTATATTAATAAAGTTACATTTACAAGTAGTATTTTTACAGACTGATTAAGATATAGATTTGTGTTGTTTATACAATGCCATGGTTATTTTCCAACCTGGTCTCATTCAAAAAATACCGTTGTTTTGTACCTTCTGGTGCGTTCACACCAGACGCGAGTTGCGTGAAGTTAGACACGTGAACATTTTGAGTTTACTCGCTTCATTCGCGCGTGAAATTTGCTTCATTCGGGCATACAACAGATGCGATTTCGCGGCATGAGAGGGGCTTCTGCCAGGCCAATTTCGGAGCCGTGAGCTCCACGTGAACACCGGGTGCTCACTGCTCATGTATCCGCCGAGGGCAGCTTCACCGCGGCTAGTAATTCTGACACTTGCCGCTGCATCCTGATGTCTCTGTAGTGGTTAAACAGGAGGTAAAATTAGTTTTGGGTATATCTCATAGGCAAACTCTGGTTTAATTAATTTATTATGTATTTCCTTTTTATTCCTGTTTTTATTAAAGTATGAAGATGTCTCATACAGAGATGATGATTTTGTCTTCCATAGTTTCGTAAGCCTGCCTCCGCTTGCTAGTAATCATGTCACTACTACAGCAAGCTCCTGATTGGTCCCGCGTAATTCGCGCCGCTTAATTCGCACCACTTAATTCGCACCACTTAATTCGCACTGCTTAATTCGCGCCGCAGGATGTCTATTCGCGTCTTTGCATTGACTTAACATGTAAATCACTCGCGCTTGACACTTCATTCGCGTCCGGTGTGAACGCACCTTTACTTCCCCTTTCAAAGAGAAATGTCCACTGAATGATGCTAAAACACATGTTCAATACGTGGCCCTGGTACATTTTTGTTACGTTCACATAGGTAAGTATTCTTGTGGTCTCTTTAAGTTGCTTCAGGTATGTATTGCGACAGTTAAGAATTTAAATATCCGTGGACTGTTGCTAAAAGTTAATGCATTCGTGTTGGAAATATGCCTTATACCAAAGGTCACCAAGTTCAGTCCTGGAGGGCCGGTGTCCTGCAGAGTTTAGCTCCAACTTGCCTCAACACCTGCCTTGAAGTTTCAAGTATACCTACTGTAGTAAGAGCTTGATTATCTGCTTCAGGTGTGTTTGATTAGAGTTGGAGCTAAATTCTGCAGGACACTGGCCCTCCAGGACTGAACTTGGTGACCCCTGCCCTACACCGAATACAACCCTAAACCTACCCGATAGTGTTAACAAATGCAAAACTGGTATCAAAAGGAATTTGTAGATGCAACCGTGCCATTTCAACTTATTTTACACAGATTTGGTTTGTTTTGTCAAAATGTTTTACACAGGATTCAAACTGGTGCTTTCCAACGCCGTATTACCTGACCTACAGAGTAAACCTACCATCTTTGAAAACCCAAATATATGAAGCTGGATATGTGTGATGTTAACGTTCAAAAGCATCAGTTTTCAAATATCCCAGCAAGTCATAACACGACATTCTTCGAGTAATTGGCGTTGTTACAGTAATTGTGCGAAACTGGAAACTTGTGTAAAAAGGAGTAAAAGCTGTGAGTTTTACTGCCTCTGTGATAGTGTTCATTTCTTTTGGAAACTGCACTGATGTACTTATTGGTACGTATTTCATGGCTTGCTAAAAAATGCACCAAGGTACGTTAATGCCATGAGACCAGGTAGTTATTTTTATTTGTTCATTATTTTAGAATATATTTGGTTGATTGTTGAGTGAGTATTGCTAAGTTCTGGTTCTCATAATCATGCTTTTATTTAATTTTTTCGTTAATAAATTTTTTCGCTAACAAATTTTACTGCAATTTCCATCCTTATCTGTTCATCTGTTTGAACATGGCCTTCACAGGGTGAGATATCGCTTCATACAGTCCAAGGAAAATTCTTGAAAAGGTTAATGTTGCCAAAGGCAAGAGCTCACCCACCAGTGCTTGAGAGGAAAATGGAGTTCATTGTTAATGATCCGCAGAAACATTTAAATCGCACAGTTAAATTAACTTTGTGCTAGCTCCATTTGAGTAGCACCGCATAAAGCAGGAATTCAGCCAAGAAAATACCATTTTTACTTTCTACACCATCTTAACTACACTAATTTATGTCAGTATGTTTTTTTTTTCTCCATCTCAAAGGGCTGTAATCTTAGTGTAACAAGTTCTTCTGCAAAACAGATAATGAATATAACGATTCAAGAGGAGATCCAGGGGACAATGTAGCCCTTAACACACATGACCTTGTTCTGTGGTAAACGGTGATAAGCATGTTAAGTTCTGACTCTTGTCACAGCAGACGCTAGAGTTATTAACTGGATGTTTCTCTTGTCATTAAATGGTTCATTTCAAATCTGTGGAGATGACGCTTATGTCTAAATTAAATTATATGACTCCATCAATCACCCAGAGATGTTTTAGGTCAAAACCACCGCTGTGGGGGCTCATATTTGCGTGTGTATTTCTGCGGGATGGGCTTTTATGTAGAAACGAGTGTGTGTCATAGTATGACATTGCTCTGGGCCCTTTATTCTGCTTGTTACAGTGTTAAAGTATTTCATTTATTCAGCGTGATTCTTGCTGAGAGCTCATTTTTTCTATCAGAGGGAGAGAGCGACCGGCACAGGAGGGGCGTAATGAAATTGCCCAAACGTACTTGCATCCCAGAAATCTAAACCATGTCTATTGTTTATTATTGAGAGACAGTCATTATTAAATGTACAACTTTGGCATCGTTTGAATACCAAGGGCAGGTTTTGGACCCTTTAAGCTGATGATTGCCCCTTTATCCAATTTGGAGGCGGATAGATGGGGAGACAATTGGTACTGTAATTGACAGAGATCGCTGTAGGTTTCAGTGCTAATATGCTGGTAGCTGCTCACAGGTCGTTTGTTTCCTTTCACAGCTGTGAAAGTAGGTTGAAGAAACCTGCTTGGAATCGAGACTGTGGTAAGGATTTTTTTCCCTCTGACCACATTAGGCTGCACATTTACTGCAGTAGTATTGCTAGTGCTTATGGTATGAGCCCATGAATGATTGATACATAGATGACCAATAAATTAAAAACAAACAATTCAAAAACGCTTGACTTCCATAAACCACCAAAGGAGATGATTTTCAACATGCTCTGTCTTGTTATGTCCAATGAAAGCAAAAGATAGCCATTACATTTTAATATTTCTGTTTATGCTTTTGACCTATGCTCTGCTGTTTGAGCAACAGGAATGCTGCCTAACTCTAAACATGTACGTTTCCTTGGATATTCTTTCTCCTTGGAAACACAACATTATGCATTTTGGACTGCGTATTGTTGTACAGAGAGCTTTCAAGCCTCAAAAAGACAAAAGCTCACTACAAGTGGTCTACGCGATTTAAGCCTCCTAATATACCTCTCTACCATGACCCTCAAATCTCAATTGTACTGTTTTTACATATATGATTTTGGCACATCATGATCAGTTACAAGTCACAGAGGAACAGATGACTTTTGGCGTTATTTTTGTGGCACAAATGGATGTTTGTTCGTCATACAAATATGTGGTATGAGTTGCAACATAGTGCCAAAGCTGTATGGACCACTTTTATGGTACGTTAGGTCACCATTGACTTTCATCATATGGAAAAGATCAACGTTTTTTGCTAGATATTTTTGTGTTTAAGAAGTTCTTACTGGTCTTAATGACAGCATTTTCATTTTTGGGTCCTATTTTCTTTTAAGCTTTAGATGTCTACGCGTGTGTTTAAACATACAATAGTGTTGTCAGGGCTGGATGCTCAAGAGTTTGTCTCCAGATGATTGTCAGGGCTAGCAATCAATAAGGATGTGAAGTGGCTTATCTCTTGCATTGTGTCAATATCACCACCATCAGTGTTAGCCCTCTGATAAACAAGGTTTCTGGAAGCTCTCCTTAAAACAAGCATTAAGCACTAGTGGTGACATCTAATTTTTCCTTCAGGGCCTTTTGTAGCACTTGATGACATTCCCAGGCTGAGTGAACGAACGGCAAGCACAAAAGCGATCGATTGGTCAATTATTATATGATTAGTCATATAAAATAACGCAAATAGATCATCAAAGATGCGATTTGCATGCACAGACTCGAGCCTCAATGGAAATCAAGCTTCTAGCGATAAAATGCCACCCTTTCATGCATAAACAAATTTAACTGGGAATTTTATGAAATGTTTGACTTTTTCGATAAGCGACAGCCTAAATCTATTTACACAAGCCTTTGTTGTATAAGAGTTAATGTCCTGTGAAATTAAAAATCTCACCAAAAACATTTCCAACTTGTAAAAGCAGCATGCTATCTATTTATGATATTCATGCTTGGCCACTAAAAAAATGAGCCATGACTATGGAAAAAATGCATTACTGGTAGATTCAAGTTGGAAAACAGGGTCATTAACAAGGAAAGACGAGATGTCCAAGTGTTGAGATCAAACGTGCGTCCCTCCAGCTGTGCAACGGCTCCCTGTGATAGAAATCTGGTCTCGGTTGCTTTAAGATGTCAAATGACAAATGCTACAATTAGCGGCCATCTTAGCGAACGTGAAAATCTTTAACATCAGCGCAGCACTGTTGCTTAACACAGCCAGGCATGAAATGAAAGCAACATTACCAGGAACAAACAGAGAATACAGAGTTATTTTTTCCGAGACGAATCCTGGTAGCTAAACTGACCTCTGTCAGCCTTAGAAAGGAACATTTTATCCCAAAATCTGCGATGACAGCTGTCAAAATGTGCAGCTAATTCTCAGAAGCAGCGCTAGATTTGAGTTGACCTATGGTAGGGTTTATGCTACGCAGTTTCCTCCTTCATCTTAATTCTAGTCGTCCTCTGTCTTCACCTAACTGCTCATCTCTGCATGTGAGAGGGCTTCTACCTGAGGTCTGCTGTGGCATGTGTTATGCGGAAGGATCTGGGTGGTCTACACTTAGCATTCCGGGCAGCTGTTTGTCATTGTGAGTTATGCGGCTATAATTGCACAGTGCCGCTGGGCTAGACCTTGGGGAACGTGGCCTTGTCAAGGTGCATTCGTGGCAGGTTGCGTGGCTCTGCCCTTATTGATCAGGCAGGGCCTAGATATCTCGCTGAGCTTGGGCTCCCCCCATTGGAGTATTTACACAGGAGCTCATCTGAAGTAAAGCAGATAATTGGGTATATTAGAACCTAGAAGGAGAGAAATGTGAGTCACTCCTGTTTTTGTTTGAGAAGACTATGATACAGTATGGTGTTGAAGAGAAATGGACAAGTCGGAAATGTGTAATTATGATTACGGTACATGATTATGATACAGTGATTACAGTATTTATCATTACTAATGTAAACGAGTAAAACATTAATTAGCTTAATTTTTAGTGCAAAATTCACATTGAATCTTATATTTGTATTTTATTTTATTATAAGATATAGAGCAACAATTAATATTTGTATGCAATTTTAACTTTATTTATATTTAAAATCTATTATACTGTTTTAAAATCTCTTTGATTTACATTTTAAGAATTCCATTCAGTAATTACAGTATTATTCTGGTCAAAGAAAAGCCTGATGTATTAAATATGATATAAAACACAACTCATGCAAAACCTTTTTGATTATATATTTTATATAATAGATTCAATAAAGGGTTCAATGTTTATAAATTTTTTTAATACTATTATTTTCTGTCAAGTTAATTTTATAGGTCAGATATATCAAACATGCATATATATTTCTTACATTTTTCATGTAGTTCACCCACATTCTGACATTATTTTCTTGCATGTCAGTTTATACCCATAAAAGGTGCAATTTTTGCAGAATGCCTGGTTTTTCCATATACTGTAGTACGATTGAGAGAATGAGAAATGTGGCTGTCAAGCTCCAAAATGACAAAGCTGTGTAAAGCAGACCAAAATATGAATCGCTGTGACATCTTCCCAAAATATTTTCCTGCATGTTTATGGGAGAAATCATTTTGTCTGCTTTTGTAAACAAACAATTGTTTTTGTTTTTTTAATCAGTTGATCCGTTTCAAAAAATGTGCTTAAATGATTTCCTCACAAATTGGACTGATTCTCAGGTTCAACTCAGCGGTTAACTCACTAAAGGGGATGTTATCTGTGAAAAACGACTTCAATTTCAGTCTGTTCAGTCTCACACAATGCTATCATATGACTTTAAAAGGCTTAACATGGAGCACAAGTAATTTGGACCTCTTTTTGGGTACTTTTTGTCATTTTGGAGCATTTAGTACAGCCCCGGACTGGTGCTTTTAATATGATCTTTTTAACTTTTATTTTCTAAGGCAGAAACTCAGTCAGTTTTTAAATTTAAATTACGCTTCTTCATGGTTAAAGCAGACTTGTTTGTTTGAAGCCGTGCTTGGGAGTTGTTGAAACTTTGTTTTCATCTAAAGGAACCATTTAGGCCTGTTACCAATTAGAAACATTGATCAAACGGGCGCTCCTGCAGGTTGTTTTCCATAGTCTTCCGTCAACGTCTTGTTCCAGAGTGCTGGGGGAGAAAAGGAAAATCAATAGTATGCTTTTATGTGCAATAAAGCTGATTCTTTTGCAGGAAAACTGAACCGTAATCAAGGTGTGTTAAACTGATGATGTTTATGAGGCAGTCCGTGAACACATATTATGAGGATATAAAATGTCCCGTAAGAGAAATAGTTTGAGGGAGGAAGCAAATCAATTGTTGTTTATTGCTGCTTACACAGATTTTCTATGTACGCACTTTAGATGAGCTACTTCTCTTACTCTTTCTGTTTATGCAGCTTGGCATAAGTATAGTGCATAAAAACGGCACTTAAAAATAGGGCTGTTGCTTTAACGTGCACACAAGCAACCAGTGCAATTGTGCATCTCGAAGCTCCAAACACACGATTTCTAAATGAATTCACAGAATGAATTGGGTGAAACAATGACTCAGTGGCCCATTCAGTAAAGACAGCCGTTTACCTCTGAATGAACAGATTGAATAAATGAATGAATAACTCAATTAACTGTTCATCGAGACTTTTTTGTGATATCCACTTGTGGCATTTACTCATGTAACAAAATAATGTCTTTTGTGGGTCATCTCTCAGTCAAATTTGATGTGCGATTAATATGTAATTAATCAGATTAATTAAACACCACAATGTAATAAATTGGATTAACAGTTTAATCGATTGACAGCCCTAATTTAAACCTATTTTATAATCCAAGATGTAACTGTTTATAAATTATTTTATCTATCTATCTAAATTATCTATCTGTCTCTCTGTCTGTCACTATTAAACATTCTGTCTCTTTGTATCTATTGCTCTGTTAAATGATTCTGTTGATCTTTATATCTATCACATATCAAATTTCTATCTACATTCTATTGATTGACTTCTCTGTCATTTGATTTATTGATCTTTTTATATATTGCACTTTTAATCTATTGCTCATCTGTTTACCTAGATGTCAGTTTGTCTCGTACTAGTTGGCAAGAGCCATCACCAGAACTATCTCTGTGATCTGCCATGTTAATAGTGTTAAAACAGCCCTCCTCAGCAGACTCTGTATGCGAACCAGTTCACCCACGCGAACTGACCAGAGCCGCGAGAGCGCATGTTCACCTCTTCTACATGGCTCTTTACCACTGAAGCCAGTGTCATACGCCCATCTTTCAAGATATTAGCAACTTGTCTCGCTCTCCCTGCAGCTAAAAATATTCTGTCTGGGCTACTGGAGGGGTGGCCAAGTGGAACGGGATGACGGCTCGGCTCCCCTGCCCTTCTGATCAATCTCTCCCAGTCCCAAGCAGCAAGCTGTCCCTCCTTGCCTAGTGTGACCTTTACCAAAGCTTTTCCCAGCATGCTCGGCCTGTCTGTCTGCTGCCACCCAGCTGTCAGGTACCTCTAAGTCTCACACTCTGTGTAGTTGGTCACGCCGTTCACAATGACACATTCTGACCCCTTGTCTTGGCCTGAATGAACGTCGCTGATGGCAGTGTCCACAATTTCATGTTCAATTATTTTTGGTGAGGAATCTGAAGGATCCCTGTCATATATATGCTTGCAAGTGAGTCATGCATTCATGTTTAAAGAACAACAGGAATCTTTTGCTTTCAAAATATCTCTAAATTCTTCACCAGCCACGTAAAGTATATCAGTGTAAACATCAACTCTAGCGAGGGGTCCATATACAAAACCTGGAGGAAATTCAAGATAAATTTCAAGGAAAGTTTTTTTTCCCCCAGCAGGTAAGTGTTATCTTGCATTTATATTGAAAGACCAACCAGCAGAAGCTTTGTCCCCCTTCTGCTTTCAAAATATCTCTAAATTCTCAACCAGCCATGTACATCTGTGTAAACATCGACGCAATCTTATTTATTTGCTTTGACATCTTAAACTCTAGCGAGGGGTCATTGTTATCTGCACAAATCTTGATGGCTGAAATTGTGTTTGGTTGAGCCTCTCCCACCATAGTGCCCTTGTTCACCATCTGAACCCTGTTAGGAAAGAGAGTACTGTTGCCCAAGGGTCATCCATTTGCATTTCACTTGATGGTGAAATGTCAAAATAGCTCAAAGGAATTTCTCTTGTTGTTTACTGCAGTATAACACTCAGCATGCCAAGCACTCCACACTGCCTCTGTAGGCGCAGAAACAGTTTGGGAATTTATGATTTTCAGGAATTCGAAAAGATGGAGAGGGCGGGCCGGTAAAAAGATGTTGTCCCTGTAGAAAAATAAAGGAACAAGATAGACAAATGGATTAGAAATGCTCGTTGAAGGCTTCAGGTTTATATGGGGTACGGCGAGCAGCTCCTCTCCCTATTGGCTGGCTGTGCACTTGTCTTTAATGCAGATACACGCTGTAATGTTGCTTCAAATGGGCGAGGAATCAAGCGCTTTTGCTGCTCTTGATCCTCTAGCTAATTACCTTCGGGGTTACCGTATGCTTATTAAAATTCTTCCTTTCCCAAACATTGAGTTGTTTTCAACATGGGGAAAAATGAAAAGGCATACTGATAGCTTTGCCCAAAGCTAAAAGACTATTGAAAGTTTCTTAAAAAATTATAAAATATGCACTGGGGATGAGAAGTCGAACACTGCAATAATTCAGTGTAAAATTGTCTGTAATTGAGGTAAATAAATAAACAAACAACAACAGCCCTTGTTCCCGTTCATGCTGTATACATAAAAAAAAAAAAAAAATCAAATCAAATATTTATTTATTTGTTTAGTCATATGTCTATTAATGTTGAAATACTTTTTTTAAATTACTTAATGTTTTTAAGTTACTTCATGTTTTTAAATTACTTTTTTGTTTTTGTTTTGCTTATTATTAATAATTTATAATTGCTTTTGTATATTTTTAGTTTTTTAAATTATATTTAGTCTACTGATAGAAACATAAAAAAACATAATATTATATTATGGGATATATATTATAGTGTAATTTATATTAGTATATTTGTATAATATTTATATGCATATTTAGATTATGTTATTAATGTTTTTGTATATAATAATAATAATAATTATTATTATAGTTCTTATTATTGTTATTATTTTTAATTTGTTGCTAATTATATATTTGTAGAGTTCTCCTACTGTAATTACCTACAGTAATGTCATATTATTTATATATTTTATAATATAATTTATATAATTGCATATTTTGTATATAATTTTTTATAACAATAATATATATATATATAATTTTTTTATGATTATTATTTATCCTATAATTTCATGCAAATGTTCCTGTAGCTTCCATTTTGCTGGTTTTGTACATACCCAAGTGAATTTTTTTTTAAAAAGCCTGAATTGCAGGTAATTGTGCTCTTGCCCTTCCCATCTATGATACAATTCATTATAGCACTCAGTGTTGACAATTAGTAGGGTGTAATAGTGCCATAATGCTATGGTTGAAATATGTCCTTTTTTGATTGCAGGGACCATGGATCAGAACTAATTCTAGTTTAATTGTTCCTATATTTCAGAGGTGGCAAGTTCTGAAGGATAATTTATTTCCTGCCTAAAAGGAACCCTGGCCCATGCCGGCAGATGAGAGTGGTTAATTACAGTAGATAGCCTTATCTCCTTGTAATTATTTTGGTCTCTTTGGAATTTCCTGGCTCTGACCAGCCAATCGATTCTATCAGACCGTGAACGGGAGAGGAAAAAGGCAGGGGCACAATAAGTGTGCCGCAGATTTGGGCAGGAGGAAAGAGCAACTGTATCTGTGCAGACTTTATGGAAAGTCTTCTTCTGCATGCCTATTAAAAGGGCGATGACAGTTTGATAGCTATCATTTATATCTAGCCCACATTCATAGATGCCTTTTTTACAGTGCTAAATTAAATGGCCCACTATAACATTAAAGATGATCACCTTTATAACATTTAAAGATGACCAACTGTACTTGATTTACATAATATGGATATTGCTTTATGTCATTTTATATGACATGAAATTTACTCTAAAATGGCTTTTTTTAAATTCGCAAGCTGCATTAATGTTGAAGTGGTTCTTGGGTGTGCTGCCAAAATATCATCACTGGGTTTCCTTTCAGGCACCCATTTTTAGGTCCCGCACTTCTGAAAATGTTCCAATAAATCTCATGGGCATTGCTCAAAGAAACTATCCCTTATCATACGAGTGCTGCCAGAACCTCTTCAGTATTGGGTGAAATGGAAAAGAGTATAAAAAAGGAGAGTTGTGAAGCTAAAAAGGATCCATATTCTCACCAGCCAGCTCGATTAGTTTCTGCGAAACATGCCAGCGTAACAAACCGAAAACAACACCTCTTGGTTGTGTTCAGACATCAATGCGTCTGGAGCAGGAAGTCAGTCGAAATTGGCCCCAAAAAAACCTCTCTGATGGAATGCTGATGAAACAAGCGGCGTTTGGCTCCTTGTAATCATCCCAGCAAGCCCAGCAGCTTGGACACAAACACAGACGAAATGCTCCTCGGTAGCTGACTGGCTGCTTAAGCTGCCTGATTGCCATATCACTCTCATTACAGCAGTGCTTTAAATCGACAAAGGAAGAGAGAAGCTGTGGCGGCGTACGGAGGCAGTATCTGAGCGGTGGCGGTGCAGTCACTCCTATTACCTTTTATAGTCATGTAATTGACTTCTAGTTACTTTCACCTGAACGTTAACTGCGGTTTAGTGTGTCTCTAAGAGCTCGCTTTGAAGTCTGAGGCAGTTTGTGTTGTGCGTTTCCAAGCCAGATTGAACGGCTGACTGCCGCGGTGTGAATCTGTACAGACGTGCAGATACGGCGTGCTTTGTTCTCGTCTAGGAGGACAAACTGTAGAAAAGATACAAATGCCAGTTTCTGTTTTAAACTACTTTACACACACACACACACACACACACACACACACACACACACACACACACACACACACACACACACAAAACAAGC
>JAUMHQ010000013.1:2464997-2477331 GCA_032361165.1 Enteromius paludinosus | reverse complement strand
AAGTGGTCCTGACACGATGATCCTGGTCGCGGGCGCCGTGCTGCAAACGGTCTCGATCAGGCTGCTGAAGTCCCTCTTCAGAACCTCCGTCTGCCGCAGCCTGGTGTTGTTCACCCCCGCATGCAGGACGATCGCGCCAACGCTATCGCCTTCCTTCAGGATCGCTGGTATCTGTGCAGAAACATCGAGAACGCCTCTCAGAGGCTTTCTCTATCCTTTTTCTATTCTATACTTGTTTTTTTTTATTTTATTTCCTTATTTTATAAACCCTCTAACACTAGGGTACCCTATTTTTATCAATTTGTATTCTTAAAAAAACCCCACCTTGCTATGAGTACTGCGTTAGGCTAACCAAGACTTATCAAAGCATTTTTGCATATTTTCTATTTTTTGTGACCTATATATAGTTTGAAAATTTTTACAACCATTTCACTTTTTTCTATTATTTTTCCCAGTTAATGAACATTTTTACGCAAATGTATTGTTTTTCTTGTCCTCAAATTGAAAAGAGCTTTCCTTAATTCAGTCGTGACTAGCTTAAATAACCAGACTTGCTGGTATTTATATCGGGTCACCAGCTTTAAACACTATTCAAGTAATCACTCGCTTTTGAAAGGGGGATTGACAGCATGAACTTTAAACAGAATGGTTGACATGAGACACTGCTGTGAAAATAGGCAGTCATTTCAAGCCCATTTATGACAGTTGTTCGCCACTTGTTTTTTGAGTCTTTCACTGGCTCACAGAACGCTGTGATGCTGAAGCACAGATGCTCGACACTCAACTCTGCAATGCACCTTTTGTGCTTTGGCACTGTTGTTGAGAGACAATCCTCCGCTGACAGACCTTATTTACGGACCTTTTGATCATAGAGGAGTTGGTTTTGTGACAGTCATTAGTTTGTAGTGCTGACTACAGGGACCAAGCTGTGTCTGCCATGTTATGCTCCCCCTTTATCAAAAAGAACGAGTGGTTGGAGGGAGTAAGATACTCTCTTAGAAGCTACAGCTGCCTTGTGATGTGGTCAAATAATGATGCCCCCAAAGAGAGTTGGACAAAACAGGCAGAAGGAAAAACAAATGTGGTGTTTCATTAAACCAGTGCAATAGCTGATTTGAATGTTGCATAAACATTGCACATTTAGAAGTGTATATTATTCCCAGTTGCTACTTTAGGAACTGCATTAGGTAAATTAAGGTTAATATATCTTAATTAGTCTCTTGATTGAGCTGACAGTGACCCCAGTTTAGGTAGCCTATTTTACTTAGTCTATTAATATGAGCTGCCTAATGTCTCTAAATTGGATTTTTGTGTCTCACAACATTATCTATTAAACCAAATTTCAAGGCTTTCACAAAATTCCCTCAAGGTTAATATTTTTTTTTTTTAAATAAACCGTCAGAAAAGTGTCTGTTATACTGAGATGCTTGAATAAAACACAGTAATGTGGCATGTCCTTACCTTTAATTAAAAAAGGTCTCACTTGAAAATTATATTTCCCTCTTGCTGGTTAATAGACTTTTTTTTTCCCTCACAAAGACTTTTCTGAAAGCAAGAACAATATGTTGCAATGCATGAAAAACATTTGAAATGACATTTCCATTGGTTGTTGTGTTGAAAAGCTACAAGAGGTGTTTCCATAAAATATATTTTTAAGTTGTAAACACCTGACCGTGCAAGTGAGGTTTCTTTTTTTTCTGCATTGAAGTAGGGTATTGTGAAGACCACATGAATACAAATAACAGGATGTGAAATACAGTATATCCACAATACAGTATGATGATGGTGGACAAGCGTGTAAATTCATTTGAAATGCTTGCAAGGACCTTCAGGATTGACATTTTTCTGTTGCCCTTGAATCAGTTTTTTATGGGTTGTGAAGAAATCATCTACAGGACATTACAGTTTGATTGTGGGAGGTGATGTGTGTTGTCAGCTGCTTCTATGGGCTAGGAATGAAGACTCAGAGTTTTTAGTTTTACTGCTGAACTTTAACAGCTGATGCTCAGTAGCAAAGTTTTAAGCATAAAGCAGTAGTGAAAGACATGAAAACTAATATAAAACAACATTTGAGCGGGATGAACATTGTAAAAAACTATTCTGAAAAGAACCAAATATATTTAAGGAAATGTTTTTAGTATTTTATGTTTTACATTTTTCAATATTTTTTTGTACGTATATTATGGACATATATTGTATATTGTCCTTTTTTTTGTTATAATGTAGATTGGAACATTGTTTTTAAGTAGCTGCTTTTCCATGTTTGGATAGCAAAGGAGATCGTTTCAGTGCTGTATGTCCCCAACATTTGAATCTGGCTGTCATTAAACAGGTGTTGATGAAATCTGTTGTAACATTTGGAAAATGAACCAGCACCATTTCAGAAACTATGAAGTCTACATGAAACCCTCAGGAGTCTTATAAATCCTTATTCTGAATTCTGCGGCAAAATCAGAAAACAGCAATCTTATTTCATTCTCTTCTTCCACACCCCAGAAATCTGCTGTCTTGCAAACTAAAAGTCCAACCAGTAAAGAATCTGCAATTGTACAGTATTAGTCCAGTTTAGTTCATTTCTTGGCTTTTTAAGATTTACATATTTTCCATTTGTTTTCAATTTGTACTCAAATCTTTTCTCTTTATTTCTTGATACGTGAACAAATCCCTAACCAAATGCCAGCACAGAACTATAATACCAAATTTCAATTTTATGCATACAGTGGGAAGAATACTTTAAACTAAAGGTTAATCAATAATTTAAAAAAAATACATAAAAATGAATAAATTAAAATGTTAAAGAAATGTGCACAAAAGAAAAACAAAATATTATCAAGAGAAATTTAAGATAATGAGTTTTAGCATAGATAAAGCGCAGAGATGATTGGTTATGTATGCATCATTTGTTAAGATGCACTCTGTATATTTATTCTTATTTTAGTCCTATTATGGACACAATTGAAACATTAATAGCTCTTATTTCCAGCATTTCTACACTGCTGACATAAGCAGCTAGGCAGGAACTAGTCACTGCTCATTTGTCTTCTCTAACCGATGACACTTCTGTTCTTGTTATCTGAATATAATTGCTTGGGACTAATTGTGGCAGCAAAATTGCAAGCTCTTGATTCTGGCACATGCATTTGTCAAATATGAAGCGATGACCTAAAATTCATCAGAAACCTATTAAGTAAAATGCTCTGCTGAGTAAAGGGCACAGAAAAAAGGGTGAGAAAGAACAAGACATTTGCATAAAAAGTGCAGTGCAGAAATTGGAGGGAGGGGGATTTTTGACAACCTTAGGTTTTGGAATAAATGGCCAAACCCGTTTCAGTTCTGAAAGAATCAGTTAGCAAGAAAATGTATCCAATTGTTTAAAAACATATGAATATAAATACTGAAGAGAGCCTGAGTAATGTAAAAGCACTATTTTTAAATCTTTTAAACTTTTATTGTTTCTGTATTATAGTGAGTTATAATGAGGTTCTGCACACCATTACTTTTTAAACTTGGGTGTAAATAGCACCTGGTACAATAAAATGTACATTTTATGTCAATGACATGGCATAGAGTTGGATTTTCCATAGTGGTGCTTCAGTGTGGGTACATACAGCAAAACTATATTTAATATATTTAATTCAGTCAGTCTTCACTTTGTAGTAACCATGAAAACTTACCATACCTTACCAATCACAGGTAGAAATTATATTTGTAAATTGAAATAATATTATACACTGTTACTGTTTTTACAGTATTTTTGATCAATTAAATAGAGCCAGGTTGAGAATTGCTTTGTCTTATCTATAGCCCCTACGTGATTTGTGATTTATAATAATAGCTTGATTCATTATTCTTCTCTTTTGTTTTATGAATAAGTATCGTTTTTTTAAACACATACACACACACACACACACAGCTGTGGCTCCTCTGTAGCAGCTTTGCATTCATTTTGTGGTTTAACTCTATTCTAAATAGATGTGCCATGTCTCAGTTGGTGTCAACAGTATCTTATGCCAGACACACATATAAACTATCAGGGACACCTCCATGAATGGATTTCTGTTTCCTTCACAATGAAATAAGAACATCTGTATGCAAAGACTGTGTGCTGCGTTTGAATGAAAGGGCTGAAAGTCACAAGCTTGTTTTGTCAAAATGTACAATGTTCTTTAGAAAGCCAAGACACTGCAAATTAAAATAAAAAGGCTGTTTTGTGCTTGAATGCCTGGACTAATTTCCCTATAGATGTGACTCTGAGCCATTATCTTTGACTAGTTTTTCAATAGTTGAATAGTGAAGTATAAAAATTCAGAGTAAAGAAATATAAAACTGTGTGTGTAAGAGCAAGAGAGCAGCCACATAGGGCTACTAACAAAACAGTTTTTCCTTTCAGTCAACCTTTCATTTATCTTGAATAGCCACTAAACTAGAATACCTAGAATTTCTATTGTATTGTGCTATACTATTCTTAAACTGCCTGCTTCTGCATTTCAAGTGGCATCCTACTGTTTTTAGGTCCTGAAATGATTAGGATAGACCTGCCACTAATGCCTTACATTGATATGCTGCCTGAATGAATGGGAGGAAAAATCAACACAAAACCTCGCAGTTTCTTTGATCCAGCTCTAGCTGATGTCTTGTCAATTCCTATAATGGCAGCTCAGGACACATATCTAACCTTGGACACAGGCAGAAAATTGACACACTGCTTTTTTCCTGGAAGCAGTCTATCTTCTCCTAATCCAGCCAAAAGCCCCGCCATCATTTCCCCTGTGGAAGACGCACCACTGTGCCTAGACAACTGTCACAAATAACTAGGCTGTCACGAACATTTATGCAAATTACATTATGTTGGATAATGTTTTGGAGGGCTTTGAGAACTGAAATTTGGGTGTCTAGAAAATAGTCTTAAGTTGACAAGTCTATCTTCAAAAGTAGGGTTCTTATTTTTCTAAGTGTACATCTTCAGGCGCTCATGCACTCCTAAGAGCTTTATATGGACATGATTGATAGATATTTAAAAGGAGGATTCTGGGTTTAATCCAAGTTAAGCTCAATCAACAGCGTTTGTGGCATAATGATTGCTGCCGAAAAAAAATTTGACTCGTCCCTCATTTTCTTTACAAAAAGCAAAGCAAAGAACTTATAATGGGGTCCATTTTAAGAGAATCTAAAGGCAGAAAAGTGAAGCCTATCTTTATAAGACCACTTAAAAAAAATTGGCTGTTAAACTTGTGTTATTTGAGGGATAGTGTACATTTGCTCTCATCATATTTAAGAAACGGTTAGTAAGCTTTTTTCTCTTCACATTAAGTCTTTCCTCACCATTTATTTTAATTTGTTATTCATGAGACAATGCTTTCCTGATTCTGACAAAATTTTCCAACTTTCTGTGTTTTAATTTATATGGTACAGTATGGGGAGTGCTATTTCACAACTTCTGAAAGAATACAGAATCTTCGGATCAAAACACAGGATAAGAAGAAGCGGAAACATACAGTATATAAACATATGCATCCTGCCTATAACTGCTTAACATTACATATTGAAATTTTAACAAAGTAAGTAGTATTGGAGTACATAAGCTTTCTCCATTTTTTTTGTTCAATGTGTTGCTTTTTTGTTAAACCTACCCACATGTTAAGTGTTCATAAAAAAAGAATAAATATATGTTCATGTAACACAATATTCTGGGGGCTGTCAGGGGCTGGCAAAAAAGGTTGCGGGGAACAATTTTAACACATAATTCACTGTCAGGAAGAAATGTGACAAAAATGTACCTAGTTATGTGCAATTATATTCACTCTTATAGTAATACTATAAACAATTTAGGAGTTAAACAAGGTACAAAGGTATCCCTTTGAGGGTACTGTCTCTGTGACGAGCATTTGTTTTGTCTTGTGGCTATACTGCAGAGAGTATTTTAATGTTTACAGAGTGTCCTTATTCAGTTCCTTTTTTCAGTGCTTCATTACAGCTCTTTTTGGCTGTTTTTAAAGAAAGAGAGCTGCAAGTTGCATTTATTTTTTGTGATAATTATCGAGCTTCAAGTACTTAAACATAATATTGCATGCAAATTTCTTTCACATTTTAAAAAACTATAAATCTGACACTTAACATTTCAAGGCCAAGCAACATTTCCACGAATAAACAGCTTCTACAGGATGATGTATACAGGCAGTAGCTGCCATTCATGACTCATCCCAGTGTTTATACACAGTCTTTCCATCTGTGATTCACATCCAAGAAAAGAGCATCTGTTTGTTGCAAACAATGTGAATGGATTGACAGGGAACCCACACAGCTGTGCTTTTGACAGACCTCCAACTTGATAAGAGTTGATAGACCTTCTGTACAGTGATTGATTAAAGCAGAGGCAGATAAGAGGAGCTGGCAAAAAGAGGCGAAAGTCATCTCACCTGACAGCATCGAACACAGATGGAGGCTGTGTGGAAACACACCGGTTCAAAGCTAAAGCTCATTAATCTTATCTCATTTTGATTACAGAGTTGGTTGCACATGTTTCTCTGTCTTTTTTCAGATGCTGCTAATAAAGGCTGCAATACATTACACTACACCCTTTTTTGCATTTTGGAAGTGTTGCCAAAAGCATAGTGTGAGATATAGATTCAGTTCTTAGCTTTAGACTGGTTCCATTCAGTCAAAATATATCGAACATTTGATATTTTGAGTCGATTTTAGAAAACATATTGTTTTCATTTCTTGTAGTGCATGTTTCTGATGTTTTAAGGAATGACTTAAAAGTATGGTACTGTGTGATCCTCACTCATTTAGTGAACAAAGCCCAGTTTTACTCTGCAACCACTTAGAAAGTTGTTACGTGTGTGATGCCAAAATGTCCTTTAACAAATTCTCAGGTTGGTGTAGATGTTCATTCAGTATGTTTATTTTGCCCATTACGGTCCTCTTTTTATTAGCCGTTTAATCCGTTAAGTGTTTTATTGGGTGTGCAGTCCCTAGTGTCAAGATGTCTGAACTAACACATGCACACTTTGGTATAAAGCTGCACACTGTCTGTCTGAAAATCATCTCAAACATGTGCTTAGTTTACCACAGCCTCTTCCAATATGGCAAAAGAACAGGATTGGCACTGGTTTTGAACGGCTACTTCACAATATAAAGATTTCAGATGTTGAATCCGCCGCCATTTGGCGAGGAAATAAATGTCTTCACCATAAGACATAAAGACACAAATTATATGAAAGTGGCCCATAAATATGCTGTTAAATGGAAATAATCAGCAATTAGTCACACTAAAGTCTGTCATCTTTTGGCTTAACTGCAACATCATTGGAAACCACCCAGTGTCTGTTCAATGATCTAAGCAGGGCTCTGCTGGGCCGATGTGGTGTTTTTTATGGACACACCGTTTCCAGACAGTAAAAGTCAACCGTGCAGCGGTTAATGGTCGGAATCGTTAGGGCACAGACCAGTGAGCCTTTCACTGCCTCTCTCTTTCTCTGTCTGTGTGATTTATGAGTTGGGGAGGAATTAGAGTTTTTCTTATAAGGGTGGCCCTAACTGAGCCTCCACCGTCGCAGTGGATGGTGGGGACGGTGAAGGGCAGGCTGCCCAGTGTCTGAGTTTGCAGAGCAGGGGAAATTAGTTTGTGCACCCACTTCCTTTTCCTGACAGGACTGTGACAGATTTGTGCATCTTAATAAAACCATCCATCAGGGTTTCTCAACAGAAGAGCAGTGAAGGAGAAATAGTGCTTTAACAGATTACTTACATGCAATCGTAGGACAATTTCTCGAACACAAATTGAACCCAGTTATTGACATAACTGTCAATAGTTATTCTCTGTTGAAGGTGTTTTTTTCGGGAACACTGCTTCAAACCGACTTGGTTGGTGGTTACTCAACCTTTTGAGAACAGAACACCTAATTATCTGCTTATTATTCTGCTAATTATAAGCTTTTTCAACAAAATAAGAAATGTCAGAATGATGTATGATAGAGCATAATATCTTTTAGAGTAATGTCTTTTCTATATATTCCTTGTTTATTTTTGAGGTCCTGCCTTGTTTCTCCTGCACATGGTGTTCTGTTGCTGTTTACTCTTCTATCATATTAGTGTTGCCATGTGTCCTTTCAGGTTGGTCACTGAGTGTTCCCGGGAGCTGAATTAATGTTGTAAAAATTTAATTGGATGCTGTTTTATTGTTTTGCATACAAATTACGAAAGCATTTAAACTTACTATGGGGTACGCAGTGGCTTAGTAGTCATTTTAGTAGTAAATCAATCTTTCAAAAAAAGGTTTTGCTGTAACAAGCTACTTGTTACAAGTGTTGGACAGTTAAATTCATGAATTGTGATTTGTTTCATTTTAAGTGGTATGTTCTTTTTGATTTTAGCATCGGATGGTTCAATTCATTCTAGTGATCTGGTGATTATCTAGATGATGTAACGTAAGAAAGTTTGATTGAAATTCATTTTAGCATATTGATTCATTCTAAGTGGCCTTCTGTCTTATTTTGGTTGTGGCTGGATAACCAATTGAACCAATTTTCTCGCAAAAATATTCACTTTTTTCGAAGTGTTCTAAAGATTGCACACTGAGGACATCTGCTGATTAAAGTTCCGTAAATACAAAAAAAAATAATAATAATAAAATAGTGCAGTGTTTGATGTGGAAGATTTGTATACAGTATATTTGGCTAACTGTTAAGAGATGTCTATAATAGAGGGAAGAGATATTTTTGAAAATGGCTTAACACTTACATTGCTTTAGTAAAAAAAGCAAAAAAAAAAAAAAAAAAACATAAACAGAGTAAAACACTTTATTTCTGAAACTTTCTGAATCTTTTATTATTTATGTGTTTCAGAGTGAATGTCCTGCCCAATTGGAGATATCACCCCTCTTCAGTGAACTGTGAAACTGCCATAAATAATATTCTTTCCAAAGTCTTGTGTTGATTCTCTTTATATTTTCAATCCTTGGGTAATCCTATGAATGTTTAATGCATCTTGCTGCTCTTTTCTGGCTTATGTCAAAAACCTTGTAACAATTTTATTGAATATTCAGTTAAGTGCTAACTGGAATTTCTGCTATGATACCAGTAATCTGCCGCAATGCCAACTATCATGAATGAATGATCCACTATAATGCAAAAGCATTACAGTAGGTGTTTGTTTTTACAGTGTGTTCAATTCATTTTATAGAATGTATACTATCTGTACAACAAGACTTACTGTCCATTATAGGTGGTTGCTCCAGATCCTCCCGTCTTAATTTTGCTGAGTTAGATGTGTTCGCAGGTCTACATATTTTTTTGTTGACCTTGGAAAAAAAGCATTTTCTTCAGCATCTAAAAATGTAGTTTAGAGCATATCCCTACAACTAAACTTAAGCCTAACCTTACCCCTTAGATGAATAACACTGGTGTAGAAGCCAAATGTGAGCCTAAACTTCACATAAACTATAAACTGGTTCTTCAAATCTGATTGGTTAATTACAATGTTGTTCCAGGGTCAACAAAGAAGTTGGTCTAGGAACATGTCACACTTGGTAAAATCAGGTTCTGCCTCCAGATCCATAGGTGTTTGTCATGCTGAGTTATTTGTGGTGGCTGGCAGTCTCACTTGCGGTTTCCAATTTAGAGCTGGCTCTTAAGCTTCTGTGAAGAAATATGCCATTTTGCACCTCTGTGAAATACTCGTGTTATATTGATGGCTTTATTTAGACCCCCAGATCAAAGAAATCTTTAAGAAATAAAAGCCTGTCTTCTTGGTCAAACTATTTCAGACATTTGTTTCAAAAACATGAAAAAATCTTACCAACTCAAAATTTTAAAACGTGGGTCAACTATGTACATGGTTTTTGGATATGACACATAGCAGAAGTCTAGCCTGTGGGGTTTGGGAAATCCTAGCAATGTTTAGATATTGCAGGATGGAGGGAAACACAGAAGCACTAATCATGACAGGACAAGAACAAACACAAAACAAGATCACTAGAGACAAGGGTTTACAACATCAAAAAAGACCTGAGGTGCGGACAACAAAGAAGCCCCCTGCGGCAACCTACAACATAAGATGACAGCAGGAACAGCGCAACAAGACGTCCAAATGGGATTCTGTGTACAAACATAAGCTGAGGTGGAAGCTCCCAAGACGAGAAGCCTTTTTACCTCCAAGTCAGTCAGATCTATCTATCTGTCCATCTGCCCATCCGTCTGTCTCATACTACAAAAAATAATTTTAATGTGTAAAATAAGGCTAAAATCCTATACTGTATAAAGCTATGTGACAGCAGACAAAAACACAAGTAGGTGATACGTATAGCAGTCCAACTGTATGGCTTTGTCAGGAGAAAAGAAACTGAAAGTAGGAATATGGGAAGCTAGAGAAATGCCCAAAACTAAGGGATTAGATTTTTTTTTTTTTACAATTGTCTTGGAGCACTTTGCTGTGCCACCCAAACAAGAAGAAAGGTCTCATCAAATCCAAGAAGAAAACTTGCATATTTAAATTCAGAACAGTGGTTTATACTGCTGCAAATCCTTAAGCTTTGAACCTTTTGTAGAAAATGTGAGATGGATAGAATATCACCCACAAAACGAGTGAGGAGGGTGCCACTCTGTGTCTTCTCATGCACATTTGGTTCTAAATCATACTTTGGCATCTGACATGTAAACCGTATATAATGATCTTTTTTGCACTGAGAGACACTGATGCCCTAAATCGTGAGCTCTTTCATTTCTCATCTTTTATGTGCATACCTTCCTATTGTAGTCACAGTCTCTGACCTACTTATGAGGACCACCAGGACATTACAGCAATTTTTATGCTTCCAAGACACCTTCTAGCTGTTCGTTAAACTGAATTTGACATGGTTAGCTTAAACATTGTCAGTCCAAAGAATAGAGTGTCATCCATTCCGCAGAACGTTTACATTATTTATATGTGATCTGAAATAGTACCACTATAAATAATTACTTGCTCATTAAACTGTTTAAATGTACTCTGGGATAATTATGTCAATTGCTTATAAATATTGTGTATAATAGGATTCCTTGTCTGTTTATCATGCGCTGAACTCGCAGCGTTCATGGTTCTTAGTAATGTTCAGTAAGAAATGTAAAATTACATCTTTCACCATGCGGTGTTAGCTATATCTCCTAGAGGTCTTAAACTTCATACTGACACCTATTGGTGTGGATGCATAAAATTTGTTCATCAACTCTTAAGTACAGTATAAAGTATTTGTTTTGTTGTGATTTTGTCCTGTCCTCACACTTAGTTGTTCCTGCTGCATTGCACCAGTCTTCCTTGAGCTCTCTTCCGCCTCTGCTTATGATGTGTGTACGTGTTGGATGCAAATTTTTTTTGTGGGGTGGTTGCTTCTACTGTCATGTGTTTACTCTTGCTGTTTGAAGTCCTACAATGGCTTTGTTTGTTGCATCGCTCCTGCAGGCACTGCTGATTTTGTTACTTTATTATGTAGTTTGGACTGGTGGATTGCACACATGCTGAATCATATCATCGCTGTAGTATACTTATGTGTGTGATTATATAGTTTGGCTGTATGTTTTGTAAAGTACCTTTATCACTGTAGAAGTAAGCTTATTATTATTATTAGTAACTGTAGAATTGCAATATCTAAAATATATACAGTAAATACTGTAGTTTCCACCATGTAGAAAACAACAGAGCTTGTGACAGTCATCCTACATTTTTTAGATGTATTAAATGTATTCTTTTTTAATGAAGAAAAAGTGATAATCCAAGTGTTCCGTGGGGGTTTATTTCTAGATTTTTAATTTAGATAAATGCTGTTTTCTGAATGTTATATTCATTAAAGAAACCTGAAAAAAGCCTCTGTTTTCAACATAATAATAATTAATTTCCTTTATGGACAGCAAATAAGAATATAAGCATGATTTCTGAAGGATCATGTGTTTAGTAGTGATGCTAAAAATTCCGCTTTGAAATCACAGAAATAAATGAATTTGTAAAATATCTTCAAATAGATTCAATACATTTTTAAATTTGCTTTTATTTAATATTTGTACTGTTTTTGCTGTACTTTGGGTAACATGCAGTGGTGGCCTGACAGATCTAAAAACCCGACAGATCATTTTTTCAAAACATGATTTAATTTCATACTTTTCCTTAATCATGCAGACGGTTGCTATAAGCACAACACATATCAGATGCAGTTAGTCGTACTATTTTAGGTTATGTCCACCTTTTGCAGCAATTACGCACGTCCTTAATTTGCTGAGTTCGACGTGTTCCTGGGTTAACATATTTTGTTGACCCTGGAACAACGTTTTGATCCAAAATTTTAGTTTTTACCATATATCTACAC
>JAUMHQ010000013.1:2439392-2456667 GCA_032361165.1 Enteromius paludinosus | reverse complement strand
TGTCTTTTAATGAATCTTTTCAAATCGCCTTTCCTAATAATGTGCTAATTAGCAAGTTTCACTATGAATACGGCTAAAAAAGATCCTCAGAGAGTGCCACAGTAGTAGTAAGTACAAAAAAATTTGCGTTTTTAAACTATCTTTGAGAAATTTTAAAACAAACTTTATTACAAACTTTTCATTAAGACCCTAAAAAATCCTATTAGCTTGTGGAAAATTGGCTTTGTATGACTCCTTTAATAATTTTAGTAATTCATTATTTCCTGTTTTTACAAGGCTGTGTAAAATGTTTGATTCTAAGAGGCCAAGTAGCTTCAAATATTTTTTTTATAATTGTACACAAAATTTTCAAGGTTTTACTAACTGTGCTACTTTCATGTATTGAATTTCATGTCTTTTTTCTCTAACTTCAACACAAACTTTTATGTGTATGATTATAGCAATATAAACATTTTAACTTTTTAAACCAACCGTTCAGAGACAGAACTTAACAATGTTCCACTAATACGTTAGCTAAATATAACTATAGCTATCATTGTGACACTTTTTACACATGCTCTTGTAAGATTCGGTATAAATTAGTCAGTCAATATGGCACAGTGTTATTCTGTTCAGGGTGGAACAGAATCACACTGTCAGGTTTATTTACCGGTAATGGCCAGCTGACTGTACATTACTCCTTCATTATCTACCCGCTAGGCTTCCTACAGCTAAAATTGACACTAATGACTAAATTAGATGAGGAAGTTCTAAAAGATGATAATAAATAAAATGTTCAGCAGCCAGTCAGACTAAAGACTTTATCACTGGTGCAGTATTACAGTATTGTCACACATCTTGTTTTGATCATCTAAAACATTCTACCTGGTCTCATGGCATAAACGTATCTTGGTGCACTTTTTAGCGAGACACAATATGTACCAACAAGTACATATCATTGCAGTCTCCAAAAGAAATGAACACTAGAGGCACTAAAACTTTAACACCTTTCTTTTGATAACAGAAGAAAGAAATCACTCATCCGTTGATATCTATGCTTTAAAATACGTTCCACTGTTACTCCAAGTCGTAATATTTTTCTCTATCATAGTTGTACAGATATAAATTGCTAATGCTAAGTTTTGCTGGACACTCGTTAAAAGCAACCAAATATGAAGCACTCAAAACTGGAGAATTAAGGAATTACTTTAAATAAGAATATAATCTTTGTTATTCTCTGAAAACAAGTCTTCACCTTTTATAGATTGCACTGAAGCAATTTTGCTGTTCCAGTACATCTTGTTTTGTGGATGCTTTGATTTTCTTACTAAAACAAGATAATTATAACAATAAAAAATTTTGTTGTGGGGGTGCACTAAATGGTTAGAGGGGCCTGGCCACTTGAGCTAGAAACTAAATGAAATGAACATAAACAAGATTAGTCAACAACAGACCAATGCAAAGAGAGAAACACATTACTCAACCCTGAGGGGGAACAGCAAATCCCTAAAATACCTCTTTATTTGTCCTCCCTAAAATGATTAGTCAAAGCCACAAAAGAGACACAAACATCCTTTTTGACAGTCTGACCTAAACTAGATTGCACGCTCTGCGCATGCATGAATTGTGAAGCTCATCACGATTGCAGTAAAACTACAAGAATGCTAAATGCGTGGCAGCTGGTGTCGTGTGAATTATTGAAACAGGTCAGTGACAAGAAGTCTGCAACGGCTGATTGAAAGGAAGATCATCACTCGAACAGACTCAAACCTGATCCCGAGGCTATTTAGTTTATGAAGATGTGCTACCTGAATTCATTTTCTTCCTACATATGATTCACTGGCACCATAACTTAAAGGAACAGTTCACACAATTCTTTCATTTGATTCATACATATGCAGATGAGTAGAATCCGGTTTAATGAACCTGGTTTAAGAGGGAACGCTTTTCAGGGAGTAATAAGTTGAAATCAGTCTTTGATGTCAGACTCATAAATGTATGACTTTATAACATATTTCCAACTAACAGAGAATATTCTCAGTCATTTGCAAGCATTTGTGTTCGATTAAAGTGAAAACATCCTTCCTGTAACATTGACAAAATGTTTGTTCAAAGTTATCTGGTTTTAAGTTATCTGATGTTCTTAGAATGTTTGTGGAACTTAAAAAAAAAAGAAGAAGAGAAAAACAGTTTAGTTGTAAGCTTCTCTGACATTTTATAAATGTTCAGAATGAATAATGTTGGCAGTCCCACTTTATACTGAGTGTCCCTAATACCTGTGTACTTTACATAGTAACTAGATGTGTACGTAACCACAGTGTAAGCACACACTGGCACATGTAAGATAGGATTTACATATAAATTGTGTTTAATGTTCTGCATGTAACACTTTATATAAGTCGACAGTTCCCGAGGAGTTATGTTAGTACACTGCTATTACAGTGGTGCACAAACTCAAACTCCAGATCCAACTCCTTGCACTTTACAAATCACTAAACCTGCCTATCTCCACAATTGTTCCCATTTCTCTTATACAGTACATGTTACAAAGTGTAGTTATAATAGCAAGTATAATTCCTGTTACACGAGTACACAGTGAAGTGAAAAATCAATCAGAAGTAATGTTCTGTTAAACATTTGTACTTACACATACCATTCAGGGCTGTATATATATATACAGCTATAGATATTAAGCACCAAATGTGTACGTATTTAATTACAAGTAATAATTAATCTCATGGACAAACCTTTATATACAAATATGAATGCTGGAGGTTTCAAACAAAATGGTACAACCAAAATTTCAGAATACTGAAGGATACGGTTGACTAACCCCCTTGTGCCAGTAAATGAAGAACAAAATGGAAACTGGGTCATATCACACCGCAGTGTGAGGGCACCCTACAGGATTATTGATCCTACAATAGTTCCATCACACCCACAGTGAGACAAGACTGGATAGGTGTTACATGAGGTAAGAAAAGTGAATTCTGGAAAGGAGCATCTCTAGAATGAGCAAAGCTTGATTTAACAAATGATGTGTTTTATGTACAAATCTTGTGACATGTTGACGTTTTTGATGTGTTGGTGTCTTTCAATATTACAAAGCTAAGGAGAGCATTACTGTGATCAATGTCAGAGTGTCTCAGCAATCTGAATAAATTGGTAAGAAATGGCAGCCAGAGGTCCCAGCATTACTCAGTGAATCAGTGAGCCATTTCACATTAACTTTGCTCAGTTTTCGATTTTTTGTTGAAGTGATTTCATTATTTTTTGACTTTGACGAAATTTCACGCTGCTGGGAGTCCAAGATTTTTGTTAATTTTATGTGACCAATGTATAGTCAAATAAGCTGTATTTGAAGAAAATATAAGTTATGATGTATTTCAGGCTCTCTATTATTCAGGTGCAGTACACTATCATGTCTTGCTTTCTCTAGATCTAAAATGTCAGAAAATGTCAAGATTTTCCCATTCCACAATACTGTTGTTCTAACCTCTTATGATCTAGACTGGTATAGAAGGTTTATCGCCCTCAAGTGAAATTCATGATGCTTTCACACTCGTCCTGTAGCAGCCATTAATAATTCCTGAGGTGTCACACTGTCTTAGGATTTGAATGAATCATCAGAGGATTTCACAATGTGGAGAAAGTCTTTGACCGCATATGGGTTATATACCAAGGGAGCAGCAGAAGCTCAAGGGAACTCAGTCTGAGAGCATCTATCTTTAGCACTTATCACACAACGTGAGACAGAGTTGCTACATTCAGAGAAAAGCGCTGTGTGTTCAACTTCATCAGTCATAAAGATTGGATGTGAAGTGCATGTCAGATTGCGGTCATGAAGCTTTATTTTTATACTAAAGAAACTTTTTTTTTTCTTCTAGTTTTCTATTAAAAATATCTGAACACCCCATATCACACAGAAAAAAACCCTCATACTTAAAGCATAATTTCCAGAAATAAATATGCAGATATAGATAAATTAATTCTATTTGCAAATTTGTACATTTCTTTTAAATTATGTAAATGTAAAATAAAATAAAAAATACAAAGTGTACTTTATGAGCTTTATTTTTATGAGATTTATATATATATAAAAAAACAGTTCTCCCAAAAATGGAAATTCTGTCATCATTTACCCTCATGTATAGTTCATGCAGTCCACACCTGTATGATATTTTTTTTCTGCAGAACACAAAGGAAGATATTTTGAAGTATTTTTTCCTACTATGGAAGTCAATGGTGACCAAAATTAGCCTGGTTACAAACTTAACTTATCTCATATATGAGTATCAGTTATTCTGGATTTTAAAAGATTCTGCATTTCTCTTTTTATTCTAAAATAATATTACCCAAAGAAGAAACAGGCAATTCCTTCAATGGCATTCCGCTTATCATCTCGATCTATTACATTCACGGCGTTTAACAAAATTTGGCCATGGTCCCAATATGTGTGGTCACTGATAGGGATGTGAAGAACTACATGTGATGGACCTTAACAACAGGAAGTGGAGGAGATAACATCAGCAGATGCTGTAACTCTAGCCTCCTATCACATTACTGTATGCCACACACAATGTCCTGCACACAAGACTGAACCAATGACCTAAACCTGAGCAGAGCTACAGAACAGGCAGAGCTCTAGATCTAACAGGAAAGTTAATGGCAGTGACCAAATGTGCTGAATAACTTTGGCGAATTTTGGAATTCCAACTACTGTGAAGAGTGTCTGTTACTACGTGGCTGACGTGCAGGATTCCTCCTCTTTTGATTATCTTGGGTGGATCGTGCTTCTGTTTGGAACAGGAGATGCAGCCTATTAGTCAGCAAGTGTTTAGCTTCTTCAACCATTACGTAGGTTGAAAAACACAGAATGGTTTTTTAATAAAGCGTAATTGGGGGGGGCTTTTGAGGGCTGTATTTTGTTCGTTTTTTTTTTTTTTTACATCACAATGTTTAGTAATCTCCTTAAATGGTCTCCTACGGCATAGTGCTCATGATTTGAGTATGTAGCCTACTGCAAGTATATTTTTACTGGGGTCAGACGCTTTTCCTTGATTTTCTTGACGTTTCAGAACTCAAAACATCCTCCCTAGTGCAAAAAGAGCATTTATAGAAACCAAGCCACAAAAACCAACAGCATCAAAACAGTTGTTTTACTAATGCATTTTTTTGACATTGCATGTTTTAAAGCATTTGTATGTAGTTTTGGGTTTTTTTTTGTTGCGACTTTGGAGCCCCCTACTTTTAAGTAAGTGAATTCACCGTCGTAAATCCAACCGTGCATTTGTTGCTGCCATAAAGCAATCCACCATTTTTGTGTAAGTTCAAACCTTTTGTAAATTTGATCTTACGCAGATATGCGCACCTGCAATTCATTGAATGAACGGAATGGAGAACTATGTTCTATTGAACTCACGCAAAGTTTACGCTGGCTAAGCATTCCTTTCATTCCTTGGCTTCAAATAAAAAAGTCTCGCGTAAAAGCTCAAGTGTTTGTTTCTCTCCTCTGCTCTTAAGCTTCTGTATGAAAATGTATATAAAATTCAGTGTTTCTCAATTTCTGGAAGACAAATACATTCCTTGGTGTTTACCTCTCTTCACTTTAATGTGATTAATATGACTTTTTTGGTATTGAGTATTTTACTCATGAGTATCCTTTCATTTCTTTAGTTCCCTGGATACCTGTTAATGTAATATAATTCTACCCAGATTTATATAACAAAAATGCTTGCTGTTTTTCTTTGACAGGATCATATATTTTTGATGTTTCTCGTACGTTTACTGGATGTAATTTCAAATATTGGTTATGCTATAGATTTTTTTTTGTGTGTGTGTGTGTGTGTGTGTGTGTACCTCACTCCACAGAAAAATGGCGGGACCTGGAATCAATCTTTATCAATTTCTGTGCACCAATTTATTGCACACATTAAAATGAATGAGAATTGAGAACAAACGGGGGTCCTGAACTGCCAGCTCCAGGGAACCAGAGACAGCACCGCCAACTAGATAAAGACTTTACCAGGTCCCTAGAAAACTTTGTACTCAGTGCTCAAACCAGACCTCAGGGTTGTGAACTCCTTAAGACAAAACAAATGGTGTTAAGGTATGTATAATTTGAATGATAGTTAAAAAAGAAAGTTGTATGAAATGGTATTTTAATCAGCAGTGGAGTAATTATACCACATTATCTTCAACAAATCAATTCCACCATTGAATTATTGCTTCCAAGTTAATACCGTTTGTTATATTTTCAGAAATTAATATTTTACTGCTTTTTTTCTTACCTTCTGAAGACTGTTGTGCAAGAAATCCACTAACAATCTTATGAAATATGTTGCAAGCTTTACAATGGTCACACAAAAATGACAGATCCATCCATCTCAGTAGACAAAAAAAACACTTAAACAATTTGTCTTATGATTATAGCAGTCAATGACTTCAGACAGCTGTTTGTGATCAAATCATTTAGGTTACATCACAAGAATGCCTTACCAGGGTTGAGAGGTTCCAAGAGCAGACTGTGTTTCTACTGGCCTCATTCTAAAAGCCCTTTCTGTATAAAATTACCTGAATGAAACACAATTATGAAGGATTTCTTTAAGTGAATGATATGAAGGCAAACTTTAGGCCAAAAGAGATTACTTTGTCTTCATGGAAAATATTGAAATGTACTTTTGGAGGGAGCACAATGTGCTGTTTTGTATCTTATTTAAATATTTTCCTGTAATTCCCTTTCAGGTTCATGTTCTAATAGACAAGAAAATTCTTAATATATTTTTGCACTTTGCATTCGACTCTGGTCTGTACACACTTATCAGGTTCTATTATCTAACCTGCCACTTATTTGACATCCGAGACGTCATATGGCTTTTTTCTCTAACAGATAATAATGTCAACAATGAAATAAACTTTTCAGTGAACTGTTATGCCCCATAAGCAATAAAATTGAAAAATAGCATATTCCATTTCTTGTGCTTAATTAAAAAATGTTAACATATTTGGCTTGAGTAAAAAATGAAATGCCTTTATAAGTATTGTTCAATTTACCTTTTGTGTTGAAGCACTTGAAGGTGGTCATGAATGGATTTCTTCTTGCTCAGCGGAGCGCCAGAGCAACACTGATGAGTGCACATTGGCTACAGCATCTCAGCCAATCACTGAAGACCTCCCAAAGAGTCTTGATGACATTTTGGCTGGTAAACAAGGCCTTTGAGCTTTTAACCCACCTCAAAACATCTCTCGAAGAGTTGTTTTCCCAAATGTTAAATTTTCAGCCTGGCCATCTTATCTGTCTTCAACAGCAAATGCGTCATGTTTTGGAAGCCGCATTGATTGAGTCAGCGTGTTCAGTAAATGATGTTACCATAGATTTTCCAATACTCATCTTCTGCATGGAGGGATGGAGAACTTGAGCATCGAAAGTCCTCAGATAGCAGGCTTCTTTTCAAGGGTGGGAACCCACAGAGAAGCTGAAATGCTAAAATGATCTACTAGCATAGAATCACAGCGGAGGTTAACTGTCATTTCCTCCTGAGGATGTTTACCAATAACTTTAGTGTTTTCCTTTTCCATCTGGTCACTCAAGCTGTTTTCCAGGATTTTGCAGTTTAATGGAAAAGCTGAGTGGTAACATCATCATCTTCTTTCAGTGTAAAAGAACAGTTTTTACTCTGATGTGTTAGCCAAATGTTTGAAGTAACAAAGTATTAAATATTATAGCAAACAGATGACACTCTCCTTTAGCATTCTTTTGTTTTAGCATCACCTTGGTCAAGATGATCCTCGCTAAAGATATCCTAGAGGTAGAATTATACAACACTTATAAAGTGTTTATACGGTAACCAAATGCTTTGGACATCCAACAATAATTATGAACACCATACTTATGCATACCACTCACCATGCATTTTGCACATGCATAATTCAAGCAGGATTGAGGAAAGCTTATGTAGATTGCTAAAGTGAAGAAAGTAAATTGTTCAGAAATTGGTCCAGTGACAAAAACAAGGTTCAGACACACACACTGAAACCATATACAAACTACTGCCACAGATTTGGACTGCATCCAGTGCTCTGAAGTAAAATAAGGGTATATTACAGCTTTGGACTTTGTGAAACGCAAGCCTTCCTGAGTTTGAAAGGAGATCTGCAGAGGTGTCGAATCTCTCACGAAAACCAAATGGAATCCCTCCAGTGAGCACTTCACAACAGCTTTAATCAACAAGCATTTTGATTTTGAGTGAAGAATAAGAGTAAGATCTAAATGTACCTTTACTAGCATGTGTTTAAAATGTAAGGTTAGTGTGGCAAACTGTGTAAATAACCCCTTATTATTGTCACTTAGGCAGTGGTTTTCAACAAAGAAGCTGGTGACTACTAATGCCTTGGTAAACCAGTGAGCCAGATGGACTATAAGTATTTCAAGGCCATTTTAAAATTACCTTGCATAATAATTTAAAATGAACTTAAAGGCACAATATGTACGTTTTCGCCAATAAAGGTCGCATTTTTAAAACAAAAACAGAGGCAAAGTTCGATGACGCAATTACGGAGCGTTGAACATTGGGAGATGTCGTTTTCACAAATCATATTGACGGATGACGGTTGACGGTTTTATCACCTAACCACCTGCACATGACTATTACTTGCACAACGAATAATATATATTTGCTTACCCGTCTAATAAAACACACGCGAGAGCAGTGTGGACAGTCCCTGTCCAGGCCGAGGTTTATTGCAATGCTCTCTCCATTTTGGAAACGAGACGCTGATATTTGTTCTCGCGACTGTTCAAATATCTTCTTGCCTCGGTTTGTTTACATCTATGTTTTTTGGGATTGTGGAGAGTGTAATCATGATGGAAACGCACAGTAAATAACTACCACTTCCGCATTTGTCCACGTATGTTGCCGTAGTATTCATAAGCGGAAACCGAGGATGAAAGGCGACAAGGAGCGTTATACAAATCCTACAGAACTTTTGAGATAATGCAAGTAAACAACTGCATGAAATATATAACACTGTGCAAGTGGTTTTTGGATATTTTATTACAAAAATCTTACATATTGTGCCTTTAAGGATGATGATAATCTTAAGGGTGAATCTTAATTTTAGGTTTTATTTTCCAGGAAATTGAATTTAGAAAGTGTTTATTGAAACTGTCGCTGTATTATAAAAACAAACTGTACTGTAAGTTTCAGAATTCATAATTGTGTCATTAGTTTCGCATCAATATTGCTGAATATAGCTCTACTAATAATTTAGCATTTATTATTCAGCTACTTATAACATTGTATTGACAACTGTATTGAAGAGCTCCAATGAAAGCTAAAAGAAATGCTTATCTGGTTTTCTGTGGCTTGTGCGTGTGTTGAAGTGATTTTCTTTGTGAATTCAATTAATGTAAGTATTTGTTCCCCTCTGTCTGAAGGACTCATTTAAGCAGCACACAATCCCTTCTGCAGATGTGTTCAATAGACAAGCCACACCAGTCTAATACTTGTGCTTAAAAATCAAAGAGCTGTTTAATGCTTTATTTTAAAGAGATATATTATATTGTCATTATTATTAATAATAATAATATTATTCCTACAAATACATGGATCCCGGCACTTTGAAAAATGTTTTCTTTCATTTTTGTCTGTTAAAACAAGAAAGCTAAAAATATCCTATGGTGAAAAAATAAAGCAAACAACAAACAATTTAAACATTGAGAAACAGAGAAAAAATCACAAAAGACAAATAAAACTATAACAGAATTGAAAAAAAGAGAAATTCTACATCCTTTACAAACACTATGGCCCAATAATTTAAGAAAATAGTGTCTCTAAAACGTTCATATTGCTTTGTACCTTCATCAGTGCCCTTTAGGGAGTTCAGCAATACAGTGCTGTGAAGTCTTCACAACGGCCAGAAGGGGACGCCCTCCTCAGGGCTCTAATCTCGCCTCTGCGAGGAGGTCATGAGGTTGCCAGCGAATTGGCTGGCATCTTGGAGGAGAGAGAGTCCCGTTATTAGCTTGTTTAATCCTCAGCACAATGTCCTTTTGTGTTCTTTTGGCAGTAGAGAAAAAAAATACAAGGTATAGTTACTATTCCTCATGATCATGGAGTATTCACCATTGTTGTATTTAGCATTATTACTCTCTAAGATATTATTACTATTACTATCACCATCACAGATACACCGAGTGCATCGTGTGTCATGTGCGCGCATTAGTGTATGTGTGTGCAAGTGTGTGAATGTGTAAGTCAAGTGTTCAGTGCTCAGAGCTTGTTTTCTCAAAAGAGAAGCTAGGCAGAGTCAATAGCTTGGAGTTCGGGACTCCCTCTTGAGGCAGCCCATCTCCTCCTCCACCCAAATCAAATGAGTCCTTGGAGTCACTGGAGGGAGCGCGCCTCCTCAGGCAAGTGTCCCGACTTGGCAATGGGGGTGGCACCATCCCCAAAGCAGGGTGAAAGCCTCCCGGAAGCTCTGAACCCTCGGGCGGATCCACAGAGATGCACGGCGGACTCATCTTCTTCTTGCGTCCACGTGGAGTGGTCTGCTGCTGGAGGCTGTCGCCTCGCGACACGAAGCCAGAGGAGATGGAACTACGCTGGGGACTGCTTTCCACGGATGAGCACACCTCGATGGAGTGCCGACGTGGGTCGTCAAGCCAGGACAGGGGCCTTGGTAACAGCAGAGCACGTTGGCTCTGAGTGTCCACACTGTGGTACTTCTTAAGCTGACGTCTTGCAACTTGATCTCCTGTCCCTTCTCCAATCCCATCGTCGCTCCTCCCCACAAGCCCAGCACGGATAATTTGGGATACCTCCTGATCCACAGAGTCTGTTTCCTCATGCTTCCTGGTGGCCAGTGTTGGTGGGGAGGGAGAGTGAGAACGCCTGGAGAACACGTTGTACTGGTCGTAGGGGTTGTGCTGCGTGTGGACGCTAGGTCGCGATGGTTTTGGGGAGGCTCCTGGTGTGGCAGGGACCAGAAAGAGGGAAGGCTGGTGCTTCTCCTGCTGAGGTGGAAGGTTGACAGGGGGGTCCGACAGTTCCCTAAGCCCCAGGGGACCCTCGTTTTCCCCTCCCTCTGTGTATAGAGTCTCCTGAGAGTCAGCACTCACTGCCACCTGAAGAGAGCAGGGACGGGAGGAGGTGAGTGGAAGGTAAGGGGTAACATTAGGGATTAGAACATGGACAGGTGAGAGGGAGACTGGTTAGTATGAGATGTTAGGGATGTAGAAGCAAGTGGAAGGGGATGGGAGCCGTGGAGTTAGAGTGGAGTTCACCATTAGCATTGCACTCCACAAGCTCTGGTGAAATTAGAAAAATAGAGAGACCGCCTCAGGGCATCTTTTTGGAAATGCATTCGTTGCCCCAATCAGAGGTAGCTAACATTTAGAATCTGACGTTGGTGTTCTTTATTTTTTAAAAGTCTGTATCAAACTTGAGAGTATCAAATGAAGTAACTCGCCACAAAACATACCAAAACATCCTGGCCACACCTTTAACTGACAAAAATAGTGCTTAAATTGTGCTACAAAGTTCAATAAAACTTGCTTAATAGTAGTTGCACATTTTGAAGTAACATTCTTAATTGGACAACCAGTTAACCACTAGTTGAAAACATTCTTAGGCTTTTCAGTCTCATGGGCGGTCCTAGGGATGGGCTTTCAGGGCTTAATCCCCCATATTTTTTTATTGCTTTGAGGTTTAACGTCAGTTTTCAAGTTTTCTGCTCTATAAATCAGATATAATGAAGGAACTAGAGAATCTATTGATTTTGTAAGAATCTGTGTTGCGGCCTAGAATCAAAAGTCGGCACACTATTTTGACACACTATTTTCCTGTTTAACACTGTAAAGCTGCTTTGACACAATACAAAAAAGTGGTGCCCTGACTTGACTCGCTCTCCATCCAGATGCAATAAGCACCAAGTATTTTAGAGACAGAATGGAATATGCTTTTGTAAAACCCTTTTATAAAATGCCATTGGCAACTAACCTATAACTTCACAAAATTTTGTAAAGCAAACAATTATTTCTCTCATATAAACAGTACACTAACTTTTGAACACAGAACACTTGCAATGACAGAAAGCTTGAAGGGAGCATGCATTTGGCATGCACAGAGACCTTTTTATAATTATCTTTTCAAGACATAAATATTTACTTCATGAAGAATTATGCCTTACTTTCAAGTTTCTAATATTCTAACAAACGATGATTCACATGTATCCTCAGAGGTTTAAACAAAGCGTGAATATCTCCTGACCCTAGAACCGCCCCTGGTCCTTCTTATTGCCTTTACTGATTGGAAATGTGAATGTGTACAGGCTACTGGAGAAATTAGCAGATAAATATTCCTTCCTTTTGCTCTATATCTTTGTCTCCTCTTTGACATTGACACAATGCCTGAGTAGCAGCACTGTACATGCTACTGCTGTGGGTAAAGTCACGTAGGTGAAAACTTACAATATCAATTGCACTTTCAGAGAAAAGTTTGTAATAGATGTACTGTTTTAACTAGGGCAGAGAAACATTTACCCTAGGGCAAAACGTCAGGCACTGTTTGGCAGACTGCACTCTGAGCCACTGGGCTACTGCAACAGACCACAAGACCCATGTCTCTTCCTGGGGTCTCCTTCTCTCAGAATTCTACCTAAAACTGTCACTTTCTTTGAATCAAGGGAGTCCGAGAGAGGCAACGTCCCAGTAGGAGAGAGGTGGGTGGGTGTTTTGGGAGGGGCTAAAGATCACGAGGAATCATGCCATATTTGGAACGTTAGCTTACACTGAGTAAGAGGCTAAGCCATAAGCGTTTCTCTTCTATGCTGAAAATTGTATGCTTGAAGCTATGCTGCCCCCTAGTGGCAGGAAGTTGATTTTACATTTGCATGACAAACGATTGACTTACTGTAATGGCATGCATGGGAAACCAAAATATATATAATTAAATAAACATATATCAATGTTGTTAATAATATTTTATTTTGTAAGCTAATGTTTAAAACAAGCTAATGTAATCCTGTTTGAATGGATATTTTTGGAAGATTATCATAAATAAATGATAACGACCGTCTGCGTTTACATTTCCTTTTGAAAGGAATTGAATAGAATTATTGCAGATCTTAAGAATATCTATTTTATAAATGCAGCTCAGTTGAGTGTCCACTAATTTTTATTCCTCTTGATCTTTACCCTGCACTTTTGGCCTTTACAGTAGTCATAGTGAAATGCGTTGGGCTGGAGGATCAGGATTTAAGGGGAAGTGGTAGGAGAAAGAGGGACAGAATTGGGGACGGAGTTCAAGGATCTGTGGCGCTGGAGGCCAGCTAAACCAAGCAGCCCATTCCAGCTCTCTCAGAAACAGGAGTATCTGTGCCTCAGGAGCAGCTCGGGGTCAGGCTTGGGTTGTACCATGCTGAGCTGCTCGGAGTGAGTCACATTAGAGGGTACGCAGGCCAAAAAGCAGCAGAAAAAAAGGAGAGAATGCAGGAAGGATTTAGAGAAGAAATATACTAGCCAGAGGAAGAGATCAACAGTGCAGCGGTGTCAGACTTCATACAACTCACATTTCAATAAGTCTCCAATCACAATCCATAGAAAAGGAATATTTTGCATTATGAAAGAAGACAAGCAGAGGGAAAACTGCTCTGTTGTAAAATCTAGTCAGCTGCCTACAGAGGTAATACAGTCATACGCTGCTCCTTACACTGAGGCTATTCCAACTTACTTTGATGCTTAAAATACTCACTTCATCCAGATTCTAAACTAGCATCCCAAATACAAATGTCCAATACACTGTGTACTTCTGCTAAACATGGTGTCACACAATGTGTTTGGAATTTTGAAGGCTTGTGCCATTTTCATGGAATACTAATCTTTTTTTCACTTCACAGAACCATTTATTGGTCTTTCTTAAGAAGGCTTCAGCAGGTTTATCCATTTTCTTAGCACTGAGCGCACAGTGTTAAGAAAGAATACAGAATTATAATGTAAGAAAGATTTCTATTTCCAATAAATGCTGTTCTTTTGAACTTCTATTCATCAAAGGATCTTAAAAAAGATGTTCTTTTAACAGAAATAATAAGCAGCAAAATGTTTCTTGAGCACCAAATCAGCATATGAATGATTTCTGGAGTATCTTGTGCCACTGTTATTATGGGTGGTCCTAAGAAATCGTCAGAAATCTTTGCACTTTAAAAAATAAATATGACCTCACGTTGAGCCAATCATGTTTGCACTGCATTTCGTCTACCATTAAGAAAATATTTGAATCAGGTTATATTTTTTTACGTTTTCGCATCCGTAGAATGCATTTTGAAAGGAAAGGTTGACGAATCTGAAAAAAAAAAAATGTGTGCAAGGACCTTTACCTTAAAACATTTGATCAAATGAATGCAGTCTTGTTGAGCATAAGAGAAATCTTTATAAAAACTTACTCAGCCTAAATGTTTGAGCTTTTGATTAAGTTACAGGTGAATAAATGAGAAATACTGTATATATCTAGACAGCTCACTAGGTTTTGGAACAGAGCTACAATGTGGAATCAACAAAACCAGAGTGCATCAACACGTGTGAATAGAAACAGACTCTGTAAGCAAAACACATTTCAAAGGAAGCAGTAAAAGGACTGAGAAGACTGAACCTGAGCTCACCTGTCTGCGTAGGGTTCGTGAAAGAGTGTGTGCCCGGCGAGGAGGGGGGATTCGTGGGATGCTCTCTGAGTCCGATAGGCTATGAGGACTGATCGGTCTGAACAGATCGGTGGGCACAGTCAAGTGCAGTGTGGGTTCTTCTGTTTGAGACTGGATAGAGCCTGTAGACCCTGTGTGAGGACACATTTAATTTAACAAAATGACTGTTTTTTGTAAACCAACCACATTTTAAACAAACTCAGAAATAAAATGCAGTGCTGTACCTGTCTGAGCGAGGTGAGGTGAGGTCGTGTGGGTGCTGTGGGTTGAGTTGGGCTGCAGTGGCAGAAACATGTAGCTGTCATTGGGCAGAGAATGCGTGCGGCCCACTGAGGTTTTCTTCACGTACAGTAAGTGCTCATCCATTGGCTCGTCTGACTGCTGGGGGTCTGGGGGGTCTGGGGGATCTGCTGGAGCTGTGGTCTGAGGGACATTAAAAGAGATGCGAGTCAAGGTGAGAGCTGGTACTTGTGTTTGGAGCATCAGGGGCCCTTATGAACACATGGACGCACACGCACACACATTGTACCTAATACACAGAAGCTGGACTGGTTAGCATACAATGAAAGGCAAACATTACTGCGCACTAGACATAGGGAGGAGACTGATCAACAAACATGTTCTCATAAATCAGGTTATGTAGATGCAAATGCATATTTCTTACATGAATGTGTACATTTTATGCTTTTTTTCATATCCATGTACAGTATACTGTATATACATTTAAATTACAGATGGCTGAAAGTATAAGTATTTCAATCAGCTTTAGCATTTTCTTTTTAACATTTTTTTTTTCATTTAAATGAATGGTTCATGAATCAGATTGAATAAGACACACACTCTATTTGGAAATTTGGTCTGTAAAATATTTATTTTTGGTGTTTGTGTGTCCATGGAAAATGTAATGATAATTTTCATATCACTGTATCGTATACTGTATATACATTTAAACTACTGTTGGATGAAAAATTAACATAACATCAACATTTTTGGGTAATTTCTTTTTACTGAATTTCCTCATCCAGTTCACAACTGAATGATTCATGAATCAGATTAAATCAGACATACTCTGTTTGTAAATTGTGATGTTAAATGAGTATCAAAAACCAAATTTATGATCAAGTTTTAGGGGTTTTGTGTCCTTTTTCTAATTTTCATGGGACACAAATGAAAGCAACACAGGTTTGGAATGACGTAAAATTAGTAAATAATAATAATTATAGCAATATTAAGTAAAAACTGTATTTTTTTAAAATGTATGATGAATTCTTCCTCAAATAACTGTCATGCAAAACATACAATGGGGCAAAAAAGTATATAGTCAGCCACCAATTGTGCAAGTTCTCCCACTTTCAAAAGATGAGAGAGCCCTGTAATTTTCATCATCGGTAAACAGGTACCTCAACTAGGAGAGACAAAATTTGAGAAAAAAACAACAACAGGAAATCACATTGTAGGATTTTTAATGAATTTATTTGCAAATTATGGTGGAAAATAAGTATTTGGTCAATAACAAAATTTCCTCTCAATACTTTGTTATTGTAACATGCATGGTTTGTTTATGTCTGTGTTAGTTCAGTTCTTAGTTTCATTTTTCACGTGTTCCTGTTTGAGTTTCGTTTTCATTGTCTTCCTTCCTGCCTGCCCATATTTGGTTGTTCCTGTCTTTATGTCTTTATGAGTTCATCCCTTCCACCTGTTGTCCACACCTGCTTTGAGTTTAGTTCATTTACCCCTGTGTATAAAACCCATGTCTTTTGAGTTCATTGTTGTCCGTCAACCCTTATGTTTGGATGTCATATTACTTGTTTGTTGAATTAAAAGAAGATTATTATTTTACTCATCGTTTCCAGCGATCTCTCTCCTTTTGCCTACACCTAAACGTTACAATGATCAGGGTGCATTTTGTTCTACTTTTGACATATTACTTTTTTAGGTACAATTTTTATATAAATTTATTGATTGTATTAATTTATTGTCGATATAGAAATTTATACTTTATATATTTTATACATTTATAATTTATAATTGAATCTTTTAAAACAATGATGTTGAAACATGGTTATAGAACTGTCCAAAAAAATGAAAAATCTGTCACCATCCGCAGAGGTGGTAAAACACAACACCCTAGAAGCAACCATTACAAATCCATTTGTCCTTCATGTCAAACGTAGCACAGGTGCTTGGAGTATTTCAGAAATAAAACAGGGCATAATTTTACTGTCTGGGGTTTGTCGTGATTAGAACGGTTACAGAACTGAGTGAATGGTTACAGAACATTGGTTTTTATCAGTACCTATTGTAACGAACGAGCCTGTAGTAGCGACCTCGCTTCTCAGCGAGAAGGATCACAGAGGCAAGAGCTCAGATGCACAAGAAACATTTAATTATTAAACACAAGATTAAAAGGATGCTGACGAAGGTGCAGAGATCAGAGCTGACAAAAGACACTAACATACTTCAACAACTGACAACTGGGCATTTCACAAGACACAGTATTTATACAAACACAATCAGTGTCAGCGAGACGAGAGCTCCCTTAAGTTAATTTTCTATTGTCTATTTTCAATCACAAACCTATTTTATAAACCATAGGCTTTGC
>JAUMHQ010000013.1:2396346-2439292 GCA_032361165.1 Enteromius paludinosus | reverse complement strand
AGGAAACGATGGTGTTTGAGACTCACAGTATGTTATGTCCATGTACTGAACTGTTATTATTCAACCATGCCGAGGTAAATTCAGTTTCCATTCTATGGCACCTTTAAGATGGCAAAAACCCACCCATGCATTTCCTAATCACAAACTACTAAAGAATGTGTTATATCCAACTGCGACTCTATTAGAAAGTCAAGAGAACACATACAGTACACTAACTATCTAGAGGTAAAGGATCATATCTTGACATACAGTATATCGGAGCAAAAGTACCTCTTTCAGTTGAAAACTTTGTGCCATCTGTTCAATTTGGGGGGCTGTTTCTTGCCCAAGTTACATAAAGAAGACTTTGAGTCATTTTCACTTGCAGTAGGAAGAAAGGAAATGGTGTTTGGAGCTGCCAGGCTTACATAAGCGACCGTGCTGCCTTCTGCTGCCAAGAGTGGAGGTTACACGACACTTAGTAATTTAATTTTCTCCCTCTGTCACTCACCGTCTCATCGCTCCCCCAGTAACAGTCGAGAGACTACTGTATATACTTGCCTGTTAGAGATTAAAGGAAAGATTGTGGGTCATCTCCAGTTATACATGGGTGAATAATGACAAATGAAATAAATGCTGACATCATATTCTTCGTTAAGCGTATTTGCTATCAGGGGCTAGTTTCTCAGTGTAACCGATTCTGTGCAAGGAACCCAATGAATATGCCTGCAGAACCATAGAATTAGAACATTCATCATTTATAAGGTTCTACACATCCCAGTTCATAAATAACATGTTTTAAAGAATCCGATTGGGCTTTAAGCTATGAATAAAAATGTAGTAATTTTCTCTGTTTAATACATTTTTCATGTTTAAATACATTTAGCAGATCTGATCTGTCAGGGTCATTCTCTAAAAAATGTATTCATTTTAAGTTAAGCAGCAAAAACAAAGTAAATAATACCAATATTTAAAAAGATTATATCTTATTTCAAGTAATTATTACTGTTTTTTCTTGTCACTCTTGGAATGCTCACTGGGGGGTTGTCTAGCACTGCTTTCCTTTTCCTTTTATCTTATTTATTTTTCTATGTTCTGTAAAGCTTCTCAGGAAAAATATGCATTACTCAAACCCCTTTGCAAATAAACTAAATTAAATATATATATATATATATATATTTAAAAGTAAAAAGTAAGAAGCATTTACTGATTTTTCCAATTATTTACCTTTCAATTATTATGTTCTTTACTGTATAATTAGTGTCTTTTCATGATACATTATTAATTTTCATGTAAAAGAGAGGTACTCTCATAAACGTGCACTGACGTCTGACATGGAAAAGAATAAATAGATTAGATTAAAGTCGTTATTTTGTTTTCTGATGTCACTTGGACTAACAATGTCCTAACAACCTTTCCAGGCCTTGAATGTGTGAGTTGCGTTACTGTCTATGCATCAACGTGTTTGAAAAATATCCTAATGTGTGTTAATTTGGGTCTTACAAAGCTGAATAATTAAAGACAGAATTTTCCTTTTTGGGTAAACTATCCCTTTAAAATATGATAAAAATGAAAAGTCAGGTCATTTCGTATGATTAATACATGTCAAGATATTAACAAATACATACATTTTTTGAGAGAGTTTATGCTTTCTGTTTATGCTTATCAATGAGACACTACAGTATCCTGATTTTGAATGGATGATTTAAAATGCAAACATCCCTCGATTGTAGCAGGATAAGAATTATTACTATGCTGCAGCCCGAAATAACTTATACTTGTAAATCAGATATGCTACATAATCAAGGACACCTCCAAATGATATGCCTTGTTAATACAGTGTGCCCGGGCAAACTGCTGGCAGGACACATTTCTGAAGAGGCACCTTAGAGAAGGGCTAATAAATGGTGACTGGGGGAGGACGCAGGTAGAGGAGAGGCAGATGGTTTCAGCCCTACTGCAGCGTGATATGATTAACCGGCCCTTTGATCCCACACGCGAACATACAGCAGCGACAGCAGTCCAACAGGAGGGGAACTGAAGCTAATCAAGAGAGACAGACTGACGGGGGGTAACACCCCCACCTCTCCTAAACACAAACCCAAAACAGAATGATAAAATATGCTGAGGCTCTGTAACTGGATCGTCAACTAATTAACACATTGTCTTCTAATTAGGAGGAAAATGGTGCCTTTCATTTTTTAATCCCAAGAGCGATGACATAACTCAATCATAGTGTGAACAATGTTAACGTGAGCAACTGTGTGCTTAAAACGTGGAAAAGTGTGATCATTCATTTACTCCAGACAGCATATGCTCATATAATCAACGGTTATACCTATCAGGCTAATCTCATGTTAGAATATGTAAGCATATACAGCTTTATAAACAATATACCAAACACATTAAAAGTGCATTCAATGTGGTTTTGTTAGCTTTTTCACTTATTGGACGTTATACTGACTCCTCCTGGTGTGGATGCATTACTTTGGTAAATAGCGTACCTGAGTATGCAAATTTTAATCATAAAAGAGATGTTCATGTCTAAAATACTCAATTTATACACATTACTATGAGCAGATGCATAATAATTATCACATCAGTGGATTTATATGCAGTCTCCATAAAACACTGGTGATAAAATAAAAAAATTGAAGGTTTTTAAAATGCATAATTGAGAAAGAGGTTTTGAAAGACCGCAAGGGAACGGGGGCAGAGAGACAAAAGAAAGTTGGAAAGAGAGGGAAAGATAGAGAGATTGGGAAATAAAGAGAGGCAGAGAGGAGAAAAGGAAAGGGGTTCATGAGGGAGCTCTTGTTCACAGAGGCAGAACACAGACAGAAGGGAAGAGATAAGAGACTTTCAGCTACACCGAGAACAACACGGGTAAACATGTTCTATGCACAAAAATATTCCGCTTTTTGCATTATATAACTTTTTTTTTTTTTATAAAAAAAAACGGTCATAGGCGCTTGTTTCTGTACAGCAGATCAAACTTTAGGAGAAAAAATCTATAATTAAATAAAAAATAAAATAAAATTCTATTTTATTCAGGTTTCCCATGGCTAATACTAGGGCTGCAACATTTAACTGATAATATCTAAACAAACGGCATTTTTTTGTATTATTATAAACTTTACTGTTGCTTTTAAACAATTGCAATCAGACTTTTGAACAACCTTGTACAATTTGTACTTCTGTTATGCAAAACAGCAAGTCCTAACAATGAACAAGTGTTCATATGTCACTACTGCAGTGACAAGACATTAAATTTGGGTGTACAATTGGCTTTTACTGAAACATGAAAATGCCACAAAAGTAAAAAAGTTTTTTTTTATACATAACTATTTTATAAACTTTACATTTAAAACAATCTTTGACCATACTGTCCATCATACAGTAAATTTTACAGACCTGAATCATTACTGAATTGCTCAGTCAGAAATAATCGAAATACAGTAGCTGTCAGCTGCAGCCCTAGCTTACGCATTCCGATACTTCAAAAGTACCAAAACAAATAGTTTATTATACCCTCTTATATCCAGAACAAGCCAGCTGTACTCTTATTACAGCATCAAATAAAATCACGTAAAGCAGCCCATTATAGCAACATTTTCCCAAGTCAAAGTGGAACAAGTGTGCCATACAAACATTTCACTCACGCAAGTCACAAATGAGTTTTAAGACATCATGCAGCCTCTGAACAACAGCAAGATGTGTTGTGGTGTTGTTTTGAGTTTAGCATGTCAGTAACTTTGAAAACAGTGTTATGGGGCAACATCACACAACGAAGTGAATCACTACGCCACAACACCAAACCGATGAGAAAACTCTGAAGCAGACAGATCGATAAAAGCTAAAGACATGAACAGTGATACTCTTCCCTTCGAACAGTCAGCCACAGTGCGTCACATCGGGGGCAACATTGAGAGATCGGACCTGCGATACCAACAGAGCATTTACTGCAGGCTGAGGTGAGTTTATCAAGAACTAGAACCATATTAAAGATAACATTTGCGGGTTTTCTTTCCCTTTCTCTCTCTATCCATCCCCTGTGTGAGCTTGAGGCTGGGCTGGCTGGAGCTGGTGATGAGGTGTGGAAAAACCAGACATATACACACTTCCACAGACAATTCTTGTGTGGTCAGATCAGATCTGATGAGGTGAGAACATGGGCGCTGATGGTGCCTTCCCACTCAGTGTCCCTCTCCCACCCTCATCCCAAAACCACCACCACCACGGTGAACACATAAACATGCCATAAGCAATCTGTACCTTGTGTGTGATCGGGACTGGACCAACTGACACCGGTCAGCATTACATCTAGAAGAACGAAACCATGTTAATCAGGAAGGGCAAGCAAAGAAACCGTCAAAGGAGCTAAAATAGGATGGATTTCAGGGAGAATATGCCGGTGGGCGTTCCAATTATTCTGAGTCCAAAATAACCCAATTGTTATGTGTTATGTGTAAAAAACTAATACTGAATCTATTTATCCTGGCTGTTCGAGCTCTACATTAATTAGTCCTAGTTTTTTGTTCTTGAAATGGAGAAATGTCTGGCAAGCAAAGAACGTTTCACATTTTTAGCTAATGATACCAACAAGTTCACCTGAAAGGAACCCCAACTTATCCTCTCCACTTTTTTTTATAGCAAAAGTCCACAAAGTCACTTCAGGATATTTAGATATTATGCTCAAAAGGAAGTTTCAAAATATTAATCAGGCTAGGCAAAGCTGACACACGGTTTAATCCCATTTCCACCCCGGAAACCTGACACATCCCGTCAGACATTCACACCTACGGAAAATTAGATCTGTAGCAAAAAAAAGAACAGATTAAGCGAGGTAAAATAAAGCACCTTTTCCTCTCCAGCTAGAACTGATGGCATGATAAAGCGCTATAAAACAAAGGACACACTAATCAGCTAATGTGCAAATCAAATACAGATATTCATGAGGAAAGTATGGTGTGACAATACATTTGGAGAAGGCTAGACTGCACCTTTGAACTGAGATTAGATGATAAAAGTACCAAAAATGAGACTAGCTTTGTTTGCCTTGCATGTTTTGACTCAAATTTTACAGTTTAGAGATCACCTATTTACATCTGTATTTCTCAAGGGCTTTAAAAACAGAAATTCCCATTTTAATTGTAAAGATCAAACATGCTGGACCAATGTCCAAGCCAATGTCCAAACAAGAGCTATTGCATCCACACAGAGATTCTCTATTATGTTGTTTTAATGCTAACGGCTTGGGTTGAAAAAAGCAGGCAGTGGAACCAAAAGAGAAGGTCATCAATATCACGCCGTGCATCCTGGGTAGCATCGGAGCAGGCAGCTGATGGATGTATCCAATTTGAGTGTGACAAGATTTTTATTTACTTCTCAGACTGCACTGCCCTACATGCATGAGAGGAGGAGTGTGGGCAGAGCCCTGGGGCAGGGGTCCACCGCACACCCTGCTCTCTCAGTAAGCTCACCATGCAAGCCATGGGACATGCTCTAGAGACGTTCCCAGGCAAAAGGGGGGCAAGCCGGGGGAGGGGCGGATTCGTAGCTAATTACGGGCCCGAGCATCTCATTCCATACGCCAGTCGCTAATTAGCATCTAATTTAGCACGCGGTCAAATAAAAATGATCAAGCAGGACTCAGAAAGGTGTGGAAAGGCTACCGACCAGCTAGCTCCTTCTCCTTACTCCTTCTTTTTTTCTCCATGCGTTTGAGGCGCTTCTCTTCACGCCGTTTGGCTTCTTCGGCTTCCTGGTGCCGCCGGCATTTGTGAAAGTTCTCGACCACCACCCCGACAAACATGTTGAGCACGAAGAAGGCCACGATCAGCAAGAAGGAGATGAAATAGAGCAGCATCCATGGGTTGTAATTCATGACGGGCTACAACACAGAGCAACACAACACAGATCAATGTACAGACTAAACACTAATGTTTAGGCTAATTAGGATTTTTTTTGTGCAAAAATTAAATTTTGTGAATTAGAATTAGAAAAAAAACAAATCATAAATGTAATTTTTAAAATATAATTAGCGATGTCAAATGATTAATTATGAATCATATCCAAAATAAAAGTTTTTGTTGTGTTGTGTTATGTTTACATTTATCATATATAGTTTATGAATATAAATATATACACATAAATGCATGTAAATATTCTCAAAATATATGCTGTATGTGTGTGTATTTAGATGTACATAATGAATATACACAATATACACACATATATTATGTAAACAAAAACATTTATTTTGGATGTGATTAATCACGATTAATCATTTGACAGCACAAAAAACACAAACAAAAAAAAGTTACAGAAACCAACATACACTATATAAAACGTTGTCTCAGTTAGCAGCCATCATGTACAATTAAAAATTATTAGTTAATTTTATTACTATTATTACTTTAGCAACATATATTTATTATAGCAAGGGGAAAAATTATATATATAGTTATATATAAATATAATTATATAATTTTATTTTTAGCAGATTTTTTTGAGCAAGAAAAAATATGTGTTTTGTATATCAAAATAAAATATAATTTTATATAATATAGAATTTATATAATACCAAAAAAGTTGTAAAACCCAATATATCCGTTGCTGAGTCAGGTCCCCAGGAGTAAGTTACAGCCATGTTCAAGATTATGATGATGGAGAATTGGGATATCAATAACATTTCAGTTCAAAGGTCTATACTACTGGGCACCTGAAAGATGCCTGTCTCTAGTCTAGATTAAATGTTCTGTGTGAAATGGTGAGGCACAGGCCACACGGCATGAATCTGAAGAAGAGATATCTGATCCAATTCAAACACATAAAGGCCTTGGCTAAGACAAGGTCTGGGCTCTGTTCAAATAGGGCTGAATAATTTCAGGAGGCTACAGCCAGACATAAGGCACGGAGACTTCCTTTTCAGGCAAAAAATCCTATATTTCATTACTCAAAAATTAATTCAAAATTATAAAAAAATTCAAACTGTATTAAAAAAAAAAACATTTGGAGGGAGAGTGTAAAATAAGTCACTTCAAAGAGATCTGTTGAATGAACAGTAAGGAGCTTTACAGAAGAACCGATGAATAGAAAAGCAGTTCTTTGAAGCCAGGACAGGAATGCTGACCAGTGATTTTTCAGCTCTGATTCAGTTGTCCAATCAGAGTTTGCAGCTATCAGAAAATGCAAATGATAGTTCACAGTGACCCACAAGGTTGCCACACTGTCCGCAGTTTCAGATCAGAAAAGGTGAATCCACAAGCAAGAGTATCTGTATAAATAAATATTAGCTTCAGATACCTGCTGATTGACACCAACAGCATCCAATCCGTCGTACATTATGTCCACCCAACCATCTTTGGAAGCCAGAACAAAAAGGGACATGAGGGCCTGAGGGAGGTGAGAGATGATAAAAAAGGTTAAAAGAAATCTGTGACTTCAGTGGCACTATTTAACTTTGTAGAAAATGAGATGAGACCATAACGGATTCTTTTCATATTGAAAGTGGCATTACCAATTGCTTGTAGGTACATCTAAAAGAGCATCTTTAGACAGAGAGAATGATTGCGTAAACACATGGCAGGTTTAACACTTACCTGCCCGAGGTTATCAAAGTTGTACTTGTGCCTGACCCATCTGTAGTTAGCCTGGAGGCAATCAGACTTGTTGGTGATGTTCCTCGTATCCTCCCCATGACACACAAAGAACTTTCCTTTGAAGAGCTGTGAGAAAAAAAACTATTTTATACGATAGCTATCAGGTATTTTTAGATAGTATACAGAAATATATACTTATTGGACAAGGAATGTAAAATTTTATAATTTCCTAAAATTGTATAAAAGATGCCCATATTAGCAGAACTGCACATTAAATAAATACTAGGGCCGGGACTCGATAAAAAAAATTATCTAATTAATTAGAGGCTTTGTAATTAATTCATCAAAATTAATTGCATTTTAATCCCATATAAATATTTGACCTGAGAACAGTGAGAAGTAAGTTTTTTCTTATGGATTTTTAGTATACCATTGTATAATGACTGAATACATAAGCTTAAGCAACAAAATATTGTTTATTTTTGTTCAACCGAGTCCAACAGAACAATATTGAGCCGTGAGTGATTTCACATTGAGCCGTATATACTACACACAGCCGATGTTCACTGACGAGCTGCGCAAAACCATGTTCATTATCAGCGTGGATTTGCATATATACAGCTCAATGTGAAATCACGCACCTGATGGCAATTACCGCTGATTACATGACCGGCTTTTCTTGACAAAACGCGCAAACATATTGGCCGATCTGGATCGGTGCATCCCTACTTTCAAGTACATTAGAAACGCTAATGCTCCAGTATAATCGGTCCGCTGAAACTCATCTAGTGAGAAACGTTCCACGGCGATTAAAATGCGTTTAAAAAATGTAACACGTTATTTTTGTGTAATTAATTAATTAAAATGTACGCGTTAAAAACTTAACAACTTCATACAAGATGGTTATATCTCCCCTATTATTGAAAGTCCAGTTTGACTGTTAAGTGAAAACCATACAAGGACAAAGTCAATGTTACACATGACACATCAAACAGGCACAAAGGCATCTTTTCCTGGAAGAATGAAAGATAAATTGCATCGGCGTTCCCCTACGGACTTATGTAAATTGTGGAAGTATGGAAAACAGAGCATTTTAATCATAGTCAAATTATTCAGCTGTGGGCAGGAAGAGTATGTTTCAAATTTACAGAAATGACAGAAAATCATGTATTCGTTCTGTGTACCACCCCTTTCTCTTTGACTAAAAGTCTTAAAGGCAATCTTGTGGATTAAACACAGAAAGCTGTCAAATTTTATGTTACTTTATATATGAAGGTTTCTTAGAAGGAATTACTACAATTAATCCCTAAAGTTAAGACTGGCTTTTACTTCAATAGTCTGATTTAAGCAAGAAGTATTAGGCTGTATCCACTATATTAACTGTAAGGTAGCAGTTCTAACTTCCCCACTAAAATGTAGCTAAAACTGGCCTAAGCTGGTTTAAGATGGCCTGCCATGCTGACCACGCTGAAAAGTGCTCAATGCCTCTCTAAAACGACCAAATTTAAATCATTTTAAACTGGTTTACACTGGTGATTTCTGTCGGGTTATGCTATTTTGTACTTACCTGAACTCCCAAGATACCAAAAATAATGAAAAAGGCACAGCAGATGACGACAATGTTCCCGATAGGCTTGAGGGATGACATCAGTGTCTCAACAACCAGCTTCAGTCCTGGAGCTCTGCTGATCACTCTGAAAATCCAAGAAGAGAACAGATGTTTAACTAGCCTGGAGCTTCTCAGCTGGTTTTTGCTTCAGGATCTTGATTTTCCATTTGGAAATCAAGAGGCAACTCAACACAGACACTACTTTCTCAGGAAAAACAAGCAATTTACAAAATTACATATTTGTATAGTATTATCGTGTTAGATAACTACATACCTTTTAGGGCTGTCAAACAATTATCTGTGATTAATCGCAAAATAAAAGTTAGTGTTTACATAATATGTATAGTATATGTATTGTGTATTTCTTTATTTATATAGAAATATAAAGCAGGTGCACACACACACAAAGATAATAAATAAGTAATAAATGATGCTGGACCAATAAATAATAAATAATCCAAAATAAGTTTTTGTTTACAAAAATGTACTGTTTATATATGTGTGTGTGTGTGCGTCTGTGTGTAATACATGCATATGCATATACTGTAAATTTAAGAAACATATATTATGTTTATATTTTAAATACATTAAAATAAAATATTAGATCAATTAATATAAATATATACATGTAAATGCATGAATGCATTTATATAGAGATAATAAATAGTAAACATACATATTATGTAAACAAAAACTTTTATTTTGGAAGCAATTAATTGCGATTAATTCTTTGATTTATATTTACATATATATATATATGTACTGTATGTGCGTGTGTGTGTGTGTATTTATATACACATAAAATACACAGTATATTATGCATACACAAATTTTTATTTTGGATGCGATTAATAACAATAATATTATTATTAATAATACAATATTATTATAATAATAACAATAAATAATTTAAATTACTGGTAAATTTAGGGCTGTCAAAATAAAGAATCAACACACTACCATTGATTGACAACCCTAGTATTTGTCATTATCAGAGTTAAATGTCTTTTAAATTTCTTTATAGCTTTGCGTCAGATGAATTTGGGCAAAAATTTGAATTAGACACACTATTATTGACTAATAATGCACTGGAAGTGCTTTCTGCTTTCTTTTAAAACTTGATAAGCCAATTTATTTTACTACTGCTTCCTAACTATGTGTTGCATAGCTGTAAATGCAGAAAGGGTCTTTAAACTCCTCAGTCCTTGCCTGGCCAGAGTCTGCGACTGGGTAAATGTTTCCCAAGCTTTCACTGACCTGACATTAGTCAGCTTTCTCTACGTTTGGCATTCCATCATTGCTGCAATCACCACCTCCTCTACGAGTGAGCATGGCAATTACCAGCAAACATTTCATGCCCTCGCCATTATGCTAAGCAACCGCAATGCAATGCTGTAGGGAAACTTTCTGTGCTGCAAAGAAAGGAGACAGTTTTAATTAAACCGCCGGAATAAAGATGAAGCCTAATTATTAACGCCACGACATCCGGCACAAAACCGCACCTGTCAACCTCTGCGGAGGATGGCACCAACAGTGACACAAAGACACCTGCTCACACACAATAACATATGTAATACAAACACACAGCTGTAACAAGAATTCAGCTGCTTTAGAGGCCAGGGTGTGTTCCTTTTGTTAAGAAACTACTAAAAAGGGACAGAAAGCATCTGTTTTTAAAAGTTTGGCTTCTTTAGAGTCTTAGAAATGTTGTTCTCATGGCACACAACCAATGAAAAGTGTTATAATAGTCAAATACATCTATCTAAAAGGCAACTGGCTTTAATTTGCAGCATTGTTTGCTTTGAACTGATGTTAATGGGACTCAATGAGGACCTAAAGCAGTAGCAGGGGATCCAGATGCACTGCAGAAACATTGTATACTGCAAGATATTTACAATAATACACACACACAAAAAAGACTTCAAAAATGTTTTGTCCCTTCAGAACGAAGAATAAAGGCACATTAGTCCTCATCTGGTGACAGTGATTTCTGGCTCCTCACCACAGAACTGAGCTAAAGCGGCAGAAACCTGATTTGATCCTCAGCTTTGATCTTCTTAAGAAGTGAGCTGTGATTGTATCAGTGTCTGAGGATGAAGAAAAGGCCACATTTAAAGAGACCAATCAGGTTTAGTCAAAGTGACTGCTTGAGAAAGGAGTCTGCCAAGAGGAAGTGCAGATAATAGGCTGCTGTGTCTTTTGTTTGTCTGAATATCTGTGTGCATCTTTCACAAGCTCAAGCGTATTTATCAAAGCTCACTTGGGGGATTTTCAGGTAATACCGTAAAATCAATTATGGAAATGTCAAACGATGAGAAGGATCAATATGTCTAGACCCACGCTCTGACTGAATTTGAGAGGGACAGTCTAGTGAAATGATGTCTTGTTTACTAACTAAAACTAAACCCATTACAATTATTTTTTTCTGAGCTGAAATAAGCCTTGACATGAAATATCAAATAAAGTAAAATATGAATAGAAAAACAAAATCTCACTAAATATTTTAATGGTATATAAATAATATACATTTTGGTCTCACAACATGATATTTCAACCCCTGACCAATAGAGGGCGCTACGGTCTGAAGTGTAGCGTCAGTAATGTTTTTCAATGAAGTAAACATTCCAGAACACAGTGAACTTATCTGCTTGTACATTTCAAGTGTAAACATTGGATGTGTTTGCAATTTAACATGTATTTATATCATATTAAAAGAGAGCAGTAGGAAAAAAATTATACAAGACATTTTTGTAAATATTAAATGGTAACTGCATGGTACGCCACATTATTGAATGATTACCATATTATGATCAAATATAACAACACTATTGTAATTACCATGATAGTTTTTGTTGGTGAGAAACCAGGATGGTGGTCTTAGTTTTATAACGTGATACTGATGCAGTCTTCTGGTTTTTAGGCACCTGTATCTTAGTTACTGTGTTCTGCAAGCCTTCTAAAAAGCTGAATTTCCCATATTCATAGCTCCGATCCGGTCTTTGTGTTGAGAGAGGTTTTAATAAATAAATAAATTAAGAAGGAAACAATAACTAGAGCACTGAGGAGCCTCTTATTCCCAGAACGCGCAGAGACACATTTTCATCCTGGCTGTAATTAAAGGATGCTGTAGTTGGGCTGGGAACCGTCAGTTTGGGGGATTCAAGCTGTGTGTCCCTGACACACACACAAACACACAGCGAGCACACAATCTAAGGACATCCGTCAAAGGACAAAAAAAAATTTGACTACAATAAAGATGTCAATAAAAACAGCAGCATAAAAGCAGATGTAATGCAAATTTTCTCATTATTTACTCACTCTCATGTCGTTCCAAACCTGTATGACTTACTTTCTTCCGCAGACCAAAAAAAAGGAGACGTTAAAGAGATTGTTCACCCAAAAATTCAGTCATTACTTATTCATCCGGGTGTTGTTTTAACGCACCAGTGAAGAAATAATGACTGAACCTATTCTCTCTATCTCCATTCTAGCATCCTCACATAATCCAGTAAAATTGCAACTTCACAATAACACAAGCAGTTATCGAAGAACAGTAAGACAATAGGGACATCTGCAGAGATGCTTTGTAAATGAAATTAATCAGTTCCAGATGAAATCCGAAAGACCCAATCTGTCCTTATCGCCAATTCTTCGTCCCTGTAATTACAGCGAATAGACAATGTAGAAAAACTAACTAGCTTCAAGTCAAGCATGGCTAGATTAGCTTAACAAATGCCTTAGTGTGGACAGGCACTGTGAAAGAAGCGGAACTGTAATTAGCGTGAGAATTAATGAGCAGAAACAATAATAAAGCGGTACATTACAGTATGTCAAGTTATTTGCATTGGGAAGAGGTCAAGCAGGAGACTGAATGGAGTGATATGAGTAGATAGATGCTGGTGTCAGGTGTTTACAGGAGGGTCTGTTCCTCTAGGGCTCAGGAAGACAGTAGAGGATGGATGGTTCTTTATGCGCTTTTGAGATTAATTTAGATTCGCGAGGGTGGTGTGCAGTGCTACATACAGTGGAGGGGTTTAACCTGAGGGTTAAAGAGTTGATGAATTTACAGAGTGTGCACATCCCCCCTTAATACAGTGCATAAATCATCCTGTCTGAAGATGGAAAGAGACACATCTCTGAAACAATGCCATTAATACTTGATAAGGAGTACACAGTATGGGCTGTCCAACACAGATTTTCAAATGAATTAATGGGCTTACAGTGTCTACCCCTCGAAAAAGGGAATTGAAATTCTGTTATCATTTGCTTACACTCCCGTCATTCCAAATCTGTTTGACAAAATGAGCCGTTTTTGAAAAATCCTCATGCTGCTCTTGTCCATACAATGAAAACAAATGGGAAATAGCTTTCAAATTTTAGAAAGCTCCCTTTGAACTTTCTATTTATCAAAGAATTCAAAAAAGAAATTAATAATCTGCAAAAAGTAACAGTTTTAGATTAGATTTAATGTATTCAGATATTTAAAATGGTCTTGTTTGAAACACACGGTATGGAATGTATGGAAAAGAGCAACTTAGGATCCTTTATACATGAAGGGGAGCAGACAATAACAGAATTTAGAATTTTGCGGTGAACTGTCCCTTTAAGCTTGCTGCACAGAGCGGTCCAGATACACATGTGGTCTGGATTACCCGCCCTTCCCTGAATTCACTTTTGCCGGAGTAGCCGAACCCACGCTGTGGAGACTTTTTACAGCTGTCTTTGTCTTTCTTTTGATTTCAACTTGGACTTCACACAGAGCTGCATTAATATAAAGTCTGTCGAGGGAAGGATCAAGAAGTAAAACTTTCAAAAGGTGTTCGGCGGTGCAGAATCAGAGGCACACAGTAAAGTTCTCTGAAGCAGAGGTTCTGGCAGTGGCAGAATCTCTGTGTGAGAATCTTTAAAATGTTCATGCAGAGGAGCTCAAGGTGAAAACGCGGACCGCTTCATGTTTAATTTACAGGGCGTTTTTTTCTCTCTGGGGTGCTCTACATTTTTTGACAGTCTACCGAAGCAACTGTCATTAGTTATAATAGGACCTTTTCACACAGACTGATTAAAGGTTAATTCACCTTATGTAACTACGCCACAAGTGGATAAAATTCAATACTATAAAAATCATAAAACGGAATTCTAGATTTGTTCCACATACTATTCATTATCTATAAGGGTATACTTGGATCTCTGTGCACTATTCAGTAGCAGTGGAGTAATAGTGATGCTCAAGGGTAGTGACATGAATCATATATTAGCTGTTTTAGCAAAGGTGAAGGATGCCTTAAAAGATTTTCTGGAAGACTTATTCGTCATATCAAAATACCGCATCCCTATTTGGCACGATACAGTTCAGCTAACAAGCATGCTTTATCAGCACAAATGAAAATACTAATAAAAAGACTAGAAAATCTTGGAATCAGGAAAAAGTTAGTATGAGCAGGAATAATCCACAGCAGAGGTCAATCATTAGCAGACCAGGTGCTGGGGATCCAGAGCCAAGATTGGTTCCATCCGGGCTGCCAATTATTTCTCACTGAATTAATGTAATTATGGTCCTTTTTTTCCTCAGCAACTTTCTGCTGATACAAAAATATATACATATATACATACATAGACCCAAACACACACACACACACAGTAGATCTGTCCATATGAATGTTTTTTTTTAAGTTTGTTATAGGTTTTGGTTCAGTGGGCGTATGTACAGAAAGAATACATTAAGTTACATAAATTCGGTAACCCTTTTTTTCAGTAGTCCACTTCAGACATTCTACTAATGGTAACTAACTTTGCAACTACATGTCAACTAGCAGTCATTAGAGTATTAGTAGACTGTCTGCTTAATAACTTCTAATACTTTATTTTGATGGGTATCCAACACACTACATACATTCGCTGTGATTTTGCCAAGTAAGACATGATCCTGGATCAACACTACTGTCCAAAAATACAGACTTATCCCAAACCCTACCCCTAAACCTAACCCTACCCCTACCCAAAATGGATTCCTAAAATCTGTGGGAATGATAGCTGATTAACAAGGGTGAACAAGCACCTAACCCTGATCATAAGCCTAAAACAGATATTTCCTGAATTATTATCTCTCGAACCTGATTGGTTGATTGGAATGTTGATCCAGGGACAACTTGTACTTGAAATCATGCCCATCCTGCATCTTAGTAGATATGTACATGTAGCTGCAAATGAATGAGAATGTGTTTACTTTAGTTGACATGCAGTTACAAAGTTACTTACAGTTAGTAGAATGTCTTAAGTGGACTATCAAAAATTGATGTATTGAACATGAATCAAATGTAATAACATATCCATTTTCCCACCAGTTCCTCTTTAAAAATGTTGTTCATGGCACATTAACGTTGCACCAACAGAGCTGAAAGGCAAGTAAAAACACAACTACCGGAATATGATGTATTTTTAATACAAGTCTCTTGGGAGTTTAAGGAACTTCTTAAGTTGACCCTAAATTGAGGAGTACTTGAAAAAGGAGAAGGGAGCGACTGGGGGTGAAAGACCAGTGTAAGCATTTTGTGGGGAAATTGGGCAGGAAAGATGAATATTTGATTTTTTTTTTCTGCTTGAGTATGTCATAAATATTTAAAAGTAGGGAAGGCCTCCAGAAGTTCCCTCGGCAGGAGAAAAGGTGCACAGCGCACACACATACACACAAATACACATCTATATGCATAAACACAAACAGCACTACATACTGCATCAATTAGCAGCTAATTGATGCTTCTGTGGGGAAGAAGCTAATTGTGGGACTTCAGTCTTTACATTAATTAATTGCAAGAAAGTGGATGCTGATTTAAGATGTGGTAATCTGACCCGAAGTACATATAAGTGTTTATTTATAGCCTACAGCATTGCAGGCGATGCACTTGTGCATTAAATCTTTGATGTGATTGTTATTATAATTTAGTGCATAATGACTAAACGCAGCACTGACTGAGCAGTGGTGTTGTGATCAGTGTACCTGAGTGGCCGCAGGGTCCTTAGTAAACGTAGCACCCGAAGCATTCCCAGGATCTTGGTGCCGCTGTTGGAGATCATAGATACCAGGATGTCAATCACGGAGATCATCACCAGCATACCATCCAGAATGTTCCAGCTACTCTTCAGGTAGGTCTTCTCCCCGAAACACCAGCCCAAAGCAACCACCTTCACAACAACAACAGGAAATTTCGGAAAGCTTGGATAAAATCTCACTTAAAGCTAATTTGTGTATATTTTCAATACATATTTTCCTTCCATTTTCAACATATATTGATATATATTAATATATATTGATTAAAGCTTAATCTAGCAATACAGCACTTGCTTTAAACCATCGCTTGTAGCCCATAATCCATAATGCCCTGTTGTCCTCTCACACCAAAATCTACTGATATAATCATAACTTTTTAGGACTTTTTTTTTTAGTTTTTGCTTGTAAAGGGGTTTGATTGCTCTCCTAATTCAGGCGAGATGACTTTTTCACTAAAGAAAGCAATATTATGAATAAATCCAAACTTCTTGTTGCGTTTTATCCACTAACATGCAAATTTTCCCTTCATAAGACATTAACTGAAGCGCTGTAGTCATGTGGTGATGTTTTTTATCAGCTGTTTGGACTCTAAATCTGACGGCGCCCATTTGTTTTAGAGTATTTACTGCTGAGCAAGTGATGTAATGCAAAATTTCTCTATATCTTTTCCCATGAAGAAACAAACTCATCTACATCAAGGATTGTCTGAGGTGCGTGAGTAAATTTTCCGCAAATTTAGATTTTTGCGTGAGCTAAGATTTCATAATACAGATTCCCATGTAAAGCATAATTTCTGTGTCCTTAAGAAATTTGTTTACCATAGCTTTCACAACATTAATTTTGTAGATGTTAAAAATGCACACAGTTTCATCAAAATACGCACCTGCAATAAATAAAATTATTTCGAAACCAAAACCTGTTCGAAAAATATGCACATGACAGTAGATGTGAGAAAACATGATGTGTTTAAAACACTTTTTTATTCCCTTGAGGTCTTTGTCACACTACCCTGGCATTTCTGAGAACGGATCAGGTTAGACTGGCATACAGTTGGCATATAAAAGGGCTCAGAGGGGGGAGAAAAGCTGAGATAAACAAACCAGGAGTGAGAATCATCTGACTAAAAAGCGCTAAGCATGAATACACAGCTCCTAATGATGTTGCTGGTGAATATATCAAACCACAATGTGATCAGACCTCAAAGTGAACAAAGGCATGTCAGGCAACAAAAGCCTGGAGTTTCAACAGCCCTGTCCAACCCGGAAAGTTTTCGTCAGTTGCCGTTAATTAACCTCCAGTGAGTATGATTATTCTGTGCCATGATTTTCATTTGAAATCTCTTGGGTGGGCGTGACCTGGCATAAAGCAGGGCCCCAAAATAGAAACCCTAGACCTTTGTGACTGACACCTATGAACTTTTCTGTCTTCTCCAGAGAGGCCTCAGCATGTTCTTCCATTTCAACGATAGTCATTTGAATATCTGGCAGACAATCCGCCCCTACTTAATATTAACTGCTGCAGTGAAGAGTGGAAAATAGAGAGCGAGGCTTGCTTAACAGACTCTTCATGTCAGTAGGCTCTCTTTAGGACCCACATTTGTTCAAATGTTTAATTCAGCTGACTGGCGGCAGTTGATCATGCCAGTGCGTGATTTTAATATTTTGCTGCTGTAGTCTTTGTTTAGACTTTGTAATTGTCAAAGGAAAGCAGTGCCTTAAAGGGATAGTTCACAGAAAAAGAAAATTCTAAATCATATATTCCCCCTCACATTGTTCCAAACCTACACAACTTACTTTATTCTTTTAAAGAATTCTGAAAGAACATATATATATATATAGGGATGTGGTAGTGATAAATGTGTCAAGAAGAAATATGAAATTTTCTTTTTCTATGAAACCCACACCTTGAAAATTTCTCCTTTTGTGTTCTAAGAAATAAAAGAAAGGTTTAAAACGACATGAAGGTGAGTAAAAAAAAGGTACATTTTTAAATGAACTGTCTCTTTAAAGTTAAGGCTGCAAGATTACAGGAATGTTTTCACCAGACTCCATTAGCCACACTAATCTAAGATAGATCGGCACTATAAAAAAGCCACAGGGAACTGAAGTTGGTCTGCTTTTGGCTGGTATTCTGGCCCAGTCAGTGTGTTTGTTTACCCTCTGTCAGAGACGACGCCACACAGAGACAAATGCCAACCCAGTCACCTACCTTTATTGTCATTTCGGTCACAAAGATGGCAGTAAATATGTAGTTGGACAACGTCAGGAAGATGCGTTCCTGCGGAGAGAACCAGACAAGCAGGGAAAGTGACGGGTGAGTCAGTGCTGGATCAGAGGAGATTCATGTGTGTGTGTGTGTGTGTGTGTGTGTGGCATAACACATTAGAGGTGCCTCCTGTGAAGGCATCTATTGGACTAAGAATCTGCCCACGCTTTGAGTACTCCACGGGCATTAACATCACATACTCACACGCACACTGCATGCGATAAATTTCCTCCAGCATCCTCACTGGATACTACTAGATAACACAGTGGGTAACAAATGGATAAGTAACAGCTTCATGACAGTAACCATCTATGATCTCTAAATAAGTAAATCAAATCTGAAAAAATACATTATTAAAGATGAAAGTGTCAGTTAAAATTCCTTCCTTAAAAGATATTCTTAAAGTGATCATATCAAAAATCATTATTTTCTTCCCTAGGGTTCATTTATATTGTCAGTGTGAAAAATGATGTTGCAAAACACCTATTATGTATGTTTTGACATGTATGACATTTTATCATCATCTTCTAACTAAAGCTGAATCGTGATGAATCGCGTCAAAAATAATAAGACATTTGTGTACATAATGTGTGTGTATGTGTATATGTAACAACTTGTTTAGACTGTATATTATATAGTATTATATAGTACTATAGTAATCATTGCCCAGGACTACTTCTAACCATAAGAATGTGACAATTTTGTGCCTTTAAGAATTTGTATTTCACTCAGCATTTCTTTAGAATACTAAAATGTAATCTTCTGCTGCCATCTTACATACATTTTCTATACTTTTTAACATTCAATTTATATCTATAAAATATATTTTAATTGAATTTTAATTTGATGTTTCATTCTTCCCATTAAAAGTTAAAGTAAACAGTGACATGCGATCACATCCATAAACACAAGACTGTTACAAAACACTATCATTCTGAAATGACACCGCAAACACAAAGACCTCCTGCTCGTCTAGCCCTCCATCCGTGCCACACGGCCTTCCCACGCAGCAGGTGCTATCCTCTCCACCTCTCTGCTCTGACCTGAGCCAGCACTGTTTGTTCCTCTTTCAATAACAGACTGTAACACGGTCAACAGACTCACTAAAATCACTAAAGCACTAGAGACTCCTGGTGTAAGGAATATGGCTCACTCAACACCAACGCCACAGGTGCATTAAAATGCTGATGTACAAAAAGAGCCACGTGCTATTTAGATGAAATAGTTCCTTTAAACAGTTAGGTACTTTTTTTTTTCAACATCTATAACAACCCCCCAGAAAATATACAATGTGCATGAACTGGGAAATATTCATTTTGAAGAGCAGTAACCCTAACCCTAAAGTGATGTCAAAAACAACAACATCGTCCTAAAAGATACAAAAAAAACATATATAAAAAATACTATGTAGTTTGCATTAGGGGTGACAAAAAAGATTAATATCCACAGTATAGTCTGTGTTGCATGCTCTGCCTATGTCAGGCATGCATAGATTGTGAAAACGTAATGGACAACAATGTGGGCTGCTTACACAAAGGTTATTCACTTGGTCTCAGTTAGGGGTGAACCTGTTAACTGGAGGGGTGCTAAGATCTCACCATGGTTCCTTTGAGCAGGGCATCGATTTCTGAATTTCTTTATCTATAACTTGAAGTTATTACTGTGATTCGTGATTGTTTTGGGTTTTTTATGGAAAAGCTGAAACAGAATGAAAATCCATATACAAATCAGCCTTCAGCTCTGCCACAAGCAATTTAATTTAAGTCAACAGGTATTGAGGGTTCATTCAACCTTGCAAATAAACCTTGGTGCTTAAGCTAAGCTTTTGGGAAAAGTATTCTGGCTGAAATGGGATGAGAAGCTGATTTGTACTTTAAACAATTGGTGTTGAAGCAAAACAAGCAGCGGAGATCTCCTTCTCAAACATGGTCTCTCTAGATTGTTTGTCCTTCTCCTACTGTGTCTGAGCAGCAGGGCCCAGGGGCCATCTTTCCCATGACCCCCCACTAATGCATGTTTCAGTGGGTCGTGGCATCATGTTCTAAAACCCCTGTTCTCTCTGAGAAAGCCTCTTGCTGACATCATCACAGCGGTTTGTATTGTTTCTGAAAATGGACTGACGTCTTTGCCATTCCATTCTGCTCAGAGGCTTGTTTTCATTCATTGTCGAGTGAACCGTGTGTGTATGTGCGGGTCAGAATTCATGAATGAGGAAGAGCGTGTCTGAGAAGCGCAGTGTTTGGTCTCTGAAGGAGAAGGGTCAGACAACCCTGTCCTTCATTCTCATTCGTTTAAAGGTTACTGGAAGTCTGAGGTAGTGTGTGCGCACACACACACACACACACACACACACGCCCATACACAACAGTACACCTAGCTTGGCAAAGAAAACGGAGACAAACGAAATAAAAAATACAAGTACATATGTAAAAGTGTGTGTACGAAAAAATTACTAGAATAAACTAATTAAATCTAACATAAAATCAAGAATAAATACAAGATAGTTTAGAATCATGAATCAGGCTAAGGTAAGGAGATCTGTCAAAATTTATTTTGGATCACTTTTTTACAAAAAAAAAAGGTTAAGGACTGCAGCTTTGAATAACATGTTTTTATATCTACTTCTGTATTTATGGATGGAGTGATAGATAGATACATGTCCATTGGTTCACAAAATGATCAAAATGATTCATTAGCAAATTAGTGTGAATCGAAAGCAATCAGTAATGAGTAATTCAGGTGATCCACTTTTGAATTTAAATGCATTTGTCATTCGTTCAGTGTGTATGTACGTGACTAGACACACAAAGAGAGGCAGAGAGTAATCAAAAGCTGCTAAAACTCCCCTTGGTATTTTCATCACCCTTTTCCCATTACTTTGGGCACGGAAAAGACATGCTCAGGCCTTGTCTACAGAGGGGGACTCAGGTGGGGAGTCTGATGGCATTTGTTCATACCCAAATGAAAAAATGTCTCCATTTGAAATATTGATGACACACATCTGAGCTCAGTGAGGTACCTGTTACTACAGATCAAGTCTGTCATGGAGATGAGATGGTTTGCATAAGCTCAACACAGAGGTTCTATTACAGACAAAGTTTTCTGCAATGACAGTGGGGCCGAATTGACTTTACCTGGTCCAAAGATTCTGCAATTACTCATAAATGTCATACTGTATCATACTGTGGATTCATATTGAAATGTGCACATGCCTTAGAAAACACGTCACAGGTCATTACCAGAAAACATTTACAAATGTTACTTACATTCACAAATGACAAAACATGCAATGTGGCAAAGTCATTTGTTTGGTAACTTTGTTTTTTGTAATATTATAATTAAGTTGTTTCCCAACTGCATTTTTCACTGTTTCTGTCTTTGTAACATCTTTCATTAACCAAAATAATCTTACTAAGCATTAAAACCTATGCAAGTACATTATTTCATTTCATAAATGGCAAAAACACTGTGTTCCATCTGCCCCAGTCTAAAAAATAATTCACATGCCTGTTCAGGGAATGAACATCAGAAGTAGAGTCTTTCTCCTGTAAAGTGCTGACAGGACGTCTTAAGGGGGAAGTAAACAAATATCATAGAGGCTCAGAGGCACACATGGTGAAAACCGGATTTCACGGATTAAACCTCAGCAAAATAACACAAAGGAAAACAACCTTTCCATGCTACATAACCGACAAAACTACAAAACCACGACACGTGAGGAAGCTTTAAGGTCATCTATTTTCATTACTGACAGAATCCTTCATCAGTTCCTTTTTTTCTCCAAATCAAGGATGTGTATACAAGTGAAAAAAATAAATACAACTCTATTCTGTGAATGAGTCAATATAATTGGATTTAAATCTACATGGAAAGTCTCTTATGGACATGAAGCTGTCTGCACTGCAGAGCGATCTGGGGTTTTTCTCTTTCTCATCAGTTACAGAGGTAGACCCACAGTCATTGGATAAAAGAAAATAATGCTAATATCTGCATCACTATATGCAATGAAAAAAAAAATCATGCATACATTCAGATTGCATAATGTTTTTTACAATAGGAGGGCCATTCACAATACTCATGAGTAATTCTGTATGAAGCAGCTCAGTGTGAAAAATCACGTAATGATATTTGACACTGACAAATTGCTACAGAATAAGTGCTAGAGCGACTCTGCACATAAATTTGAAATTAGATAATAAATTCATTATGGTTAGAAGTTCCAAAGTACTGTTGCTCTTGACTTGGGTTAACGGTGAATTAATAAAGAGCTTGAAATGTCCTCATTTAGTACACGAGGGAGTGAAAAGTCAAAGTAGGCAACGTTTTATGAAAATATGTGCCTTGAAATGTCAGGAATTTGGTAGCTGCAAAAATGATGGACATCTGCTGTCTCTTTTCAAGGAGGTCTGCAGCAGTCCTGTTCTGCCAAGTCAAAAAAAGAGCAACTAAAATAGCTGTTTTTCCTTGAAATACTTTTTACTCATATACAGTGTACAACAGTATATGAAGAGTAGCAATTTGGACTCTTATAACTATTATGCTCAAGATAAAAAAGGAAAGAAGATAAAACATTTCTTGCTTTTGTCTTACAGTAGGTGTCCTGAGGGAGCATGTAACTGCTGAAAGCAGTAAACATACAAAACTGATAATGAGATGTAGCAAAGCATTTAAGCCAAGCTGATTGTGTCCTTTGGGTCTGTAAGAAAGCATGAATAACAAATTGAATCTTTTCCATTTTAACATCCTAAAAGAACAAAACCAGCCAACTCCAAAGTCGTCTAATAATCTACAATGCATTCTTAGTTACTAACAAAACAACCAGTTAGACAAGGTAATAATTATGGACACATGATAGACTAACATACTACAGTAACTAACATAATGATCACCCAGTTTAAGAATCTGGAAATGACAGATTAGCACTCCCATTCATCACAAAGTTGTTCAGCTGACATATGCAGACCAACTTCTCTTCATTGGCATTTGGTTGTGGAATTTTTTCACCTGGAACTGTTCATGCGACTTAACACTATGGGGCAGCAGCAACATGATGTCCTGATTAACTAGCTTGTAACGACATTACAAGCTAGTACACAATTGTAAACCCTTTACTACTGACTTTCAGACAGACAGATGCCTATAAACTAAACCAAACTAAAATAAAGCTATATAACCTTGAGACCAAACAACAAGAGGAAGCATGGGAGCTAATCAAAAAAAATATAACCTAGTAACTTTTTATTTTATAAAAAATATATGCCAAAAGTGCTGACCAAAACTTGTTTTTAAATTAAAACCATTTCCTAGTGACTTTCAAACAGACAGATGCCTATAAAATAAAATAAAATAAAATAAAATAAATAAAATAAAATAAAATAAAATAAAATAAAATAAAATAAAATAAAATAAAATTAAATTAAATTAAATTAAATTAAATTGCAATATAACATTGAGACCGAAGGACAAGAGGAAGCATGGGACCTAATAAAAAATATATAACCTAGTAACTTTTTATTCTTTTAACTTAGGCTTTAAGTTCCTGCTACAACTTCATGAAAATGTTGCCAAAAGTGAACTTTTTTATAACTTAAAACCATTTCCTAGTGACTTTCAAACAGACAGATGCCTATAAAATAATAATAAAAAAATAAAAATAGTAATAAATAAATAAATAAAATAAAGAAAAAATAAAATAGCAATATAACATTGAGACCGGAGGACATGAGGACGCAAGGGACCTAATCGAGAAAATCTAACCTACTAACTTTTTATTTTAGAAAAATATATACAGTAAGTTAAAATCCTTATCCTGCAAAAACTTTATGAAAATGTTACCAAAAGTGAACTTTTTTGATTAAAAATAAGAATACATCTATGTCAGATAAGTTTTTACATTTTGTGACCTATTACTCCACCAGCAAAAGATGCTTTGAATAGCATGCTTGCGTGTGTGAATGTGTATGAGGTAACATTACTCACAGCGCTGGAGGGGTCGATTCTGGGCCTCTCCATGGCAATAGTGATGCAGTTGAGAAAGATGATGACAAGAACCACATGGTCAAACATCTTGTGAGTGATGATTTTATTGCAGGTCACACGAAACCTGCAAGACATAATCACACCAGACATGGTGGGCTGAGTGATGCAAACATTCAACATCATGTTGATCATAAAATTAATAAACAAGAAACTGCCTTCCACTAAAAATAGGTCACAAAGTTTGATAAGTTCCTGTGAGACTACGGTAGTAGAGTATTTACCCTCATACATTTTTAACTCTGTATGACTGACTTTCTTCTATGAAAAACAGTTTGGAATAAACAGTAAACAAATGTAATAAACAAAACCATCATCAAAATGCTTACATTGTGTCCAGAAGCGACAGTTTAAAGTTAAACACCTTAATGATGGATTTATGTATTACAAACATGCAGCTTTTCACTTCCAAAATGATAACTGATGGACTGCAGTCATGTGGATAATTGCAATGTTTTTAACAGCTGTTTGGACACTCATTCCGACGGCACCCATTCACTGCAGAAGATATATTGGCAAGTATATGTAAGTACTGTATAGTAATGTAAAGTAATAATGATAAAAAGCAGTTTATTCATTTAACATATCAGGTATGGGAATGTTAACAATCATGATTATGAGCATTATTTTGGGTTCATTCAAAACAAGAGATCTACTGTAAATATGCCTAATTTTTTCTCTATTTCATTTAGCTAAACTTGTGACAAACGTTTGCATGAACATGTGTCTGTCGTAAGACATAGTGCATGGAGGCATGACTCCTTTTATGAATAAATAGTGCTCAGTTCTCTTTAATGTCTCAGAGACTTGGCCTGATGTTAAAGAATTTATGCTCAGAACGGCACTGTGTGGGAACAGACAGCAAACTCTGTGCCGTTGTCATGCCAACCTGCCTCTCTCAGCCCCGATCGCTCATGCTGAGAGTGTGGTCATGCCGGGGTGAAATGGGGAGAGAAGTCTAACGCTGTGTCCGATACCTAAGGCTGTTGCCTTACTGCCTCACTACCCAGTTAGTCAATGACTTCACAGTCGTTTTTATTAAAGCGACTTCACACAAGGTTTCACAGGCTTCCAAAAGTACATAATGTCACATCTAATGATTTACATCTCAAATGCAGTTTAGCTATAACCATATATTTTAAACATAAAATGCAATGCATACTTAGAATTGGAAATAATTAAAACAATTGAAACATTTAAAAATCTCAGAAATAAATTACATTTTAAAATACACTATTGGTCAAAAGTTTGGGATAATCAACATTTTAAAATGTAATAAAATATCACCAAGGCTGCATTTGTTTGATTAAAGTAGCCCTATTATTTTGGGAGTCCCAAACTGTCACGTTCGGTTCGGAGAGAAGGAGCGCTGGAGACGTAGACTTCAATTATAAGCTTCTTTTAATGAACAGTTCAATAAACTTTACAAAATAAACACGATGAACCCAAACAAAAGCATTGACGGACAAGACTGAACTCAAAAGACATTGGTTTTATACACAGAAGACTAATCAGTAGACACGACACAGCTGGGGAAGCACAGGTGGAAGGGAATCAACTCATAATTACATCAAAGACAGGAAAGACCATATAAAGGCAAACAGGAACTAGGACAAGGAAGACTAGACTCAAACTGACGGTAGTATATACAGCACATATATACATATGGTATGCACATTCATGAAAAAACGATTAAAACCCAATTCAAACACTTAAAGCTTAAACTTACATAATTAACCCTGTGTCAGTGTAACATGGTCGATCTTCTACTAGTGAATGTGCAGATGGACGTACTAACTTCACAAGCCTTTTTGGTGACACCGACCAATGCATGCCGGTCTGCATGTCATAAAAGTGGAAAGTGGTGATCGCTTGCATCATCCAGGGCTCACACAGGAAAGAGGAGGAGGATGATCTTTGGATTGTTTGATGTTGTTTGATGTTTAATTAGTAAAGCGCTGACAGAGTGTAACATGCAATGCCGAGTTCTTTCCTCTCCTCTCCCTCTAATAAGTGAAGCCTCCATGGAGCTTAATGTGAGCAGACATGCATTTCAAAAATGGAAAGCACTGGAAAAAGATGAGAGGAAGGGGAAGACCAAGAAGGTGCCTAAGGGAAAGGCTAAAAAGTACAGGAGATTTCTCACCCCTTAAGCATCTTCACGAAGGTGTTTTCTAAGGCTTGTTGCCGTAATGAATGAGAGCCACGGTACTATGATTAATGTGTCTCACCTGCTGGAATGACCAGCATATGTTGTGATTTGGACTCTGAGCAGCTTATGTCCCCAGCAGACTTCTTAAGAATTTTAAACCAGGAATATTTATACTGCAGGTATTTGGACTGTGTCCAAAACCACCCCTTATAGCAGGACTGGGGAACGTTGATCCTGGAGGGATCCTGCAGTTTGTACCCAGTCGTTTGATCCTTTGAATATCATCATCTCGCCAGTTTGCGCCACTCAAGAGTTTCATGACCAAACTATATATTTTCCATTTTAAATGAACACTACAGGTAGGAAAACTCTGAAAACTTCTATTGCTTTTCACACAAAGAATGTGTTTTCTTTTTTTATTTGTTAAAAGGATAGGTTTAGGGTTGGGTTTGGTGTAGAGGATATTTTGAGCACCGTAGAGCATTAACTTTTAGTGACACTCCATGGTTATTTGAATTGTGAGAAGCCGGAAAACCTCAATCAGCGTAATACAAATGCAGCAATACGTACCTGTACCAACATAATAAAAACATGCCATGTCTCAAATTAAATGTGCCACTTTCTGGATATTTAACATTAAAAACTGCTGTGAAGCATACAGTAAGGTACAAAATCATGGTAGGGCAGAAATATATAGAGCCTCGGTTCATAAGACAACTAATCTTATTTTGGTGAAAAACACAATATAACATTTATGTTGAGCCCTCCTTAATATATAAAATATACAAAAAGATCTTTTTAGAAGGAATGACTGTGAGAGTCAAGAAAGTAACAGAAACTTACCGTGATTGAGGGGGGAACAGATAAAGAGACCAGGTGACCCTCTCCCGACACCACTGGGGCTGCTTGTGCTCCAGCCAGTGGTAGAGACGAGCCATCCGACTCTAAAAGACGGATGACCACATGAGATTATAGGACCAGTAAGTTAGTTTTGTTGGCAGCAGAAGATATAGAAGTCCTGTTTCCTGTGATCTCATAACAGTGAATTGAATAGAAAAAAAAAGCTGAAGATGTTTGCGATGAATCTATTGTAGGGAACTGAAAATAACTGTAATAAATCAAGTGTAGCTTTTCTCACCAGGTTTCCTTCATCATCTGCATTGTCGTCCTCGCTGTGGTGTTCATCTAGAGAAAGCTGCGTGGTGGCTGCAGATGGAGAACTCTTGCCATTGCTGAGGAAGTTGGGCGGCCGGGCGCTGTGTATGCTGGCGGAACGATGCACGTATGGTACCTGCAGGGTGTCTGGAGGCAGATCAAACGAGCTACGTGTCTCCAGGGATTCCATGCGCCTGTGCCGAGGCCTCTGGCCCAGGGAGTCCGTCCTGGCGAGGGAGGCATCATCGCCCTCAGACAAGCCACCTCCACCCCCGCTCTCTCCCGCATCACCCTCATCAGAGCTGGACTGGCCATCTCCAGACAGTAAGGAGCGGCGTTCACCTGACTGGCGTTTCTGCCTCTTGAGGCTGGGGGCTCGGCCCAGGCTATTCCAGCTGGAGCGCCTGCTGTTCCAGCTACTGGCTGAACTCCAGGGGGCATTTGGGGAGCTCCGTGCACTCGACTGCAGAAAGAAGGGTGGAATATGTTACTCTCAAATAAGATCTCATTGGCTGTAAAACCTGAAACAGTGCCGGAATCATACAGAAATATAGCACAATAGATTTGTAGCCAACTACACCTAATGGGTTCATTATTTATATGTGTAACATAGAGGTAAAAAAATAAACGTTATATTCTTGACACAATTAATTATATTATATAAATACTATAATATATTTAGTAATGGGCACTTATGCATCACTAGTAAAACTAGTTGCGTAATCAGATTACATTTTACTTTATCTTTTACGTTTGTCAAAACTATAACTTTTTCTATTAAAAATAAACAAGAAAGTCCAGCACAAATGAGATGCCATTCTTTGATAATCTCATGTAATTGCCAAATTGAAAGTAACAAAAATTATATGCATTATACAGTGCAAAAAAAAGTGTATCATGACAAAGAAAGGTAGCTACTGACAGGAGATTTGTCTTGGCCATTAGGGTCCATGGAGACATTGCTGCCTCTGCGGGACTCGTAGCCTAGCACTGGATCTCCTCCTCCTGATATCTTAGGGATAGGCATGGGTGTTGCAGCTGTGTGAGTGATGAGGGGAGGGGTCAGGCTGCTCTTCAAATCCACATGGCCATTGATGGGCACAACTGCGAGTACAGAAAGGAAGGGACAGGATAGTATGCTCAACATCACAACTGAAGCAACAAAACATGACAGACAGCTGAAAAATGTATTAGGAACCATTCTGAGCATTAATTTTTCAGGCAGGCTTTAATCTTCAAAAAGGACTGTGATGCTTGATGTCAAAAAGGCAAAAAATAAAGTTGCTAACCCCATTGTTAAAAGGGTAAAGGGGTACCTGGGATTGCCAACAAGTTGTAGATTTAAAATTATGAGAGTGCATCATTAATATTACACAATTATGTACAATTACAGGCTTGTGTCCTGCAAAAACAATATCAGTATATATAATATATAATAAAAATAAACAATATATAATATATATATAAAAAATTGTTGCTGTAAATAACTTGTAAGAGTCAGGATATAATAGGAATATAATAGGAATATAAAGGAATATTTTTTTGCAAATTAATAACGTTATCTCACAAACATTTTTGTAGAGCCCTGAATATGCCATGTGTGTCCATGCAAACTATGTTTTGTGCATCTCACCAGACGATGGAGATAGATCCTTCTTATGTCCTGAAACATCCTCCAAGCTCCGTGCATAGAGCTCCGCTTCAGAATCCGACTTCGAGGCATCACCCTTTAGCAAACGTGGAAGATATAAAAGATTAGTTACCAGGTTTAGATATGGCTGGGGATTAAAAAAGCATATAGCATATTAGTGAGGAACAGGCAGGTGGGTGAGGGTGTGGTCTCCCCCACCCCAGCCGGCCCTCAAAAAAGGCCAAAGGGTGACTGGTATCTAAGGGAGAGACATCCTGGTCGGGGTAATCCACAAAAACATAGTGCCGGCATGCATTTGACAATACCAGGTTGCATGACCATTCTGAAACTACAAGTACTGTGTACTAAATATTAGTTAAATGTATCTTTGAGTATATTTTAAGCTGATGATCTCATGGTCAGACCATCTGCTATATTAGCGTAAGTCACATCCACATGCGGGTGAATGTGTGTGTTTTTTTTTTTTTTTTTTCTCGGCTCACTGAAGGAGCAGCACCAGTAGAGCAGGCACATCCAATGATCAGGCAGGAGAAATAAACACTGCTATTTTTATCTGAGGGCTCATCACATTGTTTGGCCTGTATCCTCTTTATCCCCAGTCCTGGGCTGGTCTTAAAATGGCTTCATGCCGAGAGTGTTTCAGTGTGGTCTAGCACAGAACTTCAACCCTGGGTGGTTTGTCAAAACAGACATCACTGTCTGAGGACATGGATCACTCTCTCAGTTTGACCATTAGGGTGTCTATTTGTGGGCCGACTGCCATTTAAATCAAATATGAGCAAGATCATAAAAGGATGAATCTTTTTTTTCTTATCGTGTGGTTAAAGGATGTCAAACTCATTCATCTCAGCATACATTTGCCGTACTGTAGTACTTTACAGCACTAATGGTCAAAGAGGACAAAGTGGAGACTATTCTGACAAACCTTGCACCTACAAACAATGTATCCCATTGGCTTCACTTATTAACATCAAGTTAAACCAAAACTTTCTGAAAAAAAAGGAAAGAAAAAAATCAATGCTTTAGTAATGGCTGTGTAAATGGGTAAGTAAACAAAGCAAATCTGAGTCGCATTGAAACCAGTGGGATCATTGCAATACTAGACACAGCACAATCGAACAGCAATTAATTCACATTATAACTACAACAAAAACAGGACTTGTCAATAGGGAATAACACAATATCTAAATTACTAAGGCAACAAAAACAAAACTTGAAAGAGTTATGACACTGGAGTTGAGCTCTGTAAGTGAAGACAGGAGAGGGACTCCTTGCCCCTTCTCACCAACAGTGAAGAGTAAAACAAAACACAGCTGTGATAGGTTGAACTAGCAGAGAGGCACTACAAAGCATCCTCAGAAAAAGGCCACCACCGTCTGCTGGGCACCAGGTGCAGTTAGCGGTTAGCTTAGCATCAGCACCCACTGTTACTCACTGCATGCTCAGAAATGAGCACTGTGGATGATGTGTCTGGGTTGGACTTGACTATTCTCACTCCAACATGTCCTTTCTGAACAAAGAGATGTAGCAGAAATGTTATAAAAGTATTTGCTATTATAAGCTCCCTGACTGTTAGCTTTTATGTTAAACAATTAAAATCATTAAAAGCTTTATTAAAGCAATAGCTAAATAAAATATTCTATGAATACAGTGAGATGTCAATATCTGCAACTAGATTTCAAGAACTGAATCTATCCAGTTTATGAAAGAATCATTTAGTATTGTGAAGTGAAGCAATTCAATCACTAATCCTCAGTGGATCGTAAGCAGTACAGATTCAGTCACCAAATTTTTGAATTCACATATTCCAATAAGAATGTGTGTACTTTTCTTGTTCATGACAAGATTTTCCAAGACTAACTGACACATTTCAGTCTAAAAATTTCAGAATGAAGCTTTGTTTGCCAGATCTGCTTTGGTCAGGTACTAGGTGTTAAAGAAAGTCTACGGGGGCTGTACTGTCAATTGAGATGTTAAGGTTGCTGCGCAACTGCTGCTTAACAATCACAGATCTTAATTTAGGAATTCTACTGGGCTCGACCAGCCTTGCTGATAGAGAGATTTTAGGCATGTTTTGACATGACATGCATTAATAGCCCCTGAGTAAGAACTAGCAGAGAGGTTTATGTAATTTGATTGTCAATGTGAAGCACTGAAAGGTGTAACAGACAAGTTCAAACCCCATTGGTGCTCTCCATTCTATGGCCTTCCACTGCATGTGTCACCTAGCACAGCTGCATGAATGAAAACAAATACGGGATGTGATGTCCAGAACCACAAACAGACCGAGTCTCCTCAACAGGGTCAAGTGCTTCCACTCAGCTCTGGCTCACTGAATGGACTTTCTCGATCGCTGAGCTACTGAACTCAGCGGAGGGCTATTTGAATAAAACTTTAAGTCTAGTTAAAAAAAAAAACGATGATACCGTGCAGAGCGATTCTACAAGATAAAATGAATTAGAGTAAAGAGGTATTAAGAGACGTATCCTCATATTAAACGATTTTGAGATCTATTCAAAAGGACTTCCCAGTTGACTTATTTGCTTTTGCACAGCAGTCTGTCTGGCTTTGTCCGATTTCACTGAGGCTTTCCATAAGCCCAAACACATCCTTTCAGCCAGATAAAATAAAGCATGAGCCTCTACAAAGTTTGTACTCTGCCGCCAGGCATTGAGCAAGTGAACCTGAAGAAAGACTTTGAGTCAAGTCTGCTTCTACAAGAAACAATCACAAGTGACACTGTCCACAAACGCAGCAGTCCTCCTGGTTAGTCTCACTGGGTTACATCATGCGGAGTGCTACATACCCCTGATTCTATAGGCAGCTGAATACAGCTCAGCTGGCCATGCAAATCTTCCCTCTTGGTTATTTCCTAAAGTGGACACATGTTAGGATTGTACCACACAGAGCGAAAAGGTAAGATAGAAGGGGGGAAAAAGAACAGAAAGTGTTAGAAAATTGACACATTATGAGAAATCGGACTCCCACATTTCACCAAACTTCACTTCTGTTGAATTAAAAGCATTTTGCATTTTGGGTGGAGTTTAGGCTGTTAGCATTCTCGGTACAAGGAGTTTGTGTAGTCGTTGCAGGTATCAATACTTGGCTTTTATTCTCTGAAATTGATGAACCCTTTTGTTTTTCTCTCTAGCTCCTCTGAGATAGCGTGTATTGAATTTTTCACATTGTGAATCTGTCAGAGTAAATCAGCGAAATTACATCCAGTGAATGAATGCAAAATATAATATTCTACGCATAACAAAATGTATGTATTTCTCTTACTTCTACAAGCTATTTGAATTACAACAAAAAGAAAGAACAGACTCTGTTTTAGGTCAAATTACAACTCTCTTTGGTGCATAACCCATTTTTTAAGTTTCTAAATTCTTGGTAAATTATGTTCGACAATTATAACAACACATGTAGTGATACTGCCTAACGAAAACTAGAACATACAATTTAGCCACCCTTTCTTGGCATACATGACAGTTCTGAGCATGTCATGCTATACAACCTGTCACCCCCTTTGTGCCTGCTTTGTTGTCTTTTCAGAGGATTTCAGATAAGTTTATTTACATGCGTTGAAAATTATGCAAAATATTGTTGATTATGTTATAATTCATTAATAACAGTACTAATTATAAAAGAAATAATATAATATAACATAAAGTAAAATAAAATAATATAATTAGTTAGAATAAAGTATAATAATTAAAAAAAAGAATAGAATACAAAATATTTAATCAAATAAATGCCTTGTGAAGGTGTCTGTGCAAACATGGAGTCGACTATTGAACATGCTGACGTACAGACTGACATGCTAGTCCAACCGAGACCACCTGTTTACAGCCGTGTTATCACATGAAGCTATTTGCTTCAGTGGACGGGACATTACACTGTTGAAGGGACATTCATACCGGCCCCTGATCTCTCTGCTTCACACGCGTCATTCAGCCACTGGTTTCCCCAGCAACTCTGACGCACTGAAAAGTTCGACCAACTAAAAATAAATACCATGTTTGCAGAAAACGATGTAAGGTTAAAAAATTAAGCCAGCAGTGTTTGTCAGTTGTAGGGGAGAGCAGGAGAACACAGAAACCTTGCATTCCAATTGAGATCAGATCAGTTGGGATGAGATTACAATATCTGATGCACTTAGCAAAGATCACGGCAGATAGGGGTCAGCTGAGTGTGGGCTATCCTCTTATTTAAGACTAGAGAGTTTATTTTGAAGGCTTCTGAGCAGCATAATTTCCTCTAAGCTGCCATGATGCAGTATGAAAGCTATTTCTGTCTGGCAGGGAGGCACAGGAGAGGCACGCTCATCTTTTAGAGTAGGAAAAAACAATGAACTGAGCTCTGTCCAGATAATACTAAAACTCCAGAACTTTCCCATTATGCAAATTAACATGAATGACAAACCAATTATCAATTACGTGTTTTGTTGCTCTTTTAGTTGGTCTAATGAGGTGTTACAGAAACAGCACTTTATCATTTTTGAATAATCTGTTCTTTATTATAACAATGATTTTGCTCAATTGATCAAAATCTAGAAACACTTTGTATTTCATAAAAAGTTTACGAATCTTTTGAATTCACCATGAGAGCAGAGTTTAAAACAAATGAGTTGTCAAATCTGAGATTTACAGTAACATTTATTATTTAAAAATATAAACAGATAAACTGTTTTACATCCACTAGAACGCCAAACAACAAGACTGCATGTGAAAACAATATTATTTCAAAACTTGATCGTACCTCATACTGTAAAAATAAAGGTAATCAAATCAGATTTTTTTTGCACCGCATACACATGCCAACTTGCGTGATTCAGTTCGCCTCTTTCCAAATAGACAGTAATAAAACAACCCCTCCACCCAAAATGATACATAGGTATAACATTTATATCTCTGATTCATCTTGTGCCTGGCCATTTTTGTATGTGTGTCTGTCTTTCTGTCAGAGAAGAATGGCTGCTATGCATTGGGAGATAAGTTGTCTCATAAGATCATGGAAAAAGAAGGTGATAAAGAAAAAGAAAGAAGGAAGGAGGATGAGAAGGAGTGCGCATGAGTGTGGAGTAGGTACTATTATACACAGAACATGAAACTCATCACTTCTAGTAGAATAAATAAAACAATACACTGTCCTAACCAGGCACGATGCGACAAAGCAACAAGCTTTCCAAATGTCAATCCTAAGCAGCTTTGACAATGACACTACACTTTGTCAGTTGCTTCTGTACTTCTGTGGCGCAAAGTCCCAATTCAGTTTACTCTGTGGCCTTCTTAGAAATGCTCCCAGGCAGCTATTTTTGAAGTACAACGGCTATCTACTGTAATGAGCAACACAGAAAGACTTTTCAAGATGATGACTTTTTCAAAACAACAATGTATTTCAAATCAACAAAATATTAAAATAAATAAGTAAAGTAAAAAATAGCTGTTTCACAAATTACATACTCTACACTATGTTGTCCAAACCACTACTACATTAATGAAGACACAGAAGAACAATACTGTACCACTGGAATCACTTATTAGAATTCATTTTTCCACAATGGTAAAAGTGGCAACCATTAATCAGAATCCATCTTTAAAAAGATAATTCAACCCAAAATGTCAATTCCGTCATTAATTACACATCCTCATTCTTATCCCATAAGACGTTTGTTCATCTTCAGAACACAAATTAAGATTTTTTGAAGAAGTCTGAGAGCTCCCTGAGACTGCACTGACACGTTCAAGAACATAGGAACATAAGTAGTTTATCCTTCATTTTATGAAACAGCAAGAGTACAAAAATAACAAATGTATTCAACCATTTCATCCGTTTCTTCTTCTGTCAGCCTTCAACATGCATTCTCGTGGTACTCTTCTAAATGCTTTTCCACACAAAAGAGAAAAATTTGTTGAATAAAGTAATTATTTTTGCATGAAGCATGCTATTTTTCTCATAACTTCATTTTATTACGGTTGAACCACTGATGCCACATGGACTTCTGGGCCTTAAACATGGAAGTCGTGTTGCTATCTTTGCTCAGAAAACTCTTGGATCTAATCAATAATATTTCACTTTAAAGAACTTGAGCATTTAAAGTTGCAGATAACACTTAACTCAGTGTGTGCTTGTAATAAATACTATACAACCACGTGATGGTGTGGACACTAGTATAGTTATAGGTATCATAAAAGTTATCGTTCTGGGTGTAAAGAGGCTTTTATTTTTTGGAATTTTTAGTGTGAACACACAACATGCACTATTTTTAGAACAAAATGCTCCTGAAGAGTGCATAACTATGTGAATTGGGACATGTTTTACAAATATAATAATGTTAAAGTACATTTTAGTATAAAATATTGACAATAATAAAAGTGAATGGCCTATTGTATTTGGCCACATTGATGTATTTTTATGCAGTATGATTTCTCACATTCCTAACAGTTGCTAAAATTCAGAATAGCATATTACTTTTACTTTTTCTACTCCAAAAATCAGCAAGAGTCTTTTCTATATTGCGTTGTGACACGTAGCCCTGCCCGTACGAATCTCACTGGACCTCCTCACATATATTAAACATCAAAAAAAGAATGACAAAAGATTGATAAGTTGCACCAAATTATATGACAAATCTTTCAAGTTCAATCCTTCAAGTACCTTAAAGAAAACCACAAAAAATACGAGGTACGTGTTTTTAGTTTCACGCTCCTCAGCTGTGGAGTGGAGTGTGAGAAAGAACGCAAACAGATTGGCTGTGATTTTGTTGCGTCAAGCGGCATTTTCGCTTTCAGCCTGGACAGAAAAATTGCTTTTCACTTGAATCTTGTCACATCGTGCCTGTTTAGGACATAGTGTTAGATGAAGGGGACAGGAGAGAGCTAGTGGAGAAAAAGAGAAGAAAGATATGGTGTTGGAATATGTGCTAGACTCTAAAGGACAAAAAAGAGAAGACAGACTGTGACGTGAAGACAAAAAAAAAAAACAGGATGAAAATGTAGAGGCTGAGTTGGAGACTGGCTTTACCTCAGTTTGAAATCCTTCCACTAAGATAGCCACCAACAGGTTGAACAGGACATAGTTTCCAAAAGTCATGAGGGCGATGAAGTACAGAGCAGCCACAGGAGAGGTGGAGGCCATCCCATTATACAGTACCTTATTCCAGTCTTCCTGAGTCAAGATCTGATGTACAAGCAACAAATATAATCAAACTGACATTTATACTCAAGTTCAACATTTTGGGGTCAGAAAGATTTGTAATGTTTTTGAAAAAAAAGTCTGCATTTATTTGATCTTGCAATACACTTACTGACTGATTGATTGATTGATTGATTGATTGATTGATTGATTGATTGATTAACTAAGTGATTGATTTGTTAATTGATCGATTATAGATAATAAATAATGTAGCTAACTTGTGTTGATAAATGTCTTTATTTTATTTATTTATTTATTTTTGCAGTTTATTGCAATCTTAATTTAAAATGAATGCAGAAATATCTTGCTGACGCCAAACTTTTAAATGGTAGTGTACACTATGAAACATATCTCCTTAAAGCATCTGTTATTAATTGGTTTCTATGTCTATTGCGTTCTGTGCACTTATGATTGGATCATTCAAGATGGATGTAAAGAAGCCTGATTGAACTTTCAGGTTGTGTATCATGTATCTTGCCTGAAAAACTGTAACAATGGCCCACAGCAACGAGTCAAAGTTCTTGCGGTCAGGAAGTGTGTCTCCATCTCTCTCAGACCCGAATTTACATCCAAACAGGTGCATGCCTAGAATACTATAAAACAAAATCACACAGATAGCTCAAATGTAAAATCAATGGACGGAATATACAGTACAGTACACTGCACAAAATTATCTCTAATCTTGCCTGAAAATGAATATGAAAAGCATAAGCAGCATGCAGAAGGTGGCAACATTGTCCATGGTCTTCATCAGGACCACCAGCTGCCTCTGCAGGGCCGGCATGAAGCGGACCAGTTTCAACACCCGCATGAGCCTGAAGGTCCTCAGCACTGATAAACCTCCTCCCTGCTGACCAACAATCTCCCAGACGCTGTCAACACATATAAACACACACATCTGACAGAATGCACAAGGAGGACAATGCAAAAACAAATCCTATCTACCATAGTCACCCTTTCATTCCCGAGGGAGAAATGCAATAGAGTGGGTTATTTCTTGCAAGAAAAACATTCAAAAATGTTTTGGTGTGGTTTGTTGCACTTCAAACAAAGCAAAAAATCTCACAAGAAAATTGAATAAAAGAAGCTAAAACAAAACTGCTGTGAACGCAAGCAATTCAGAAACAATATGAATAAATTATATATTTAAAGAGAAAAGTTGTTGTAATATTATGCATTTTGTCATTTTTAAACAAATAAATTAATTGACTTAATAAAAAAAAAAAAAAAAACTTGACCCCAAACATTTAAACTTTAGTGAATTGGAATACACTTCATTTTAATAATACAATAATTAATTAAAATAATACTATAATAATGGAATAATAATAACGTTTAAAATTATAATTATTTACATATTTATTTGAATGATTTTATCTTGTTCTATCCATTTTTGTTCATTTAAAAAGCTGCTTATTTTATGCTTTTATGGTGTTTTTCTTTTGTATGTTCTTTATATTTGAGTATAAACAAAAAAGATATATAAAAATTAGTGGTGGGCCGTTATCGGCGTTAACGCGCTGCGTTATTTTAATTATTTAAATAAAAATACTTTATTTCTTGATTTTCCATCTTAAGAATGGATTGTTATTTGGTAACCAGTATTTGTTTTCTCACCCACGTTAAACCACACCCACAAAAAAGAGTTCTGTTGGTGACTGTATTTATGTAACACGCTGAGCACTAATAAATGCAAAATCCCATCATAACGTTGCACCGTGCCAAATTTTTCGCTTGTTCAGACGTCTTAGTAAATGCAAATTCATGTCAATTGTGAATGGATGGGTGTGAAATTGCAGCACTCATCATGACAGCTGACAGTCATCACACTGAACAGGCAACAGATGTCCCATCACTCAGTAATGGCTGCATTCTGTCTGGCTGTCACTGTTGTGATATAACACACTGCCAGTGTGCATTTTCAGAAATGAAGATGAACATCAATAAACAGTGACACAGGCCGTGGTATTAACGTTTAGAAGGTCTAAGGAAAGAATGCAGAAGAACATGTGTACCTGATTACCACAATAATGCCGTCAAAGATGTTGTAAGGGTTCTTGATGTAGCCGAAAGGACCATATACCAGCAGTTTCAAGAGCATCTCCAGTGCAAACAAACTGGTGAAGACAATATTACTGATTTCCAGAGCATTTGTCAACTCATCAGGCTGAAAGAGGAAGAGAGAGAAGAAGAAGATAAAATCAAGACAGATGCCATTGTGGCATGTCAGTTACAAAGGACACATATGTATGCAAGGACAAGTTTTTCATTAAAATATTATTAAGCAAATAACAGAACACTCTTCTGTGGGAGCTGTGCAGTTATTTTTCTTCAGCAGCATCCCCATCATTTAATGTACTATAGGTTGATTTTAATTAAAATTAACAAAAGTTTTAAATAAGGAAGTCAATCAAAATTGGTCATGGAACTGTTTTAACATTTTACATTTTTAACATTTCTTTGGGACATTACAAACTGTTGCTGACATTTGTTGCAGGGTAGTAACAAAATATAAAATAAATAAATAATCATACATTTTGCTTGCTTAAAGTGTAAACTACAAAGAAAAAGAAATAATAACTTGCTGTCATTTTAGATATATGTTTTAACTAAATAAAAACAAAAAAAATTATAATTAAATAATTATTCATATAATTATTATTAAATATAAAATAACTCCTAAATCCTTAATTAATTACAACTTAAAAAGTACTTAAAGCAAGTTAAAATATGTATTTTTTTATACCTTCCTCACTTTAATATACATATATATATGCAAAAATATAAAAACAAATTATAAAAAAGTTGAAAAAAAAGAATAACTCTTCAACAGAATTGTAATTAATAACTAAAATAGTACTGAAGGCAAGTCAAAAAAAGATGTCCAAGACTCATTACTTGCCAAATAAAACCAAAACATATATATATAGATATATATATACAGTACATATTGTAGGTTGTCTCTAGATCACCAATACAGACTACAGCACTACAGTAAAGAGTCACTCTTCTTGGCCTACATGATTATTTGACATACCATCTCAGTTGAGAGGTTATGTAAGTTACATAAAATCTGATCTAAAAACCTACGAATCTTCTCAACTCCAATGGGCCCAGGTCATATTTTGCTCTCATATAATTAAACAGAACATAGACTCACATGCACTTTCATGGCCTCATATTTCCTAATAGCTTGCGGTGCAGACTGTGCTAGATAAACTAACGTGGGGATTAACTTTTCGACATCACAAACAGCAAGTTTCTCATTGTTCTTTTGTATCATCAGAACGCATTGTCTCGAACGACTGCAGGCTGAACTTAAAACTCAGATACAGGTGAACTACAAAGAAAGAACTGCAGATTCCCTGGTGTAATTGATGTTGTTGATAGTTCGGTATGCAGAGAGAGTTTCGTTTTTTTTTTTTTCTTTCTTTTTTTATGAGGCACGGGTGAATTAAAGGAGAGACATATGGGCCGGTTCATATTTCGCTTCAGTTTTTTCGATTGTAAAAATGAGACTGGGCAAGAGACCCAGCACGCATAACACATTCTTGAAACATCACGGCTAGCTGGGTTTAATGAACAGAGTCTTAAACGCCTGAAAACAAAACACAACATCCCCAAGCACGCAACTATTTTCCTATGAAAACTAACAGTGATTTTAAGAGACATTTAGACAGGTCGCTGAACTTCAGAGTTTTAAATGATGACAAAAACTAGGTAATTGTTTTACCGAGATGATTGTTTCCGCCAAGTAATGAGGAAAAAATACAATTACATCCTGTGCATCAAATGAAAAATAACATCTATATTAGCTAATAGAATTAAATGTAATCTTATCAGATTGAGAAGTGGTCCGTGGAGCATGATGATGAAGTGTGGGGCTATTTGCGTCTGTGGAGGTGTTTCACAGAGGTGGGGAAGGAAGCCAGCAGGGCCTTTTTTTAGCCGTTTTTTGGATCGGAGCAGGCCAGGGTTGGGCACTGTCTACCCAGCAGGAGCTTGCACTTGGCCTCTTCATAGGGTGAGGCCCTTCACTTCAAATCAGGACCACTTGTGGGAAGAGCACACACAAATCTATGCAGGAGTGATTTTTCTGGGAACGCCACGGCTGAAGACTAACGGTGAACTCTGCATGCAAGCTTCGAGAAGGGTTTTGAATCACGAAACACTTCCAGTTGGAGGTTTCTGGAACATGCGAAACAAAGTATATTAATGCAAGCCTACTATGGGTTGTTTTTACTTAAAAGCTCAAAAATACTATGCAATGTCCTGCTCTGGTGAGGAGCATCCACACAGAATTCTGAACTTCAGACCCCTCTTAAGATGAATCGCTTTTAAAGGGCCATATCTCACCAGCTGCACTCTGCTATCAGCTGCTGCTCATTCCAGCACATAGCAAACACAAGATCAGAGTCCCTTTATCTAATTATACACACTCATATAAACAAAGAAGTGTGTCATGAGGATATATACACATCGCAGTCCACAATGAAAATCTGACCTTCAAAATTTAGTATTCCACTCAGTTTAAATTTTGCCATTTTACTATTTACTCACCCTCATGTCATTCCAAACCTTTATGGGGTTTTTCTTACTTAAAAAAAAAATATATATATTTTTTTTTTTTTGAAGAATGCATGTAATTAAACAGTTGAAATCATTGGTATTTCTTTATGAAAGTCGATGGGGACCAATAATAGTTTGGTTCTTAAAAATAGTGCGATGACGATTCAAGTTAGGTTTATTCTGAGAAAAGCTTTTGAAAGTTTTTGGAACAAAAAACATGTCTATAGTGGCCACTTCCCAAGTATGAGATATGTGTTCCCTCATTACCAACAATGACTAGCTACATGCTTTACATCCAGCAAAAAACAAAATTGTTCGAAATAATTGAAGCCCATGATGAGCAGTTGAAATTGTTTCATTTAAGCATAAACTAGCTGGTCTCATTTCCTCTCATTATGTAACCTCATTACAGCTCAAATGGCTTGTAGACAAGCTAAAAGGTTCACCACATGTTCACCACATAACAGTCTGAATAGCCTAAAACGATTCACTTAGTAAGAAGTTCTCATCTAAAGTAAACAAATGCTTGAGGTGAATGTGCAGTGGACAAAAACATTGATACTTTAAAGACCCCATTACGTATTGCCTATTGGAAGTTGGAGCTCCAAGGGCTCATAATTCTTTACGTTTCTTTCCTAAAACAAATTGGCCATATAACCCAAATTGATATTCTATTGATCGTTTTCATATTTGGGTAAACCCATGCAGTCAAACACCCACGTACTAAAGCCTCTTATCTGAGGTTAGAAGCTCATTGCTGTTTTTTTGTGTTTTTTTTGCAGCTGTCATTACAAATATTGTGTGAAGTCCCAGGGCAAGTGCTGAAACAAAGCAAGCAACCCTCTGTACTCATTAAGTTTCATAGCCACAACAACAATAACCATTATGCCCCAATAGCACATTAAGAAGGAAATGGAAGCAAAAAAAGGGCAGAGTGGGAGGAAGAGGTTGAATGGAGTTTTTGGGAATTGCATGGAACTGATGCTAAGTTTCTTACTGGAAGGCAAAGCACAGGTTACAAGTATAGCATGAGTCTATTTGAGCAGTAACATCATCCTCTCTACTCGAGAACATGAACCAGAGACTGCTACAACCAGCACTGCCCGTCTGCAGGGAGGTATGGGAAGCTTAAAGGACTTCAAGATTAAGAGCTTAAAAAAGTTCACCTACAAGTATGTGTCAACAAGATACTTGAGCTGGAAAACAGGGTATAGATAAACATGGTACATGACGCATAGCTTCTCTTGCGCCACAACATGGGGTTCAGCAGTTTGAAACGTTTGATTATGAAAGACCATTGAGTGATTTGAAAGCACTTGAAAATGTGTCAACACAGTGGCAAACAAACTCACTGTTTAGAGGGGCTTCAGCCCACACGTCTGTTTCTGAAATTCTAAAATTGCAAACTGAAAACAAATACCACATTTTTATTTAGATACACCTACTGAAAGACATAAGACATATTATTATGTTAATAGTAATAATAATAAAAGAGATAAGTAAAAGCATATAATTTTGAGGCAAAATATTTCATATTCATGTAAAATAGAATCACATTGTAGGAACAACAATGTGTGTGTATATATTTATAGGTCCTTCTCAAAAAAATTGCATATTGTGATAAAGTTCATTATTTTCTGTAATGTAATGATAAACATTAGACTTTCATATATTTTAGATTCATTAC
>JAUMHQ010000013.1:2368271-2382399 GCA_032361165.1 Enteromius paludinosus | reverse complement strand
AAAGACTCGAAGACGATTGGTCTCTCATGCGAGATCCCATATGTAACGTCGAAGTGATTCGACTGAAAGGGTAACACGGTGTAAAGATACTAGATGATATCATTTTTGGCAACACACAACTTTCAAAAAACAAATAAAAAACTTTTTAAAAACTTTTAGACCATCGTTGCAGAACTTGCCTTTTAGAGTGGAAAAGACCACCAATAGCAATTTATCTAATACTTTACTGTCAAAAGAACTTCAAAATGTTTATGACATGCTGCTTCAGTTTCCAGTTTGACAGTTTAATGATTGATGATTTGAGTTTAACTCCTATTATGTTTCTCTCTCTCTCTTTTTTGTTTTGATTGGTGCTGGAAAATGACAAATCGGTTCAACAAAAATCTCTGTCACCCATTTTCCCAGTGACAGTCCGCAGCAGGTGAGCCACAGATAAAATAATTAGCAAATTAATGCAAATATTAAGCATTTAATTAGTCTGGGTGAGTTCTGAATAATGAACTAGGCTGTCTGCTACCACTTCACCCCGTCTCATATTGGCAGAGGTAATGATTAATTATTAATCATGACAGAAATGGATGCACTCTTGTCTCCTAACTGAACTAGAAGGAAGACACCTGAAGGCCATTTGTTACCCCCGGGGCCTACAGTGAATAACATGGCCTGCTCCTCTGATAAAGAATTGGTGCAGTTTTTCTGTAGGATTGATAGACATACTGAAACGTATCCAGAGGGGTGAACTGAACGGGACCCCACACAAAATACCCTCTCCAAAACCTTAGCCAGGCTAGTCAAAACATTCCAGCTAAATGCTACCATTGTTCAATATACATTTTACTACTTTCCACAAATAGGGACATCAAGCAGAATTGGCCAGACACGGCTCCTTGTGAAATAAGAGCCGCGGGGGAACTGCGGGCATCTCCTTGGCACGGAGGGTGATTAAAACATCCGGTATGTAAAGATGTGGCCAATGAAATATCATCACCCTGCCTTAGAGAGAGAGAGAGTGTGTGTGAGAGAGAGAGTCAGTCTCTATTATTCTTTCTTTGTGCATGTGTGTGTGTGTGTGTGTGTGTGTGTGTAAGAAAAGAGAGAAGCCGTAAAAAGCACTGAAGGGGAAAATTATCTATAAATCTAAAGTCCCTAAATTGGCATGAACTCTTCTGTTATATGACTGAGCCCAGGCTACATTTCTCATTCAAATGTTGATTAAATTGCATTAATTGACCACAGTGCTTAAATAATGTAGTTCAACATAGAACATTCTGAATTTAATAAACTCTATGATTGAATGCAGGGAATTAATAAATTGAATTAAGTTCTGAGTTCCTAGTTTTTAAGAAAAATTGGTAGAAAACGTTACATTTAATTGCTGTTAAAGAAACAAAAGTGATTATTTGGGGTTTACGTAATATTCCACAATTCTTACTAACTAATAAAGAACACAAGCAATAGGATCTTAATATAATACAAAAACAAACTGTTATTCCTATTCACACTGATTTATTATTTAGTATTATTGCTTAATGTTTTCATGTTTTTGCACATCCCAGACAAAATATTGAATATTGTTTGTGTTTATATGATACAGTATGTGTGTGTGTACTGTGTATATTTGTTATGCATAAATAAATGCACACACATGCATGCATGCAAGGAAAATGTTATATTTATATATCCAAAATGCATATTTATTTATACATAATATAAATTAGCTATAAATATATAAACACGTAAAAATAAGTGTGTTAATTACTATATACATAATAAACCTACACAATGCACACATTATGTAAACATACTTTATTTTGGATGCGATTAATCCTTTGACAGCACTAGTTAAAATGAAAATGAACCAAGACTGATGTATTTTCACTGTTAATTAATGTGAACAAATGCAGTTAATGTTGTACTCACTGGGCACTCGGTTGATAGCCCGAAGAGGTCGAAGAACTCTGACTGTTCGGACCGCAGAGAAACTAACATTCTGCAGGTTGAGAGAGTATTCCAGCATCCTGTAAACACACACACATAAAAAGAGTTTCAGCTTTCGATAAAGCAAGACATTTGAATGTATGCACATACTAATGAAGACACATAACCCCCATTTGCAGTGCATCTGTTAATTAATTTTATTGGAATTTTTAACATCACCTGAAAGCAGAAACTGATCTGATTTTTAAACGGATGAATGTCCTCCATATGTATCACTTACTATGGCGGCAAAGCGTAAAAGGCAAGCAATATTTTCAATTAAACCCTGACAGCCCAGACACATTAGTGGCGTGTTTTCAGCCGAGCTGCCAACGCCATACTGTAGATCAATCGAAAGTTATCAGGATTCATCAAACAATTACACTGAATCGTTTTCAATTAGGTCAAAGAGAGGTGGAAGGAAGGTTAATGTAGAGCTTTCGCAAACAAACACATCCACAGCTGCTCCGCACATGTGAACTTCGGAGCGAGGCACATGAAAGAATCGCATGTTTTTGTAGAAAATAAACAAAGTGTGTGTCTCTATGTGCCTGTGAGCTTGCAACCGTGTAATTGCGAGCCCAATAACCGTTTCTGGCCATACAACAACTTAAAAAGCGCAGAATTACAGTATCAAGTTAATACACAAAGCTGATGTCGATAAGCATATGCACATGTTAATGAGGGTTCTCACGGTCACATGGCCTGCTTAGATTAAAGCTGCGTGATCTGGGGTGTTTCTCCATTCTTTCAAATATGGATTGAGTGAAGTCGGTGACGTGCAAACAGTGCGAGCCCCATTAGCCAAGCGGGGCAGTGAGGAAATGTGTTCTGACTTTGTTGCTCCTGAAATGTGCAGAACAGCTTTGAAGGCACTGATTGGGCTTGATGGAAACCAGCTGGCGACTGGACTGCAAAAATAATAACAGTGGTGACTAAGACAAAAATTTGAAGGAATGGGAATGAAGAAAACACGAAAATATCAAAAGGGGAACACAGGAAGTGGAAATGAGGAAGGGAGAGCAAGCCGTTGGCTCTAAGGACGAAACGCCTGTAAAGAAGGAGAGAGACAGGACATGCGTGAGGACACTCCGCAAAAATGTCCCCAGGGACGTACTGAAGGATGCGTTTAAACTAGAGGGTTATGTGTAAATGTGATATCGTCAACAGCCTCTTACTTCTACCGTACACACGTATGAGTCACTAATACGGCTGCTCGCAAACACATAGACGGAAAGTGAAGTGTCAGAGCCAGTCAGCACCTAGACCTCACTTCTGTTATCTGTTTGTGTTTGGAACGGCCGTGGTGAAGGATGACACACCTTCCCAGAATCTCTCAGTTTCTGCAAAACACGGTCACACAATCAACAACAGCTCCACAATGCATATACAATGCCAGTTGCGAGGTCACTATAATAGGAAAAGCATGAGCGAGCCAAGGGTCTCGGATACAAAACAACTGTGGCCTTCTACATCCATAAGAAATCAGCTCGAATTGATCTCAGAGAGAGAGAGAGAGAGAGAGCTAGCGTGCTGTTGTGTCTTGTTTGAACAGCTCCACAACAGACTATTGAGAGGACTGAAAGACATTTAAATTCCTGCAGCATTAGAAATACCAGCTCTTTTGGGACATACTCCATTTCTTACGTTATTAACCAGGGTTGCTCTGTATGATCAATGCAAGATTTGTTGGTTTACGAAGGTTGCAAAAGAGTACATGCGGTATTTCAGATGCTTTACGCTTCCCTTTCTCTCTCTCAAGTCCCTTGTGGTCTTCAAAGCAGGCGTCCTGGCCGCAGTTCAATCAGAGCTTGGTGTCTTCCACCACCTGGCAGGTTAATGAGGCGAGATTCAGAGGAGGTTCACTTCCGAACAATCAGCTCTCCATTAAGATAGAGAAGGAAGATACCCCTAAAAACACACACACATACTCTGTCCTCACTTTCCCTCTCAGTCTGTCCACATGAATTCAGTTCTTTGTCTTATTTATGGTATCTTGTTTTAGACCAACTACAAATATATGACCAGGGGGACTAGTACGGCTCAGCATAATGCTAGCAACACAAGTTTTGTTCACTGTACTGATGTAGTTATTGTTAAAATACATCAAAATGATTGTCCCTTTGAATTTGCTTTGATATTGCTAATCAGAGGTAGGTTTTAATATGGGGGAAAAAAATTATATATAAAGTTTCCTTAATCACGGAACATTACATACAGAATTTGTGTAATTTTTTTTGTGAAGCATGCTTAATGAAAATCACATTCTAGTTTTTATGTATATTTTATGTATTTATGAATAAACATGTTTTACACCAAAAAAAGAAATTATTACATTAATTGAACAATGATGCATGAAACCGATAAAAAAAAAAAAAAACAAAGGAAGAAAAAAGAAAACATATTTTTAATATTACAAACTAAAATACAACAAAAATATTAAGCAGCAAAACTTAAAAATGAATAAATAACGTTTTTAATTAGTAAGTTATGAATATTTATATATTCACAATACCACAATATAATAGCTGAATATGTGATTAAAATATAATGTTTTTTTAACTTGTTTTTAATTTTTACACTTTTTTTTGGTCAAATAAATGTAGCCTTGGTTAGCACAAGAGACTTTCAAAAAATATTAAAAACATTTAAAATGTAGCATACGTTTCATTTTAGCTACATTCGCTAAAAGCTATTTTCCTAAACTTTAAGGAGAACTCTAGCATACAAACTGCCTCAGAGCTAACAGGTGCGGACTAAAAGCTACAAAACCCACATTTTGATTTCATGGGTCCTGTCTAGTTGTCTCAGAGACCAACAGAGAGATTTCAACAATATTTCTCCTCATTTTTATATTTCTGTCTTGTACTTTTCTATTTATTTCTCTCTCAACAATCTCTCAGAGACAATTGCCGTCAGGGGTGCTCTTCTGTTTTTATGGGATGGGACAGATTGATTTACTATGGTCGGAACAGGATAATATGCCCCTAGCCTCGAATTCAGAACAGCAAAAAGACAAGTTCCTTTCTGTTTCTCAAATAAGCATTCTTCAAAACAATACCTCAACACCTAAGCCAAGCAAGAGCCTTCCAAATCAAAGAGAAAGATTGTCTGAGAGCACTACTCTTCCCACCATTTTAATGAGGAATGAAGCCATTTTTGTTCTTCCCTCTCTATCTTTCCCCTTGAGACTATATACAGTATACTATGTCAGCACTGACCGATTCTGGGGCCCTGTGGTCGTTTTACAGAATAATAATCATAATGGAAGCTAATGCAGACGTATGACTCGAGAGGATGAAGAGGAAACCAGATTTGCTCTGTGTGCCTCAGCTAAAAAGCGTTCCTCTGATGGGTCGAAAATAAATGAATGAAGGGGACCTTTTTCTTTCAGGAAACCTTTGATGACCTTTGTTCGTAATGCTTTGTCCTTGTCTCGTCCTATTGACAAGGTCTGGGTCTGAACATAACGTGTATCAGCAGCGGGTCTGGAAACAGCCGAAGCACATCATTAAATCAGAAGCAGAGGTGGACATTTGGATTCTCCTCTCCTCCATGAGGACAGTGGTTTGATTAAGAATTGAAACAGCAGATTACAGCAGTGAAATTTGTTAGAATAAAATAAGTTTTCCAAACAAAGCGTCAGTGAAGCAGCCTGTATATTTCATTAGCAAATCAAATGAGAACCTAAAGGGATAAGTCATTAGTTACTCCACTCCTCAACCTCAGGTTGTTTCAAAACTGTATGACTTGCTTTCTTGCATGGAACTCAAAAGGAGGCTACAGATGAAGTCTACTGACCCATGAAAGGTCATTTTCAGCAATTTTCAGAGGCACTTTAATCAACATAAGTAAGTTAATGATTTTTCTTGCTTATATCAAAGCTATGATTTCACCAACTCATCCAACAGTTAGTAAAAGCTAATATTTTGCCATCCCTCTCTTTCCCTTTAGGTTAGGAAATGAATATGAGCTTAACGGATGTGCGGAAGCTCTCAGCCATCTGCTCGTATCTTTGAATGACTGCGTTATCAGTTCCAGGCATCTCCATATACAAATTTGAGATGAAGAACTTCTAAGATGAAAGCGCTGGATGCTGTCCAGTGTCATCAACATCCTCCTGGCCAAATGGCATTCCTGAAGATTCTTAAACCTCAGCACGGAATCCTCACTCAGGCCTGAAGAGACTCTATTAGCACTGGCGATGTGGGTCATGACCTGATCAGTCAAGTAAACTTCATCAGCTTTTGTTGATGGTTTTGAGCAGTGGGCTTGTGAAAGCATCTCCTGCATGTTCTGGTGACAGTCACACAAAAGACAGTAATTGTCAGCTTTTTTGACATGAATGACAGCAATTACGTTGACAGGTTGTGCTAGCCTTAGAACTATTGACTTGACCAGAAACTGACAGCTGTCTACATGAAACAGAATGCATGTCAGGTCAAACCACCCAGAAGAAAAGTAAATTATCAGCATTTTCTCACCAAGACATGTGAAATAGCCACCCCGAAATAGCTAAAACTATTCGTACTATAAAAGTGAAGAAATCTACTGAAACTGTAAAGCTTTTTTGAATAGTGTCAGTATCATGTCAGTCAATGCTGGCTCTCAGGGTCAGCTTGCTGGGTTTAAAATGAGCAGTGAGTGTGTACCAGAAAAGAGAAAGCGAATCGAGGGATCTTTCTCAGGTAAAAACCTGAATTTTTCTCAGCAAGAGCATTCACTCTCTTTTATCAGACATCTTTCAGGCAAAAAGCCAACTATACTGGGGAAGGGGAAGGAAAAGGGGAAGGAGAAAGAAGGTGAGGAAGATGAAGAGGCAAAAAAAGAGGAGAAGGGATGTACTGTAGAAGTGCAAGTATTGGACGAATATAAAAGTGGAAGAGGAAGACAATAAGAAGTAGAGTATTTTGAAGGCAGACACTGATACAAATACTGGTTGGTTTATTTTTTTCAGAAACGCCCAACAAAACATTGACAGATTTACTGACATAAGTTATTTGTAGTTATTTATTAGTTTTAACTAACATAATATCATAATGCATTTTAAAAAGAAACTCGTTTTTTTTATTGTCACAACAGAACAGAGGAACATCAAAATATATTAAAGTTCTGATAAATAAAATGTATAAAATACAAACTGAAGATATGAAACGTAAAGTCCTTTGAACAAAAACACGAAAACAACAACTAAATGATTTAGTTTTGAAAGATTTGGTAAGCTTCATAAATATAACTTTGAATAGGACTGGAGACAAATTCTGTTAAGTTCTGATAAATAACAACAACAGCAAAATAAATTGCTAACAGTATATGAGGTAGTGTACTGAATCAGTCAATCCTCAATAGCTCCAGTCCAGCAGAGACAGGTTTTAGTACAAGAATAGTTATTTGTAGTTGAGTATTCACTAAAATATTATTGTCACAACAGAACAGAGGAACATCAAAATATATTAAAGTTCTGATAAATAAAATGTATAAAAATATAAACTTTAGATATGAAACTTGAACAAAAACATAATAACAACAACGACCGAATCAAAGTTAGCAGTAAGGGTGTTTCGTCTGTTTTTATTTTATTTTTGAAATATTAATTTATCGGCCATTATAAATGCCGATACCGATATCGGCCTCTAATAAGAAGTAAATATGGATGTGGAAGAAAGACAAAAAGATGAAGAAGAGTATGTGGAAGCGGATTTGTGGAGGAGGTTTTAGAATTAGTGGAATGACGAAGAGGAGAAAATTAAGACATCTGGGCCTTGTCTTGATGCTAAAGCTTCCAGACTAATCATACATCATTTCCCAGATGAGGTACATAACATTCAGCATATCATTAGAGGGACTGATGAAAAATAATAGTGTAAAAACACCAGGTATTCTAGTAAAATAAGTATTTAAGCAAAAATAAAAGGCAAAATTTGTCTTGTATCTGTTTCCTGTCTAGGCCAAAGTTGGCATGCAAACGCCTGAGAGAATAACAACTGAAATAATAACATATTGGTTCCTTGTCAAAGTATGCAACATTTGGTAGAGCATTATGGAAAAACTCATAAAACTCACTTCCATCAAGGTTATGGCAAAGTATGCTAGAAGAAATTCTAGAAATGCCTTTATACCCAATCTCTCGTTAAAAATCGTAAAAAGCTTTTCTGTCTTATAGCATTTAAAAAGCCTTCGAAACAATCTCTGAAGACACTGTCACAAGCCCTGTGGATTTGGAAAGTTTTGTGTATTTAACTCGGTGTGTGTGAAGACTCTGTGAATAGGAAAAGGGCAGACTAATTTAAAAGCGATTCAGCAGAAGTTGCCAAACCACTGCGGGTGTCTGAAACTGATACCTTGTCTTGGTGGGGTGTATTGAGGGTCCGCGTTCTCTAAGGGCTTGCTTTGAAAGATTGAGAAGAGAGAAAGCTCGCCTCAATGTCTCTGCAGATGAGGCACACAAAGACATCCGATCCACAGCACAGCAGCCAAGATCTTTCGACTTCTATAAGCTCTCTGGCTCACCTCAGACCCAACAGAACAGAAGATTCAGCAAAACAATGTCTGAGCGAAGTGGGTTTTGGAAACCGAACCATTTCGTTGAACCACCAACACCAATTTATTCACATAGTAAGCAGGCTAAAGTGAGTTTTAGAGTTGTGATTTACTGCGTCAGAATGTTCTCCAAAAGGAAAAAAAAAAAGACACTAAATGTTAACCTTTAAACTGAAACAAATGGTTCATATAAACCGTGTCTCCAAGTTCTCTGGTTTATAATGAATTACACTTTTTTATGTTACTCGGCCTGCCAATTTTTTACCAAAGCCCAAAAAATAAATGAATCTTAGTCCTAACAAACAAAATCTGTGGTTCTGCCATGATTTTTGGACAGGGTACTACGTTGGACACTGGACAAGTAACACAGCTTTTTGGACATGTCACTATAGTACTGCTATTGATTTCTGGACATGTACTAAAGCAGCACCATGGTATTCTTGTAAGTACTTTGGAGTATCATGTGAATACCATTTCAGAATTATGGTATATATCAAAAACCATGGTACCTGATACCATGCTCCAGATTCTTCATAAAGAACCACAACTGATCAAACTGCTGAGAATATGTAAGATGATATAGACTGTCATTAAGTACTGAAGGACTTACTGGTAAGCGTTTCATCTGGAGAAGTATCAAAACCCTTGAGGAAACTAGTTTGCGCCAACAGTGGAACAAGCCAGCAGTCTGTCACTCTTGTATGGTTATCTTGTGTACACACTTTGGATGTTGTCTCATGAAAGTGCTTCTATACGGTCCATATGCTGGGATGATTTCCATCTCAACAAATAATCCTATGAGATTACCAACATGACACATGAGGTTAGGTCAGAGGTAGTAAATCTGGCAATAAAGCCCAAGCTTCCACTGAGTCATGACTGACAAGCTTCACGGAATGGGAATGGGAGTCCTTGTGTTTCTTGGAAAGCACACATCACATAACAAACCACAAATCTTTTATTCGCTGAGCAGTTTGTCATTCCTGACCTTTCATGGCTTTCTCAAAAAAAGTTGGTGATACACATCATCAATTAGTGATACACATTTTCTTTACTGTATTTCCCAAGGCACACATTTACACAACTAACTGTCTGTATTTAATAGCAGTCTCTTTATTTTATGGTGTTCATGAACCCATGTTCATCGATTAGGGGTTCACACTAAGGTGCCTCAAACAACAGCATGCCCTATTTAGGAGACTTGAGACACATACACAAAGATAAAGATAAAGATTATATTGACACTCACACAGATACATTGAAGAAATTCATATTTGCAGCTAACCATGTGTGACACACTGGCTGATGACAGATAGAACTAGCCATATCCCAATTCTGCCATTGTTTACTTAACCACATGTTCCCTAGAGAAACATAAATATACTTAAATGTACTTGAAATGTATTTATTTTATGCTACAGTCAGTATACTACAAATACATTGACATGTTTATGTACTCAAAAAATAAGCAGCAATTGTTCTTTTAGGTTTACTTAAAAAATATACTATACTGGGTTTAAATATACTATAAATATACTAAAATACTTACTAAATATACTTTAATTGTGCAGAAGTAGTGCTTAAGTTTAACTAATATTGCAAGTATACTTGAGGAACACTTTAAATATCTTGTATTTAAATACCAATATTATTAAAATATAATACAATCGTCTTCAATAGTGACATTAGAACACAAATTAGGCTTAATAGTAGGAAATGTGCTCTTATGATCTTGTCTGTGAGCTCCAATTCCATCACCTGTTTTCTGGACTACATTACCCATCAGCCACCGCACCTTCACACCACCATATGCCTCTCATTCACATGAACTCAATTCCCCATCATGCACCACACACTCACACCTGTTTCAGATTTGCTCTCACACCTGCTAGCAATTTTCCACACCCATACCTTCACTACACACTGCATTTAAGCTGGACTTACACACTACTATTCGCAAAGTCTTGTTTTTGCTATTGCTGACATTTCTGAGCGGTCCTTCTGATTGATTCCCTGTTTATCTTGACCTTGGATTGTATACCATTTCTGTGATTGTTATCTGCCTTCCTCGAACCCTGCCTGTGACATCTACTCTGCCTTTGATCTCCTTTGATATTGTCTCTGCTCGTTCTGACCACGCCTGTACGACTATTCTATATAAATACTGCAAATGGATCCGCACGTCCCGGTCTCCTGTGTTACATGTGCACTGTGAACAAGTACTTCAAATACATTTTTTTAATACATATGTTATGTTTGTATACTACTCTAAGTCTACTCTTTTAATAGGGATGCTGTTATTTCCACTGGGTAACATGAAAAAAATAATTTTATTAAAGAATTTTCATATATCTCTTTAATTTCAATAGTGAACTTTCAAGCTCCAAAAAAGGCTCCTAAGGCAAAATATTCCTAAAAACATATTCTATTATTCTAAAGCCACAAGAGAAAGGGATTTATTTTACATAATATACATGGTCAATATGAACTGTCACCAAAATAAAAAGCTTCATGAAGTTTCTTTAAAAGTATGTTGCATGTGTTTCATGAGTAAAAAACAGGTTTGGAAAAACAGCAGGAGGATTAAACATAACTATTATGCATTTTTAGATCATTTTTAAGTCAAAACATCTGATCATATCAGCCTCATGATAATAAATTATGAACACATTTTTTAAAAAACTAAAAAAGTACACTACTGTTCAAAAGTTTGGAGCCTATAAAATATTTTAACCTTTATTATGACCACCATGATGCATTCGATTGATCAAAAATACTGTAAAAACTTGTCATTTTTACTGATTATATCCTAAATATTTTGACGGAAAGCGTAATACTCTAGATTTTAATAATTTGGGATTTCAGGATTCTTTGATGGATAGAAATTTCAGCATTTACCGTAACAGTAAAGTAAGAATTTCTTAAAATTATATGTTTTCGTTAAACATTTAAATGGTAGTGCAGTGTATTACGCTTTTTTGAAGATTTGGCAGAATATTCAAGGTCAGTTTGAGGTAGTACATAAATTCACATTTATTCGAAAAAAAAAAAAAAAAAAAACAGTTCCAGGACTCACCCAGCCAACACAATGAAGAAGTCTAGCCGATTCCAGGTGTCTCCAAGGTAACATTTTTTCCCAAAGATTCCCAGTGCAACCATCTTGATTACCATCTCCACAGCAAAAAAAGCAAAGATGAAATCATCAAAGTCCTGAGGGGAGAGAGCAATATTCAAAGGGTTAGCAAAATCTTAAAACGCTGAACTGGCCAAATCAGAGTTTGACCAGGAGATACAACTTAACTTGCACTAATTTAAAGACAACTTATAAATAAAGAAATAAACCCTCCAAAGGCATATGCAGATGAATATTAAATTTCCACTTTGATGTCACAGCATAATGTGTGAGTGTGTGTTCATGTACTAAGGGGCTATAAACCTTGACTCATCTTTACATGTCTCAGTAAGTCTGAGTGGGCACAAACAGCCAACTCACCCAAATCTTTACCCATAAATCCTCTGCTTACACGATCAGAAATGTGTTATGCATTAAAGTAACCTTACTAGATGTACATATACAGGGAAAAAAGATCAATATGGAATTTTTAATGAATATGCATAAAAAATACAGATATAAACAGAAAGTATTTTTACTTTAAAAAGACACATTTTTAAAAGTTGCACTTCTGTCACATGACACGTGAATACAACAGTCAAAGATGTCCTTCTAGAGCATGTGTACATAGAAAAACAATGAAAAAACAGCATAATGGAATAAAGAAAATATGTTGTGTGTGAACGGCCCCTCAGTCTGTCAGTAAATTAAGTTGTGCTAATAACCATATAAACTCAGTATGACTGTGACAATGTTATTCTCTGTAAAACTCCTCTGCAAAGACTAAAACATATATTACATAAGGCAATTATGGGGAACACAGTGTCACTTTACTGAATATTCAGCTTATTGTTGTTGAATAATGATTTGTTGATTAGGACCGCATGCATGGAAGGGAAATCTGCTAGACTGGTGACCTGTTCAGACCTCCTTTAATTTAATCTCAACAATAGATGGTGCATTTCTGGACCTTATGAATAAATTGCTTTATTAAACATGCATTTTTCTTAGGCAGAAGCAAAAGGCAGTTCTAAAGTAAAGACCACAGACCGGGTCCTTGAGACATCAGCGGCCATATGAACTCAGAGACCATCATTTCCTCAAGGTTGACTGCCAGTGAAAGACACCTGGGCATTCTCAGCCAGCGAGGACATTAGTCAAAGCTCTTAAGCGAGGGACTCCCTCCACCCACAGCACTTGCACTCTGACAATGCAGGGAATGTTAATTAAGCCGCAGTGAGGAGAGCATTTACTGTCGCGTTGGACATTATTCAGAGCCAAGCATTAATGTATTACCTCATCCCTGATCTACTTGTATTGTACATGGTGGACAGTACTTGCCAATTCAAAGTTAATGGTAACACACAACACATCCACAAACAATGCTGTCAGGATGAGGACGTTTCGCATTAATGATTTGGGAAAGAGACTGTCTGTTAAGACCAAGCCTAATTATGTTCTCTAATTATCTGCCTTAATGTGAACATATGGTGAACACATAAAAACTAAATAATAATAATTTTGCTATAAATAACACAAAAATCATCACACTGAAATCTCACTTTGAAAAAAGGTTCTGCCCTGTAGATTAAGACTGCTCAAAATAAGGATGGATTCTGCTCGACCAGTCACTATATTTGGCAGCATATGAAACAAGGTAATACTTTAGCAAAGAGACAGATTCTAAATATTAACTATTTGCTTATCAGCATGCCTATTATTAACATATTTGCTGTTTATAAAGCAAATATTCTGTATGATCATATTCTACCTCTCTAATCCTAGCCAACGCCTAAATTTAACAACTACCTTCCCACTGTAGCTATTAATAAGTATTAAATTGAGGCAAAATTCATAGTTAATGGTTTGTTAATGGCAAGAACTGGCCCTTAAAATGAAGTGTGACAAAATAACAATAATAATAATATTAATAATAACAACATGTATTTATCTAATAACTCATATATTAATCATTTGTATTCTTATAATAATGCAATATATTGAAAGAACATAATTTAAGTGTGTTTTTTATTAAATATTTTCTTACATAATTGCAAGGTTTTTAATTAACAGTAAGAAAAATGTTTATGAATTTAGGAAATAAATACAATTATAATTACAATAATAAATATAAATACATATTTTTTTAATTAAATGTTTTAAATTATTGTTTTAAAATAATACAATTTTACATTTACCAGCTTATAGCTATACTAAATAAATAAATGAAATACAAAACATAAATATATATAAAATATATGTAAATGTATTATGTTTTTGTAAAAAATAGAGTAAAAAAAATTTAAATAATGAAATTATTTTTTATAAATACATAATAATTCAATAAATACTAGGGATGTCCCAATCAGGTTTTTTTTGCCCTCGAGTCCGAGTCATTTGATTTTTAGTATCTGCCGATACAGAGTCCCGATCCGATACTTCTATAATACATAAAGAAAGCATAAAGAAGAGCGAAGAAACAGATACAGGATGTTCATT
>JAUMHQ010000013.1:2337124-2361288 GCA_032361165.1 Enteromius paludinosus | reverse complement strand
TATAAAAAATATAATATATATATATATATATATATATATATATATGAATCTCACAAAATGTAGAATCTTTTATAAAAATATAAAAATAACAATAAAGAGGGGGGAACAAAACAGAAAACAGTAAAATTAAAAACAACTGCTAAAAAAAGATATTTTAACACATTAAAAAACATTTTTTGGTCAAACATGAAGAAAAGAAATAAAAGAAAACAAATAAATATGGCATGACAAAATGCTGACTAAATGTATTTGCTGATTTTTCTTTCTTTCTTTCTCTTTTTATTTAAAGGTGGAACCTGTGTTCAGATAAATATGTGGACAAGGCCTACGACCTGCTTCACCTCGCAACCACAATCAGCAGTTACACTCAACAGATAAGGAAGCAATGCGACAACAAGAAGCTTCTATTTCCAGCAAGCCCACAACAAGTGAGCAAAAAAGTGTGAAAAGGGCAACCACCTAAGCAGAGAACATTTTCTTCTTTTCTATCTCATCTGATCTACCGCATGACCTCGACAGACTCTGCTCTTTTGGTCTGAATGTCCATGATCCTGTGGAGGATTTAATGATGCTAAGGGTTGACTATTTCTGCGAAGTTGATGCATTGGTCTGTTTACCATACATCAAGATCAACTCGTGAGATGGTCAAAGCATCTCTGACCCTGACTCACAAGGTGTCAAGATCCCAAATGGGCAATACACAGGGCGAGCATAAATCAGACTGCACCATTTTTAAAAACGGCTAAGCTAGCTGAAAATAAAGAACGTCGCTTGTCCGTCTAAAACCCATTTCCTATTAAAGCACTCAGTTCTCTCTTGGGTTGCTCATTAAAGCTTGTCAGGGATTCATCCGGTGGCAAAGAAACTCTAAAGTGACAATTTCCCATGAGGTGGAGTACCTGCGGAAATACTCTCATAAGGAGGATAAAAGACTTGCAAGGTATTTTAATTGTCTCACTGTAGGCTTAGGCTAAAAGTCTCTCTCTGAGATTTTCCAGGGTGATTTCGGGTAATCATATCATTAAGTTCTCAACTTAGTTTAGGAAAGTGAACGGAAATGGAAGTCTCTTGCACTTGTGGACAATAATATTACACAATTCCCTCCGGAAGGTGCACGTTATCAAGTATTTCACTAAGCATTTTAAGTTAAAAGGATTGATATGGAAAGCGATATGTAATATTCCTCTCCTTTTTCTTTGCTTTCGGAAGAAGTAACAGCACCGAATGAATTTGATTAATACATTTTAAAAGCTTTTTGTGGACTTTTCACACCTGCTTCATAGCATGTTCGGCTTCTGAGGAAACGAGGCAGACTAAAGTAAATCATTTCTGGTCATGATGCTGATTAACACAGACAAAGACCTCGTTAAATCTGAGTGCATTTGATTTAAGGAAGATGGACAAAGACACAGCTAGACTAAAACATCACGTTCCCTCAGGGGCTATCTCTCTCATGGTCGGCCACAAGGTTATTTCATAGGCTCGTGTTGTCTGGTGTGTTAAATACAGAGAGCTGGTGGCATATGACAGCTGCTGACACGCTGAGACACTACACTGCTCCGAGATCAGGACAAAAAACAGCTGAACACAGCCTGTAACTGATAAAAAGCCATAATGTGCAATAAGATTTTGAAATCTGAAAAAAATCCTGATTAAATTTGGCATGAAACTTCTGATTTTTAAAAAAGCAGAATGGAATGATATTAATAATAACTAATTCTGTACATGTGTTTAAAATTGTTAAATATTGCATTACACATGTTTAAGTATTATTACAAATAAAATCTATAATAATACAAATGGCTTTTCTCATATTACACGCTAAACTACCGGAATATTGCTTTCAGGAAGTATTTCTAAACACAAAATCTGTGTGACAGACGTAACGGAAAGTATTGCTGAATGTGTGTGGGTGGATTTTAGCATCGCCCCTGAAGAAGAAGATGCAGAGTTAGATCGTTCATTAGACATGAGTGATGATGTTGATGTGTGACCTGACTTTAGGAGATTAGCTGACATTAATTATTATTATAAAGACAAGGCAAAGACAAATGAAATACTCTTCCAATCTCTTCCAGAAAATCGCAAATGCGACGTTTTGAAGTAAGGTGCTGGTTTGGCGTGTAACTGCTCCACAATGAAGTTTGTTAAGATCTACTATAATCCACCATTGTGTTGTTTCAGAGTTTCTAAGGCTCGTTGAAACCTTTGCTTTGTACTCATTCGTTCTCGCTGGGTTGCCTCGGGACCTTGTGAATTCTCAGAGGCCTTGTTAGGGATTCAGCACCATTTGTCTCAGTAAGCAGACGAAGTCTAGAACTCTTTGCGGTGCAAAGGCCCATGCTCTACAGTACTACCGAAATCCCACCTCAGATGAACACTAGAAATATTAGCACTTAAAAGGTTCCAGTCTCCACTGTACCTAAAGAAATAATTGTATGAAAACCACATCCGGATTGCAGTTATAATTAAATGAACTTTTAAACTTTAGGGCAACAGTACAACTGGACAGCGTTAATATATGCTTATGCATTTGGATGGGCTAAATTGATCTCAGAACAGACTTTCTGTGAGCACGAGCAAATCATATGACTGAAGTGAGCAGCTGGTTGCCATCATCAGGGATATAGAGTGGCTGTTCTAATGCCTCGTATTCTACTGTAACAAGCCCCATGAGGATCTGCAGCCCTATCGAAGCACCTTTATAATCAACACGGGTTTTAGCCTAATTAAAGTATGGATAAATTTATTCCAACAATTTTAATCATGCCTGCAGATCGCAACGGGTGGGATTAATTGATTTCGAAAAGTGTGTTGAATTCAAGTGTCCCTCTAGCAAATTTGAATTAAATAAGTAAGAACAGATGAGACTGCAAAAGCAGGAGAGTCTTATACAGTGCATTCCCCACAATTAAACTCTGCACCCCAGAATGAAGGAACAGATGATACAATCATTGGATTTAAATTAAAAAGAATTTTCTAGTCTGGTTGGCTAATGTATCGTGAAAAAAGCACTAATGTATGGTATCGTCCTCTCACAACGCACTCTCAAGCCTCTCTAGATCTGTCTTTATGAACCTTTAATATACTTTGCACCAAATGCTCAATGAGGTTGAACACGCAATTATCACATCAAAGGCATGGCGATCAGGGGACGCCTGATACGTACAGTGGAACAGGAATAAATCATTTGGTATAACTCACTGAAGCGTGTAGTAAGGTCTCAGGTCACAAACAGAGAATTAGTTGCGTTTCTCAGACTATTAAAGAGCCGCACATGTTCATAGGCTGATTCAGTTTATATAAACTAGCATCCACTACTTTAAATATTAGATTTGTGCACCATTAAGAACATTAGGAATGCCATTTAAATTTCAGTACAACGATAGAACATTAGAAAGTTAGAACAGTACAACGACAGAATGATAGAACGAAAAACAGTACAACGATAGAATGATAGAACGAATGAACAGTACAACGATAGAACGTTAGAATGAAAGAACAGTACAACGATAGAACGATAGAACGTTAGAACGAAGAACGAAAGAACAGTACAACCATAGAACGATAGAACAGTAAATGATAGAACAATAGAATGAAAGAACAGTAAACGATAGAACGAAAGAACAGTACAACGATAGAATGATAGAACGAAAGAACAGTACAACGATAGAACGTTAGAACAGTAAATGATAGAACAATAGAACGAAAGAACAGTAAACGATAGAACGAAAGAACAGTACAAAGATAGAATGATAGAACGAAAGAACAGTACAACGATAGAACGTTAGAACGTTAGAACAGTACAACGATAGAACGATAGAATGAAAGAACAGTACAACGATAGAACGATAGAACGAAAGAACAGTACAACAATAGAACGTTAGAACAGTACAACGATAGAACGTTAGAACGATAGAATGTTAGAACGAAGAACGAAAGAACAGTACAACGATAGAACGTTAGAACGAAAGAACAGTACAACGATAGAACGTTAGAACGAAAGAACAGTACAACGATAGAGCGATAAAACGATAGAACATTAGAACGAAGAACAGTACAACAATAGAACGTTAGAACGAAAGAACAGTACAACGATAGAACGTTAGAACGAAAGAACAGTACAACGATAGAACGATGAAGGGATGGATGGAGGGATGGATGGAGTAAATGATAAAGCAAAGGTTACAATGATAGAGTATTAAAACAATAGATTGAACGAATGATAGATAGAATGAACGAACGATTGATCGATTGATAGAATGAACAATAGAACAAATTAACCAACATTAGATAGATAAATAGATTTATGAAATGGATGATGGATGGACAGTGGGAAGGATGACATAAACGTGAACCGATTGAAATATCGAGCGATAAAGAACGATAGACAGAGCGATATAATGATAGATAGAATGATAGACAGATACATAGATAGAGAGACAAATAGAGATAGATTCATGAAATGGATGATGGATGGATAGAGGGAAGGATGACATAAATATGATGTGAATGATAGATCGAGCGATAAATAAATAAGGGTGGAATGATGGATGAATGGATGGATTTTCAGTGAAGCTAAACAAACAGGTTTGATAACTAAAGGGGTGCTTACTATAAAGTGCACACAAAAGGTAGCCTCTTACAGCAGACAGGTGACCCAACTTTAAATGATAATGCTGTTTTGATAACCCTCTGTGAGTTCAGGTTAAATCTATCGCAGCTATATCTACACAAACACACAAGGTGAGCCAGTGTCACACAGAAGGTGTAGAGTGAGAAGCAGAGCGCAACACCGCGCAAAATGCTCGCGCAGTGTACGAGCAGGAAATCTCATCAGCTCCACAGTCTCCAGGCCTCAGATTCAATTTCACACAGGAAACCAGATCGTGCCTTTAATATTTGGAAGAAATATGTATGTGTGTGTGTGTGTTTGAGGAACACTGATGCATGATCTTTCCATTGCCAGGATTTATATGACTATAATGAGTAAGAGCAAGCTCTGTTTTTCTTTGTTTATAAAGAATACCCAATGCCATGGAGACAAAACGCTGGTTCTGGCTGATTCAGTGACTTAAGATGATGGCTCTCATTACGTTTAATTCATGTCCTGACTCTGCAGGTGAGAACCATTTATCCCTCTCTAATTACGTGTCTGTCTTGTTACAAATGAAAAACATTAGGAAAAGAGAGAGAAATGTAGCTTAATCTCTCCATGTACTGTGACTGAAAGCAGACATGTCAGCCCCACCATACATGAAATATGTATTGGTGCAAGAATTTTAAAATTTGAACTAACACATCTACACTACCATCCTAAAGTATGTGTATTTTTAAAGTTTTTAAAAAGGAGTCTCTTATGCTCACCAAGGCTTTATTTAATAAAAAAATAAATAAAAACAGCAATATTGTAAAACATTATTCTTTCTATTTTAATATATTTTATAATGTATCCATTACTCCAACGTTCAGTGTTACTGTGCATGATCCTTCATAAACAATTGAAAATTCATAAAAACAGTCGTTATGCTTAATATTTCTGTGGAAACGTATACATTTTTTCAGGATTCCTTATAAAGAAAGTTCAAAATAACAGCATATATTAAATATAAATCTTTCAAAACATTACAAATGCCTTTAAGGTTACTTTTGATGAGTTTAATGGAGTCTTGCTGAAATATAAATATATTTTTTTATTTACTGACCCAAAACTTTTGCATGTATAAAATGATTGTATCTTAGCTTCATGTATCTTGTACTAATATATATATATATATATATGTATATATATATATATATATATAATGCTTGCTCATGTCTCCAGCACCAACTAGCATAAACCATCTTGAATCATTCTAGTCCAAGGTAGTCACTACGCAGAATATGACATGGTAAAGCAGTACTTTATTCATTTGTCTAAAAATAGTGACACTCCAGGGATTTATGGCAGGGATGATGATTTGACTGCTGGTTCAACTCAATAACACAGAGTCATCTATTTTTCAGTATGCCCTTCCGACTTTGCAATCAACGACCTGATGCAGGCGGATGTTTCGATCATGTCCAAGTCAATTAAACAAACAATTCAGACCAGTGTCCATCTGAGGCTTAGCCACAGCCAGGCAATGAGAAGTGTGTGTGTGTGTGTGTGTGTGAGCAGTTCCTTTATCAGTCTGTGACCAGATGAAATTCTGTGCAGTTTTTTTTTTTTTGGCTTTACTAATACTAACTCATTACTTGTAGCCTCTTCTGGTTGTCATCCTGCTGTGCCTAGGCAACAGTATCAAATCCAAGAGATGTGAGCCCTGTTTAACATGTGAATTGAACACATGAGCACATACGATTGAATTTAGATTATAAATGAAGGACTGGGCTGCTGAGTTTCCAGATCCTTTACAATTTATGCTTTTAGCAGATGCTCTTGCTCCAAAATGACAAGAAGGATTGTATTCAGGAACTCCATTTGAAGGTATAGCGAGAGACAGAAAGCTCTCGGAGGCCTTCAGTGCCGGGTTTCTTTCCTTGCTTATGTCATTATGATAGATTCGGTTGAGCTAAAATGTTCCGGGAACAAATGAGTGAGACTATTCACTCAGCTGGCTAAGGCAATTTACCTGTCCAGACGCTTGCTTTAAAGGGTTAATTCACCCAAAAATGAAATTATCCTGTGATTTACTCACCCTCAAGGCATCCTGGGTGTGTATGACTTTCTTCTTGGATAGAGTTTCTTCTTGGAGTTATATTAAAAATTGTGGGTGTTTCCTTTCAACAGTCCAAAAGACATAAACTACAGATATCTTTCTTACAAAAAAACGCATCGATTCTCTACAGATCAGTGTTCAGTGTTACGACCTTTTTTCATGCCCCAGAGTTGTGTGAGGCATGTTTTATTATGGATTCATGCATTTTATTTGACATCATTTGGACTGTTGAACAGAAACACCCACTCACTGCAAATGATAACACTTGGAATAGCCAGGACAATTTTCAATATAACTCTAATTGTCATATACAACTAGGATGCCTTGAGGGTGAGTAAATCACAGGGCAATTTAAATTTTTGGGTGAACTTGCCCTTTAATTCTATTAGATTATGTATTACTGAATGACGCATAAAAAGACACACTCAATGTAACAGACTTATAGTTCACCCAAAAATGAAAATACTGGCATAATTAATTCGCTATAATTTTATTTAGTATCCAAATGGCTTCCTCTTGTTTTGCAGGACATAGTTTATGATGTGAAGTTTCAAAGAAAATATCCTGGACACTTCTGTAATATAATGGAAGGGAGTGAGGACTGGGGCTATAATGTACTCAAAAAAAAATCATTTGATTCAAAGTGGCATTTCAAAGGGCGTTTCATGAATCATTTGATTCAGAATGGGATTTTAAAGCACATTTTGTGAAAACGGGAGTTCATAGCGAATAATAATAATTTGATTGGGGGTCTGTTTCCCCAAGCCCTTTGAAGCCATACAATAGTGTGTGATGACCAGGATGAAATTTAAGACATTATTCTCTACAGATCACTAAATCATTGGGTTGAACTTAAGATGAATATAGTGCATTTTTGTCATTTTTTGGAGTTTGACAGCCCTTATGCTCAATTTACTATCGTTATCAGAGCACCAAATTCTTAAAAAAAAAACCTGCCATATATGGTTGATATGACATGAATTTAAGCAAATACGTGTTCATTATTGGGATGCTTTTAAATTCCCATAGTTAAACAACAGTAAATGTGCTTTATTGTGACCAGACTGGCAGAAATGGAGTAGCACAAATCGTTGACAGAAGCAGGATTTGCCTGTATCAGGACACACACACTCACACATTCCAGTATCGATGAAACACAAAAAGAAAACCATGCTGTATTTTGTGCATAAACCATCTAATTATTACATTTGGCCAGGAGACATTCCAAATCTATTAGGCTACTATGAAACCACAATCCAGAAGACCAAATACACATATTTCAGATAAACAGCCTAGAACAGCATTCATAATGCAATTAACTTCTGTAATGTGACACATTTCTGAAATGAGAAACGATGTCGAACAGGACTTTTCAGGATTTTTCAATCTCGATTTGACTGAACTGATTTAATATGATTTTTTTTACTCATATATTCCCTACCTACACAGATTTGGTAATGTCAGCAGAAATTTTGTTTAAGAAGCATAGAAAGTTATTAAATCCCTACAAAAGATTATGAAAACCTAAAAACATGCACAGTAAGAAGATATTAAAGTGAATAAATCTAAAGTAAGTCTTCAGTAAAATAAAAACAAACCTCAAGGTCATGGAACCGACTGACTGAATGAATGAATGCAATGTGACCTTATATTTCTCACTCAGAGTTGCTATCATTAAGATTAGATAAGTATAGGTATAATGAGAAAGATGATGAATGTGCCACAGCCTTCGCCCCACCAGGGAGGAACAATGTTAATAAATGATGTACCATAAGGAGATCAAACTCAGCCTTTGACACTTTGGTTCACTGATGGAGTGTAAGGTCGCATACTTACATCCTCCCAACACCATCCTGCAGAGCCACCTACTGTAACAACAGAAATAGAGAGAAACGAGACGGCCCCAGCCTATTTTCCATTCACAACCCCTCTCATTCATTTCTTTAAAAACTAACTCATTATTCCAGCCTTAAGGAAAGGGAGGGTTACCTCTCAAAAGGTTTTCACATACAATATAAGATGTTAAGACTACCATGATAAATGGCAAAAGGTTAGACCCCGATGTGTATTCTGTTGTGCTTGCTATTGGTATCACACACTTAAAACCTGTAAGGCCAGGTGTGCCGAGCATGTGTGTGTGTTTGCTCTTTCTGTCGTCGTGTGAGAGAAGAGAGCAGTCACAGAACCGCTGGGGAAAAGGGCAGGAAGAGTGCAAATGCTATCCTGAGCTATGACCTTTAGCCAAAGAAAAAAAATCCTCACAAAGCCAAGCCTAAGGCTAACGTCTACAGAAAGTTCTTAACTATTTACTAATTATTCCGAAATTTTAAACGTGGTGTAATGGGTAGCCATTGTCCCGAACCTTTGCCTCGCAGTGTGTGCGTCAGCATGCATAGGTTCACAATCTGACAACTTGACCTTTCGCTGGAGATTACTTCAGTGAACTCATTAGCATGACTGTGCTCCAGTGCACAAAGCATTCTGTGTAAACCAATGAAAGTGTCATGTACGAGAAAAAAAAAAATTCTACATACAGTGCAAGGACACTGAAATCTGAAAAAAGGTCAAATGTTAAATCATCTAGTGTTGCTCCAAATTAATCCATTATGTCTATTGTGACAGATTAAATAAGACATTTTTAGACAAATTTCAGTTCTTGGCATATTTGTACACGTTTGCAAGAAATTAAAGCTAGGATTAAATTTATGTACCACTGCACCACTGAGAAACTTTTATAGTTTTTATTAGAGTTTTGAATCATTTTTTATATTTTAAATTTTTTTATTAGGGCAGCAAAAATGTTTAATCATGATTAAATGTGTTCAAAATAAAAAAAAAAAATATTTATTATGTATATGTACACACACATAAATGTATATATTTTACTAAATATGTATGAATATATATATATATATATTTTATATACACATTATAAATATATATATTATAATATTTTAAATTTCTTTATTAATGTTAATGTTTTAATATTAATTTAGTACATCAAGTTTAACTAATTAAAATGAGCAATGCTGGTAATGTTTCAGTTGAAGTTATTTTATTACAAGTAATGTTTTCATGATTTTGTTTCAGTTTTAATTTTAGCTAACTAAAACAACCTAGGCTCATATGGGTTGTGAGGCTATTTCAAAGTTGATTGAAACACCCAATTGGAGTGTCCTAACAATGCTCTTCCACAGAGAGTAAAGTACACTTACTTTATGGGGCAGAAACAAGGAGTTGACACAGGAAATCAAACTTGCAGTGTCCTCAGAATCAGGCTGGCCACAGATAACAATCTGCAACAAAAATAAAGAGACAGTTACACAGAACAGAACAACAAACTTGTGAGCAAAAACAAACCGTATGAACCACCAAATGAAGAAATGCGAAAAGAATGAAACAGAAGTAGAAAGGGTCAGGACTGCGTATATAGTGCTTTAATGACGTGGGCAGGTGTGATGTGGAGCGGGCTGCCCTTAGCAGGACCTCCAGCTTGTTATTCCTCCTACTCTGATGAATTCTCCACCGCTGGTGAGCTCTGATGGCCGTGACACATGTTCACAGCTCATACAATTGTCCAGGAGCAGGAGGAAACTTTGGGAAAGTGGCCTGACAGGGAAAACTTTTATCCAGCAGTAGACGGTCCTCATAGTCAGGACTGATGAGCTGGCTATCAATCCTACTGTATGTACCTTTATACCAGAAACAGCAAGGGTCATATTCGTATCCCAAAAAAAGCTTAGGAATCATGGATCAGACATATAAGTACCTTTCAAAAGTTTGAGGTCAGTAAGATTCTTACTCTTTTTTAAAACAATACTTCTACACTTTTCCACAACATTCTTCAACAATAATTTGAACAATAATTCTTCATTAATAGAATTAATGTAAGAAATGTTGTCATCATAAAATATGAAAAAAATAGTTTTTTTTCCAATAGTAATATTTCACAATATGACTAACAATTTAATGCATATGTGATCAAATAAATACAGAGCATAAGACTTTTTTTTTTTCAAAAAAAAAAAACCTTTAAACTGACCCCAAATATTTGAACTATACACTGGAAGTTTATTTAAATGTAACTAAAATCAATTAATGACAAGCAATTACCTTAAAAACATTTAGTTAATTCAATTCATCTTTTTTTACAGTGTATAGTTCAAATATTTAGTTTTTTTTTAATGTTCCTTCAGTGTAGTATAGAGCATGTATACAGTATAAAAAAAAAAATTTTATATCATAAAACATTTGTTTTATTACAGCACTAAACATGGATGGAAATATTAATGAATACAAAAAGCATCCAATGACCAGATGAATCCAAAATGTGACGCAAGGTACTTATGTCCAGTTATAGGACATAACATATGCCAAGTCTGAGAAAAATCATTCAGCGAGGCAAACGCACTCGATCTACTCAGCCTTTCCTCAAGGCTGATGCATTCACAAGTGACAGTCGTCACCAGAGAGAAGTTCACTTACAAGTTTCCATGACGTGAAGAGGTTCTCATATGTTGTGTTTTGAATGCTGATTTGTTGTTTTACCCACCAGATTTCTTAACCAGCAAGACTTTTGTGGTGAACCAGTTTCACTGGCTGGTTTTGACAACTCTATGATCAATAGAACTGAATCTTCCAGAAGGCTTAGCATGGCCCAAACATGCCTAAGGAAGTTCAGGATGGCTCTCCAGATGCTGAGATCATTAAACTTGCGTGCACAATTGAGAGCTTCCTGTCAGGCTGTATTACTATCCGGTACAGTAGCAGCAAAACACTGGATTGCAAGGACATGCAGAGGGTGGTGCGGTCAGCTGAATATAACACCGCAGGTGTATCGGTCAACCTGCAGGATATCTACACCAGATGGAACAGGAAAATCATTGAGAACTGAGCCTCTTGATCAATGGTCCGTCTTCATCTGAGCTCTAACTGGAGTTAGATTTTTATTCAAAGCAAAAAGCATTGTTCACTAATTATTTACTACACCTCTGTACATTACAAAATAAATGCATAAATAATTTATAAACATTACAATTATATATATATATATATATAATTATTATTATATAAGAATACTAAAATAATCGTAGTTAAATAATAATATATAAACAATAATGATGCAAAAAAATATACAGTACTGTGCAAAAGTCTTAGGCCACTAGTATTTTCACCAACAAAAAATGGATTTAAATAGTTTTTTTTTCTATCTTTTGTGTTAATGTGTCAGTTGAGAATATCAGTTTACATTTCCCAATATTATTTTCGTCATTAATTGTAATAATGCAGTGAGATTATGGTCTACACAAGGAGTCTGACAACAGCCAGTGCTCCACGGAGATCTGAACTTCATCCAGTCTGTCCAGAATGACATGACGTAACAGAACAAAACTGAAACAGACTAAATCCAGAAAAACTGTGGCAACGTCTCCAAGATGCTTAAAAAAAAACCTACCTTCCACAAAAGATTGAAATAACCGACTTAAAACCATATTTTGTTGGCGAAAATACTAGTGGCCTAAGACTTGTGCACAGTACTGTATTTTTATAAATAATAAAAACATGTAATCATGTAACAAAAAAATAATAATAATTAAATTAATTAGAACAATTTTAAATTATAAATTTAAAACGGTGTAACAGAGACGATGACATAGGATGTAAATCCATATGCGGAAGTTTATTAAGAACAATAGGCAGAGACAGGTTAAAATGTTCAGGCATTAGGTTAACAACAATGAGGCAGTCCGATCTGGCGTCGTACACAGGATAGATCCAAGAGAGAGAAACAATAAGGCAGGCAATGACTTAGCTTCTTACTGAGCAGCCGCAACTTGATGTCCCTGGTAGAGAGCCAGACCCGTTGATAGGGAGGGTGTGGTCAACGTCATCTATTGGTATGGGTTTTTTTATGGCCTGCTGGAGACGAACGTGAGCACTGCCCCACACCCTCTCGCTACGCTGTATACAGTCATCAACGGCAGAAACAGAGGATGGTTCACCCGACCATGGGAACACACACTGGAAAGGGGTTAGACCTGTAGATGCATGGGTAAGAGAATTCTGGGCATATTTGTCCCATGGCAGGAACTCTGACCAACGATGCTGCTCCTTGCTGCAGTAGGTTCATAGATAATGTCCGATCTGCTGATTAAGCTGCTCCACTTGACCATTGGCTTGAGGGTAATCTCCTGAGGTGTTAACGTCGAGGTGTTTGCAAAAGGCCCTCCAGAACTGCGATGTAAACTAGATTCCACGATCATAATATCCTCTGGCAAGCCGTATACCCTGAGGACTTGTTCAAATAGAGCCTTTGCTGTTTCCATAGCCATAGGCAAGCCCTTGAGGGGAATGAGTCGGCAAGACTTGGAAAAACGGTCGATAATCACCAGAATAGTTGTAAATCCATTGGAAAGGGGTAAATCTGTTACAAAGTCTATAGAGAGACTGGACCAGGGTCGTTGAGGAATAGGCAGTGGTTAAAGGAGTCCCGATGGAAGCTCCTTGGGTGTCTTGGACTTGGAACAGACTTGACAGGACTTGACAAAGTTGGTTAAATCCTTTGACATGGATGGCCACCAGCATGAGTTCTGGATTAGATTGAGAGTGTGTGATATACCTGGGTGACCTGCGCTGAGGGAAGAGTGTAACTGGAACATATTGTTTGGTGGACACTGGGCAGAAGAGGGGTCATATCCCAGGAAACTGGAGCTGGTACAACTGTGGAGGGAAGAATTAAGTCGGGGTTTCTGTTGTCATGGATGATTCATGCCTGCAGGAAAGTGCATCTGCCTTGCCATTTTTTCTTACCAGGCCTGTAAGTTACTGTAAACTGGAACCTGGTGAAAACATCGAACTAGGCGTGGGTTCAGGCGTTTAGAACTCTTAATATATTCAAGATTCTTGTGATCTGTGATAACTTGAAATGGATGAACTGCTCCTTCTAGCCAGTGCCTCCACTCCACAGTTGTGTTCTGCAGATGATAATTTCCTGGAGAAGAAGGCACATGGATACATTTTACCAGGTTGACCATGTTGTTGGGAGAGAACTGCTCCTATCCCACATTCTGAAGCATCGACCTCTACAATGAATAGTAGGTTAGGATCAAGGTGTTTCAAGATGGGAGCGGATTGGAAACTTTCCTTTAGCGTGGTGAAGGCATGGTCAGCTTCCTTGTTTACCCTTCAACAGAGACGTCAATGGTGCAGCTACAGCGCTGTAGTCTCTAATGAAGCATCTGTAGAAATTTGCAAAACCCAGAAATCTTTGTAATTCTTTAACAGAAGTTGGTTGTGGCCATTCTTTTACTGCCTGGACCTTAGCTTCATCCATCTTGACGGCATGGTAACTAATATGATATCCCAGGAAAAAAGTTTTGTGGACATGGAATTCACATTTTTCTGCCTTAACATAGAGTTGATTTTCCAGCAGTTGAGAAAGAACAGTCGTGACGTGTTGGATATGTTCTTGCTCAGAGGTAGAATTGATGGGAAAGTAAGCGATTACATACTTGTGTAGGATGTCCTTGACGATTTCGTTAATGAAGGATTGAAAAACAGCTGGAGTGTTCGCAAGTCTATACGGCATGACCTGGTATTCATAGTGCCCCCTGGTGGTGAGAAATGTGGTCTTCCATTCATCACCTTCCTTAATTCTGATGAGATTGTAAGCACTCCTCAGATCCAATTTAGTGTATATCTTTGCCTTACGTACCAGGTACCAGAGGAAGTGGATACTGGAACTTGGCGGTCACGTTGTTTAGGACACTGAAGTCTATATATGGACGTAAGCCTCCATCCTTCTTGCTAACAAAGAAAAACCCCTCTGCTGCTGGTGAGGTTGAGGGTCGAATGAATCCTGAACTGAGGGCCTCCTCAATTTACTCCTCCATGGCCTGACTCTCCGTTCTAGAGAGGGGATAAACTTTACTTTTAGGGGGCATGTCATTGGGAAGAAGATTAACTGCACAGTCCCATGGTCATTGAGGAGGTAATTGAGTCGCTTTGGATTTACTAAAAACCTCAGATAAATGCGGATAACAGGCTGGAATTTTGACATTAGACTGTACTTCAGGACTCTCAATGCTGGTGGTGTAACATGGCTGTAGTGTGGATCTAAAGCAGTGATTGACGCAGAAAGGAGAGCATTTAATTAGCTCACCATGGAATCATGAAATGTCAGGATCATGAACGGATAGCCAGGGATATCCTAGAATGATCTCGTGCTTAGAGGAATCCACTACATAGAGGGTGATGGATTCCTGATGAAACAATCCAAGTGAGTGTGAGGGCTACGGTCTGTTAAGTGATTCCTGCGCCAATGAGTTAGAGAGCGCTCTCTCCTTCTCTGAGATACGAGACGTGTTAGGTTGCATTGGTTCCTCTGTTTCAGTGGGTGAAGAAATTTGAGCAGTAGGTAATTCTCTCCGATTCCTCTGAGGACCGGTAACCTGTCTCATGAGGTTGTCAATCATAATCGTCAAAGTTATAAAATCAGAAAAAGACAGATCCTCCCCTTTGCAGGCCAACTCTGTTTGTAACTCGATTGTAAGGCTGTTACGGAACATGGCTTTCAGTGCTACATCTTCCATGTAGCTCTTAGTGTTCTGAACTCAATGGCAAAATCAGAAGCAGTGCGTTTACCTTGAGTTAGCTGAATCAACTGCACAACTGAATCAACAATCAACTGAAACATCCCGGCCTCCTGCAGGATGTTCGTACACTTTCCCGAATTTGCTGAAGGAAATTATCCACAGACTGTTTAATATGTGAATCACAATCCCAAACTGCAGCGGCCCATTCGATCACTTTCCCAGATAGGAGTGACATGATTAAAGCACACTTGCGTTCCTCAGTTTCGTATCCCTCCCGTTGATGCTCAAGATACAGTTTTACTTGACGTACAAACTTTTACAACTTTCAGCAGTGCCATGAAGTTTATCAGGTAGAGCGAATCTTCGCTCTACCTGAATCTACAGAATCGTCTGTGGTGAAAGAGAAGGTAAGGCCCAGATGTAATTAGTCAGGTGCTCATTGACCGACTGCAGTGTGTTAAGTTGTTCCTGGTAACTCTTGAGCATTTCATTCTGGTACTGGAACATCGCCTGCAGATTAGAAAGTTTTGTTGGATCCGTTTTAGGCAAAGTATTCTGTAAAAGAGATGCTGACACAGGATGGGAATCCATATGCGGAAGAACAATAGGCAGAGACAGGTTAGAATGTTCATTAAATAAGTCAACAACAATGAGGCAGTCCGATCTGGCGTCATACATAGGGGTGATCCAAGAGGCAGAAACGACAAGGCAGGCAATGGGTCCAAACAGAAACATAAACATCAGTCCAATAAACGTACAAGAACAATAAGAGAATCCCAGAGATCGTTGGTCAAAAACAGGCAGAGTCATACACATAAGTCAGGCAGAGAATCAGGAGAATAATGCTTAGTGAGGCAGATAAACTGGCAATACTTCGCAGAGTGTAGGTGGCTGATCTCTGGCTTTATGCTGGGTAACAGGAAATGAGTGCAGAGGGAGCGGAGTCAAGTCAGTACTCGGGCGAGGGCTCCCTCTGCTGGCTTGGCATTACAAATAGTTATTATATTTGATGATAAAAAATAAATAACAGAAATAATACATTTTAAACAAACAAACAAATAAATAAATAAATACTTGATTTATAGTATTAATAAGTTTTACTTATATCAAAAGAATTTAAAACGTTCAAAATACAAATCTTAGAAAGGGCTTATAAAACTAATCAGTTGCATATAGTGAAACACTGTCAAGACCTGACCAAAGACTCAAAACCTGGCCTTGAGAGATTCTACCTTAGGGACTTGTGAAAATGTCGTGTTCACAGTCAAGGAGGCTTGAAAAAAAAAAGTAACATTTCATTGCCATTGCATCAGTTGGACATGATGTGACAAGTAAAACTGGACTTTTAAGCTTCATTCTCAGTAGCAATGGACCAGAATGCAGTTACCTGTTTGAGGGTGCAATGCTGGGCCATGACACTGCGGACCATGTCTGGCAGGGCGATTGGCACCTTAATCAGTCTATCAGAGAAGGCAGTCAGTAATTGCTGTGAGCGCTGTATCCAGTCCTGCCTGCTTGTGAAGTGGGAGAGTCGGAGCAAGTTCATGGCCGAGACAGAGTTCGCACTGGGTTCGGCACCGTCCTGATCTGAAAAAAAAGCAAATGCAAAAAAACATAATGCTATTCCGGTCAGATAACTAGTCCAGCATAGAAGCCATGTTCTCAAACACATTGATGAAAACAGTCTGGCTTCTGGTAAAAATGCTATCATAACATCTATGGCTCCAATATCAATTTAGCCAGATCACATTTATCAGGTTAAGCAGAGCTATAAGTGCCTGATATCACATGTGAAGTGGCTCAAGAGCTGTGAGCTGATATACTTTATCTGCTCTTTGTTTGTGTGTGTGCAAATGGGGTGTTGGGAGTGGGTTCCCGTGCCTTGTGTCACAATGTAATGAGCTGATTGCATCTGGGAGCTGAGAGGGACGGAAGCGATGACTGATGAATAGCAGCAATGCTGTCCCAACTAAACTCATGCAGATGATATCAGGTAGCTTGTTTCTTAGAAGACACATGCACCACACATGGCCGTTTACTGCATGTCAGAATGATTGCATTTACAAGCCGATCGCACATGAACTGCACCACAAATCTGGATTTTCTTAAAGCTTGGCAAGTTGGGAGTGTGTCTGTTTATGAATTACGGTGGAAGAAAATAAGTATTGATCATGAATTGTAATTCTTAATGTTTGTGGTAAAATTGGTTTGTTGAGCTTGTGTGTAGAGCTAGCCAGAAAAAATGACTAATTTATCTGGTTTATGAGCAGATAGTATAGTGCGACCAAAAGCATATACAAAGCATAAACTGCACCTAAAACGTGCATCTTTTGTGCCATTTTGGGTTTTCCAAATTACACTTCCTTTAGGAAATTTAGGGTCAATAAGATTTTTAAGGAAATTAAAATCTTTCTTTTGCAAGAAGTTGGGTAGATTGCTTACAAACTGTAATTCTTTACCGAATACACCAGTGACCCCAGTGCAAGATATGACGAATCATGGGCTACACCATGAAGCACATGCAAACACACAGACCCCTTGTCTAGTTAGAGAACCAATATAAGCCAATGAGTGCCTAATCTACCTAATTTCGACAAATAAAACCAGTACCTTATGAGTTTGTTATATTAAATTGAACCATTATCTTTGCGTTCGTCTCTCTCTAACAAATGCCACACACACACTCTAATTCACGGTAACCACACTCCTCTCCGAGAGGCGAGAGAGCACGACCATTTCGCGGCACTCACGGACGGATGTGCCTAAAAGAAAGAAATATATATTCGATAACAAATTAGTTAGACTGTGTTAAATAGCAGGCGATCTATCGATGCATTGTGTTATGACGAGCACTCGATGCCGCTGTTATAAGTTCTCTAATGGCGATCGTATCGATCGTAATGGCACATCTTCACACAGACGATCGAGCGCTTCATTCTGGTAAAAGCACAAAAAAGAATTCACACCAACCTGTCCTTGCTCTTGGTATACAATCACTTTAATGAACACCACTTTGGTTTTAATCAGAAAAAAACCTTATACGAGGGTGGATAAGAACCCGCAGGCTCAGAAATTCTTGACAAAAGTTCTACCACTAGATATATAACTATAGATATAGTAACTTTGTGCCCATGGGCCCGCTTCGCTGCATGCCCCCCCGGCGCACGGGCCCCAGTGCAGCTGCACGGCCTGCACTGTCTGTAATTACGCCACTGGATTACACATTACATGATGAAAAATCTAGTTAGTAATGTAATCTAGGCTATTCGTTTTAGATTACTTTGTATCTAACATGTTTTGTTTCCCAAACTAGGCTTAATGTTAGAACTGCAGTGGTTTTGTGAGATGATTAAAAGCTAATCATTAATCAATGCATGCCAATGTGACCATTACACAACATTTAACTGTAAATATGCAGATTTGTTGTTTAATTATTGAAATATTAACTTCTTCAAAGGTATTTTGACTGACAAAAACATTTGGGAATCCATTTTAAAGAAGAATTAGGGATAATCGTAAATTATCAATGCTACCATGTGAATAAAATGTAATAATGCCCATAAAAAACTAAAAATTTAAAAATTTTAGTTTTTTATGAAACTAAATATATTATTTATGAAACTAAATATATTATGACTATGATAATTATCATGATTGTCAAACTCATACTTTATGAACCTCCCAGGACCTGAACACAGAGTTATATGAGGTCAATATGAAAAACAGGCTTTCTATGAAATAGAAAATACAAAATTAAAGTCTTTGAAGGGCTCAAGCCCAAAATAAAGAAATCCAACAGCTTTATTTAAAAAAAAAAAAACAGTGGCTAGACTGCCTGCAGTACTTACGAAATGGCAAAGCTAACTCGTGTTGGTTTTGTCTAGTTTGGGCAAGGCGTAAAATCTAAAGTGGCAGATGCTTTGGGAGGCAATCCGTCTTCCACCGACAGAGAGAGGTGAGGGGACTAGGGTTCTGACACGTGACGGCACCGCATGGCTCCTAATGGAGCCAACTCTGCACGCTTGGCTCACTATATAATGGCCCAGTCACTCAGAAAAGATGAAAAATCTGTCTTATGTCCATTTTCATTTATCAGAAGCAACAACAAAAACATAACAGTTAGCTTTCTCGGCCCTCATCCATATCTCATTGGTGTCAGTGCCATTTTCACAGAGCCATCAGTCACGGCCCAGGCACGATGGTGCGACTATTCGCTCACATCGGCTCGAACTTCCAATTCCTGCGGAGAAAATATGGAGCAAAGCCAATCAGGACATTAAGCCCCGACATTTACACACTTCGAAAGTATGTGTGTGGATCTTTTTCTTTTTCGTATAGTCGTGGGAGACAAAAAAAGAATTAAAAATCACTCTCTCATACCACTTCCATAGCAATGTCACACTGAAGGTGATGAATGGCGCATAGCATGAAATAAAAGGGATCTGGTGTTACTTCAAGGAAATCAATTGCTTTAACAAAGCAGGCTTTGATGTACTCAATCGGTCTTCTATGTTGGTCAAATTCTACCCAGAAACATGGAGATATCAGAGATACAGACCGCAAAGAAATGGTGTGAAAAAGGCAGCGTGTTTATGCGAGATAAAAAGGAAAGAAGGACATTACAGCATAATAACAGACATTATGTAAGGACAGAAAGGGCCTGTTTTAGCAGGGTATGTCTGTCTGAAACAGAGTTAACCAGACAAGGGTTAGAAAGAGCGCAAGTGTGGTGGTGCTATCGGTGGAGTGATGCAGAATGCAGACTGACAGCTACAAATCTTCATCATCCTTTCGGTGACTCATAGCCACCCACACATTCTAATAAGGAAAAAGCCTAGATCCATAGGCTTTCCACACCCTGAACACGGAGTACTGTTACACACAATGTCACAGTTCTGCTCCTCACCCTGTTTGAGAGCTAACATCAGCGTCGGATCCGAGGGGTCGCTGCAAAAGTAGCCGCTGCCCTGGGAATCCCAGAAGAGCTGATCCTGCTTCAGCTGGAGTTCTTCAGCCCACTGCAGCCAGCGGACCCTTTGTGTGGCCTCGAACAGGTCCAGCAGCCCACAGACCACAAAAGCGTAGTCATCCAAGAAACCCGCGATGGGAGATGCACTGGAGAGAACATTTTAGAGAACATTAGTAGTGAAGGTCAAGATCTTCTATTCTTGCACAAATACAAATTCAATTTCTTGTTAATGTTGGGTTGACCTGCGTAATAATAATGGCAGGTTAACCTACGCTGGGTTGATGGACTGCAGCTGTGGCATGCTGCCAATTTAGCACAGAAATAATTTAAACGCCAAAAAAGACAGTGATGCCTGTATCAATGAAAGCCTTGTAAACAAGAGATAAAGAGGGTTCACAGAAGGAAATCAAAACTCATGAACTCTATGGATGACTTGTATTCTCTATAAGCTACTTCCTGTGAATGTGCAAGACTTCTGATTTAATAGTCAGCGTAGGTAAACAACTACAACGTACAGAAATTTTAACCAGCAGTTTAGGCATATTTTAGTAGCGCTACGAAACTATTGGTTTTATTAACAAGTTACAGTAAATTAAAAAGAGAAATTCTGCCCTGGTCATTAGTTGAAATAAATTAAAGTTGTTACGTATTTTATACTTTATTTAATTTAAGTTTTTTTCTGTAATGATCATTTTATTTTAAGTAACAATTTAAAGTTTTATTTATTTATATACATAACCCTGCCCTAACAATTATAAATGCACACTATAATAAGTAATTGCTTTTAAAGTTTTTTCACATATTTTACAAGCAATTCTATCATACATTGCTTTAAACGTTATCGTTACGTTTCGGAATTGTGTTGTTGCACATTACAGAATTGAGTTATGGCATTTTTACTAAAAATTACATATATGTGACCATGGACCACAAAACCAGTCATAAGGATCTGAGCTGAATAAATAAGCTTTCTATTGATATATGGAAAATAACTTTTGTTATATTTACTGTACGAAATTTACAAAATAACTTCATCGAACATGACTATGGAAGCATATGGGCAGCATAATATGCAAAAATGCAATAAGTAAAATGACAACGTTTTTTGTATTTCAATTTTCCAAACATTTTCCAATACATACGTGCAATGTTTAGTGCAAAGTGAAAATTGAAAAATTCAATTATATCATTTACATTTGTAATTCAAAAACATATTTGAACACTTTATAAGTTTATGATATAAAGTGTTTATGATGAAAATGTATTACCCAAATTGATTAGATACAGAAAACCACTGCCATTTTGCATATTACATTTCAAAACGTATTATGCTACCCATATGCTTCCATACATGACCTTTACTTAATATCCTAATGATTTTTTGGCATAAAAGAAAAATCTATAATTTTGACCAATAAAAGTATTGTTGGCTATTGCTACAAATTTACCCTTGTGACTTATGACTGGTTTTGTGGTCCAGGGTCACATATATGGATGAATCACTCGCAATAAAATCAATACGATGCATAGATAGGTTGAATTTCCATTTCATACCAAGTTAATCAATTGTGGAACAAGAAGGAATTATTGACGGCACGCCACAAATCTAATCTACAGAGAGACACCTTTGACCTGAAATCCTATTTTACCCCCACACAGACTCAGGATGAACATTGAAATTGAAATGTAAAAGGATTAATCTTCTATGGTCATTCTATGGCTGGATGTAAGCTTTAAGTCCTTTGAAAAACAAAGGAAGTAGGGTTTTTTTCTCCTCGAAGTTCTTACTTGTCTAATAAAATAAGAAAGTGGGGGCAGAGCAGTCTCTGTTTACTGAAAGTGAATCGTCTTCCTCTCTGAAGTGCTGTGTGAACACAAAACAGTCCAATGGAAAAAACATCACACACTCACAGGGTAAAGTTACAGCATGAATTACATGCTATTGCAGTCTATTACAATTGCTCATGTCCACATGGTACTTTTTTCTTATTTTAGAAAGCTTCATGTTGATTTGCTGCCAGAATTGGCTGTTGCAATGACATGACATGAAATCAGAGGCAAAGGTTTTGTCTGTCGCTCCACTTCTATTATTAAAAGGAAAGAAAAAAAAAGTTCCACTTATATTGTGCGACAAAAATGGGAGCTTGGAAATACAAAATTGAAGAAAAAAATGTCATTGTTTTATTTATGAGTGATTTGTTCCTTAATAAATCAGTGATCAAGAGGCAGAGTTTTAGAAAACTGAACAGTCGGTAAGTATGAAATGCTCTACCAAAAAAAGTAGCTATGAGGTGGTTGGCGAGATGCAAAAACTAAGCATCCAAAGAAGTGCAAAGGCCATTTGAAATTCCTTTTGGGGTGATGTCACCATATAAGATTGCAAACGTCTTTGAAGTTTAAAATAAATTTGATTCAGATCGCATCAAGACCCTTCAACCCTTGTCCTCAGACCCTTGAACAGAGGTGGCACTGTGGCCAGCTGAGTGTGAGGAAACAGATAGTGACAGGTCTGAAGATACCACAGTGTCGGCAGCAGGAAGAAAGAGACGGGCCTAACTCTGGAAACCTAACCTCCATAGTTCTTAGTTCAAACAACTGTCATTCCAATAGATAAAAAATGTCATGAGGTGCCTGTGAAAAGAGCGCCCCCATCATCCTACCATGTCATTGCCTCCAGCTGTCAGACCTAGTTCACTATTCAGATGTCATGTACATAAGTACCAGGTGAATTTGGATGCAAACCTGGTGACTAGGTACTAAAGATTTGTGCTTCAAAGGTCTTTGGTTGAACTTAAGGAGGTCTATAATACTAAGAGAAGTCTGTCGTGTCAGTGACACTTTCTCAGACGTAAATGTGAGCACACAATGTTAAAATATCTATTATAATATAAATAAGTATGAGTCTAGATGGTTATGGCATCTAGCACCAGGAGCTAAATGGCCCATGCTAACTAGACCTTTATTGGACCATGATGTAAGTTTCTTCTCAGGTATTCTCGACCCACAGCTGGGTTTATGAGTTCAGAGAAAAAATATGACTCCTCTGTTTCAGTTTCTTCTCAGTAAGACAACAAAACAAATCAGCCTGCCAGTCAATTTTTAATGAACAGCTCTCCCTGGATTTTTCCATTCCCTCCTTGTTCGTTCTCTGTATTCTCACCAGGTGATACAGTCTCTTCAAAGTGCAGCAAAGCCACATCATAACTTCCACACAAACCTGTCAGGAGAGCGAAGCTATAAAAAAGAGCCTGACCTCTATCTATCTCAGAAGCAAGAAGGCTTCTTGTTCCAAACTGATAGATCTACTCACAATGTAGTATGATTTTTATACAGCTGAACAAGATTTGGACCATTTGCCACATTCCTTGGAATAACAGCACAGCCACTGGATGGTTCATGAATAATTCACCTGGCACTACATTTCTACCTGGCCCAGATGCTATAGCATATTTCTTCTATTACGATAAAAGGCCCTTAATTCCATTTGAGACCTACAACAGTCAGGTAACCTGTCTCGTTCTTATCAAACATTCATGCCAGATTTCTCTCTAAATGTTTTCACTGCATGGCACAGGGTCTTTAAAGGATTAGTACACCACAAAATGAACATTCTGTCATCATTTACTCACCTTCATGTCGTTCCAAAAGCACATGACTTTCTTTCTTTCTTCCGCAGAAGACAAAAGCTAAGGCTGTTTTCCATGCTCTTTTCCAAGCAATTACAATGAACAGGGTCTAAAGCTTTCAAGCTCTAAAAAGCACCATAAAAGTATAATAAAATTGGTCCATATGACTCACATACTATATTCCAAGTCATACGATAGCTTTAAGCCAGTGGTCTCAAACTCAATTCCTGGAGGGCCACAGCTCTGCAGAGTTTAGCTCCAACCAGCTCCAAAT
>JAUMHQ010000013.1:2309956-2334964 GCA_032361165.1 Enteromius paludinosus | reverse complement strand
TATGTCCATGTACTGAACTGTTATTATTCAACCATGCCAAGCTAAATTCAGTTTTCCATTCTATGGCACCTTTAATACCACAGTGAATAATTAAAGGGCTTATAATGTGGAGAAAATTCATCTACATGTGTGCATCTTTTGCTCTAGTCTCTGCAGTATTCCCAGCAATGGTGAAGATGAAGGCCAGACCACCAACTCCAATATCAAAGTTAATTTAATAGAAAACTAGACTTTATTGTTGGGTTTAATATAATCCTAATTAAAACCGAACCGGGCGTCTAACAGTTCTGGATGGATTTGCTCAAGAATTCTCCACAAATAAAATGCAGGTCATTTAATGTGCAATTTCGTGTTGTGCAAATTTTAAAAACACATTTATATAAATGTAAACACAAATCAGCATACAAGAAAAGTGGTCTACGTTAAGAACGCACATTCATGGTTCCAGTGATATTTACATGTGTATCATATGTTACAATCATTATATTCAAAATGAACTAGTAAACTATGACATAAAATCTTTTCGGAAGCAGCCTATTCTGATTTTTAGAACATCAGTATTCGTTGCCATACATTGGCAAAAGTTTGTCTTAAAGCAGAGGGAAATGATGAGGCGTAGTTGAATTCACTCCACAGTCAATATACTCATAGGCATCTGTAGACATCTGCTCTGAATGGGACAGGTAGGAGACATTGATGGTCAGTCTGTGGAGAACACATTTAATTTAATTGAAATAATACGAGCATGTTAGAATTATTTCCTTTAGGATCATCATATTTTGTCATCACATGAATAAATTGGACAGAAGTGGCTTTTAACTGCCCCCAATTCGAACAGTAGCTTATTTATTTTTTTTACTATGGGTGTGTACTGTTTTATGTCATGCACTTTATAACCAATACAAATTCAATATAGACCAAAGTGCACACAGTTCACATGACTGACAGTCAGGGGGAATATTTTTTTTTCTTTTTACCAAAACCTTATTATTTCAGCTTAGACAGCAACTTGAAACACGAATTGATCTCTAGAGAAAATGTCATGGTACAAGATACGATAACTTGTATCAATAACAATAAGGCCCCCTAGTGGTCTCTTTAGCCCCCTGCTTGAGAACCAACACTGACAAGAACAAACTATTACGTCAGTAATGACTACATGCATGTGTCATGCCAAGATGAACATTGCTGCATATTTCTTTAGACCGACTGCAGTGGCTAAATGAAAACTTGTTTAATCTCATCCGTTCCTGTAATGTATCAGTAAGACTCGACAAATCTAGTGACTAGATATCTATTTAAATATTTAACTTTACATGGAATATAGACTGTTTAGCTGTAAAACGGTATTATTTTGCCCCTCTATATGCCAATGTAAAATATGGGTGACTGTTTTTGTCAAGCATAATTTAACATTACATGTGGATTGAAATACAGATCTTTTGTTGAATAAATGCTAATATTGATGGCATTAGATAACACGTCAACAAATGATGACCGGTGTTCAGTGATTCGGTCAAATAGCAGATTTCTTAAAACAATACTTTGATAAGACAAAGATCAATACTTACTGCAAATGCAAGAAAATTGTGTGAATCTGAATGGAACGTGACTTGCAGTAATTACTGCGAAAGGAACAGACAGTAATAAAAGGTTTTTAGTATATTGTGTGTATTTGTGAGTTCACATGATGTCATATACAATGGGATTATAATGGAAAACAGTACGTAATGATTAAAATACCTTATTGATGAGACATAGATATTGAAGTAGGACTTACTTAAGGCCTGCGTCATCAATAACAATGTCAGCTTTAAATGTAATCTGAAAGATGAAAGAGGATTTGTTTTGAATGTCGGAATTACAAAAATTCTAAAGAACATTTTCAACCCCTAGACTTCAGTTGGCTTGTGTAATGCATCTGAGAAAATAGGAAAATGCTTTATGATTGCATAAAGCTTTACCGTTTTCTGTGATCGAGGAGGCAGTATGGTGACACTGGGAAACTTGTTGTTGCCCACCACAGTCTCATAAATGAATGATTGTACAACAAGAGTATCTGCTCTGATACTGACATAGTTCTGGTTGGTAAGGTTCATTTCATTCTGAAGAATGGATAATATGGAGGATTACAAGTTTTATAATAAAATAAATACACTGCAATTCATCAGGCAAATCTTAGTGTGTCCTTTAGACTCGCTTACCGTGATCACCACTTCTACACTATCTGGAGTGAAATAGACCATAGATGACTTTAGTTCTACAGATGACATGTCCATACTCCGAGGGTAGAGAAAAAACAGGATCAGGGAGCAGATCAAGAGGCAAAGCCCCACTGATATAAACACATACAGCTTCCTGTGGAACATAAAGCCATGTTGTACATCATGTTTAAGAAAAAAAACTTGACATTACACAGTACATCTAATTTTAATCCCTGAAACTAAAAATTACAGAAGTAAAGTCTATTTGTCATAGTGATACTGACGTATGGTGAGGTTTCAGCCTTTGGTCGCTGCAAGGAATGACTGCCAGAAGTTGGTTTTCCTGACCTGAAGATGTCAAGACAAGATGGACAGGATAAGAGTGAGCATCTTTCAAATCATGTTATTTGCAACCAATTACAAGACAATAAGTAAATATAGGTAAACTTGCCTCTCGGGATGCGTCCTGTGCCCTGGCAGGTTGGACACGGATCCGTCTGTCCTTCTCCATTAATGCTGCCATAGTCCAACCACTTAGAAAGCCTTCGCTTCTCTCCATTTATATTATTGGACATAATGTTGAAGGTGAAGGGTCAAAACGAAAGACCTCTACGATAAACAGTAAGAGAGCTTCACTAACGTTTATCTGTTGTAGGTCAGTAACTGCAAAGAAAGTCTTTCACTTAAGGTTGGGGTGAAAGGAACTGTATTGTTCTAGTTATACATTACAGCAATTAACCAAACCATCTGTAGGTCACATTGTAAAAAAAAAAAAAAAAAGGCCTTGTACAAACCTTTAGAAGATTGATATTTTTCCATATTTTACCGTTTATGTAGGTCAATATGTTCTTGATTTCCATACGTTTGTAATGGAATTAAAGTGGCACTGAAGAGTGCGTAGCAATAGTTCATAATCCTAAATAACAACTGATAGTTAAAGATGTCTGTACAGTAAATGCCATGAAATGTTACAATTATTTAGAGTTATCCAAATTATTTCCTCAAGCTGCAGACATAAAAAAGTTGCTGAAGTGAACTGCCTACCTACATACAGCATTTGTAACACTCCAAACGCTTCAAAAGGTAGACAACACTTAACTTATACGCTTTTAATACGTAAAACGTACACCATTTTCAGAGATACAAGTACACAGTGTCGGACAGGTTTGGTTGTTTTGAACCCTAAAAGACTGCGCGAATTAATGCCACTTTCCTTCTCCAACGTCATGATCTTCTCGTGTCGTAACATTACTAAATGCGTTTGTCAAATCTCCACAAAGCATTTTTCCACCTACCGTGAATTTACAGAAACATTCTCGTTTGATATCTCGCTTTACTCTTTCCCGCAGACTAATGCAATTTGTTTGGTAAGTTGTTGAAAATACCAGGCGCTGCGTTCCTTCAAGACTCGTGTGTGAACTCTTTCGAATAAGCAGCTAGCTACTTCCCCTTCTTTGAGCTCTTCAGCTGTTTATTGTCGCCATCTGCTGTTCATAATCGATACTGCGTGTTCATGAAAAATTTTTTTGAGACATGGAATTATTATAATGGAATTAGAATTTGGTTTGAAGATACAAATTATACGAGAAGTTAAATGTATTTATTTTCTGAACCAGAAATCCTGTAGGACTCCTATTAGATATTCTTCTTGCAGCACAGCACACAATATATACGCAGTATATGCACAAGGATTCTTGAAAAATCAAATATAGACAGTCTCTCTTTTTTGCTAGGATTTTACAACCAACAGAAATACCAAAACTAAAACTTGGGGGTTGTGAAATCCGTGCTCAGTTCCTGTGTCGCAGGAGGAAACGGACTAAAGGAGTAACTATTTTAACCTTTAAAACATTCCATTGTTTCAGCAAGTCAGATGCGTGTACATTAACCAAACAAGCTTTGCTGACCGGGGTGATTTTTACAAAAACAAGAAGATTCGTGCTGATGCAATAAAAATAACTCAACCACACAGAAATGATAATGGAATGTTTTTTTATTCACCGTGTTGGACACAAAAAGCCATGTTTATAAGCCTTCGGTTCCTAGTAATACATTGCACATGAAGATGACAAAGATGTCCAAAATTGGTGCCTAGCAAAAACTCGTGACCAATCAAATCACTGGTTGTGTTAAGCATGACTAAAACACTCATTGCACATTCCTATAAGTTTATCAGCCCAACGCCTTAGTGTGACATGAATTAGTGTGATTTCAAATAAGATATACAAATATAGAGGTCACTGTGACAAATAACAAAATCAATACAGGCTTTTCTATTTAAATCTTTCCTCTGAGAGGCAAAAGTGCTGAAACAAACCAAAACCCTCTGGGCATTGTCTCAATTTTATCCTCTTATCTAATCAAGCAGTACAAAAGATACCTGAAGCCTAGCTAACAACAGTCTATACGTGTTAGTAGGACACACACACTGAATAAAAGCATTAAGACTGCCTAATAAAACTTCCGTTTTTTCCCCATTCGTAATGTCCTATATAAACATTAAACTAAAATTTTACAATCAAGTAATTGCATCATTGCAGCTATGGTCAGTTATAGCGATACGGTTTTTTTTTCCCCCAAACTATTTCTCTAACAAAACAACATCAGAGTTCATTTCATCATCACCCTACTCCCATCCTGACAGAATGCTGCAACATGATGAAATCATTTACAATTCTTACACTTTATTGAGGTTGCTCGGTACTTCCTAATGTCTTGAGATGTGCCATTCGCTCTCGGTCAACTGCACCAGCTCGTTGACCACATCAAGCAAATTGTAGTGATGCTTCCTCAGCAACCTTTGATTGAGCGGCTGGTTGCTGAAACCCATCTCCTGCAGTACAGCCATCATGGAGGCATCCTCGCAGGCTGGGTCAACAGCAGGCCGCTGAAAGACAACCAAACCAAAGTTAGCATGCAGTAAAACAGGATAAATATTAGAATGATTTCTGAAGGATCGTGTGACAGTGAAAACTGGAGTAATGGCTGCTGATAATTTACAGGAATAAATGTAATTATATTTCACAATATTACTGTTTTTCATTCATTCATGATCAAATGAAGCCTTGCTGAGCATAGAAACATATTCCCAAAACAATTTTTTGTATAGTATTGTAATAGAAAGTAAGGCACTATATTGTGGCTGTTTATGCTCCGAGGAGAAAAAAGAAATCACTCACATGTGCAGGTGTGCTCTGGCCTGTAAAGAGTGCTTTATAAGCAGAGGCAGCCACAGAGAGAGCTCCCTTCACCAGCCCCTCTGTCAGACCACCTTGACGTGCCCTGCAGAAGAATAAAAACAGGAACATAAGGTTGTGTCATAATCATAGCGTGCCAAAAACAAGGACTAGAGACATTTGTGAAACTGTTATAAAAGAAAAAATTAAAAAAAAGAAACAACTACAAGCATAACTCAACTGTGTTAAATGGTGTGCATATTAAAAAAAATGTTTAAAGGTGTTATTTTAACCATACTATGACGACAAAGTAAACAGCTGTGGTCCACCACAGGAAACATTGTCTGCAGAGCTACTTCCTTTTCTGTTGCATTCAAGCTTTCCGCTTGAAAGGTGCATTAAAAAAAAAAACTTTTAAGTAGATATATATGTATCCTGAATTAAATATTATAATGTGATGCCTGTAAGTAGACAACAGCTCAAAAGGATGACTTCACTGCATTGTTATACCTGAGATCCTGGGAGCCGCAGGTCTCAAAGGCACTAACAGGGGCCTCTAAATGAACTGATCTGCAACCTAGGGCAAAAAACAGATATGCAATTCTTTCACACAGTTTTTTGAAATGGCTCAAGGCTACATAACTATATGCCCTTTATAATAATGTTAAATATTTAATACTTAAATAAGAATTTTTACATCTCTGAATATATTTTAAAATTGTATTTATTGAATTTTCTTGCTGAATTCTTCATACCTTAAAAGGAATCTGCATACTTTAAAGCAATAATTGCACATACCAAAACAAAATTAAAAAACAACAATAATAATAAATAATAATTGGAATGTATGTTTTTATTTATTTATTTATTTATTCAGACAATAATCATTTTAGCCAAAATGATAACAATGCATGATGCTTACAGTCAAAAAGTTTTATTTAGCCTATACTTTTCATTTTCCCACACAACTGACACAGAGTCTTGCTGATGTGGAAACTCACCACTTGAGTCATCGTCAGGTTGACATGAGGTGTTGTCTTCAGGGGCCCCTGCTCCTGACTCAAGATCATGAGATCTCACTGATCTGCAAAAGAAACATGAAGTAATTAAAACAAATGAAAGTCGGTGCATAATAATACATTGGATTCACTGTAGCTTATTCATTAGTTTAAAAATCATTTGTGTATTATTTATGAATATTTTTTTTAACCTGTGGGTTCGAAGAGATGGGGGAGGTGATAGAGCTATGGGTGGAGGTACCATCTCTGGAATTAGAGGAGGAGTGTTCAGTATCTGAGAGGTGCAAAGCATCCGGTTCAGGCTGTTTTGAAGCGCCGGAACAGGTATGGGCTCCTCATTTTTTCCTTTAGCCGCACTCTGGATTTGCGGTGCCTCTGGCTCGTTGGCAAGAGGGACTGCGGGCTGGGACATTGCTGAGCTATACATCGATTCTCCCAGGGGCCTGGAAGTATCGAAGCAGTCAGGCAGGATGACAATGTAGTCCTCTGATGAGGCAGAGGACACCTGGCTGCTCACCTCATCCCACTCTCCTGCCTCTTCCTCTTTTTCTTGATCATTTTCATGTCCCTTATGTTCCACTTCCTCTTCATTCTCATCCTGTGCAGCTGGGTCGGTATAAAGGTTTTCATTTGAGCCGATCAATGCTTCTGAAAAGACTGTGAAAATAGCAGATAGTAAATTGAAAGAAGGAAGAGCTCAAGCAGAAAAGCCATGGTTACTATTAGCAAGCCCAAGCGGAAGGGCACACTGCTTTCGTAGTAATTGTTGCAATTTCAGTATGTCTAAGTAACAGTGGCGAAGGAAGAACATGCAAACCTGGCATGACGGGCTCCTCTGTTATAACTGGCTTTGGCACTGGGAGTGGAGCCTCAGGCCTGTTTATGACTGCCAAAGGTCTGTCGTTCTTCACCAGTAACGATCTCTCTTGAAAGCGAGCAGCATCATGAACTGTAAAATAATTAGTAGCCAAATTAGCGAAATGATAGTAGCATCTAAAAGATGTATTTGATAAATAAACAGAGTTCTGCAAGCACTAATATAACAGACGGAAGCTCACCGTCATGTCTCCTCATGTTGGGCCGAGTCCTGCGCCGAGGCTTGCGCTCTGGTTCCTCCTCAAGAGTGAGAGAGCGAATCACAGTCTCGCACACAAACTGGGTCCCACTGATGTCTTCATCTCCTTCCTCATTGGCAGGAACATCCAGAGGTTCATTCCGTCTCTGAGGCTGCAATGCTAATGGAGAACAAGCCACATTAGTATTAATAAACTGTTCATAATTCACTAAGGCTTTGATTCATAAACAGATCAGGTCATTTATCCTCCTGGTATATTGTTTGTGCTACTCTTTGAAGTGAGTGAGAAAAAAAAAAAGTGTAGTATTATTTATTGGTAAAAGCATTTTGAAGTTCATTCTGAACTACCGTTTAAAAGGTTGGGGTCAAGAAATTAATACACCTTATTGTAAAGTGTTCCCAGATTTTTTTTTTATGAAATCCGAGAGCTTTCTGACCTTGCATAGACAGAATTGCAGCTGACATGTTCAAGGCCCAAAAAGGTATTGAGGACATTGCTAAAATAGTCCATGTGACATTAATGGTTCAACCTTAATTATGAATCTACAAGAACACTTGAAAGGAAAACAAAGAGGAATGAAGCTTACGGGTTTGAAATCAGATGATGTGGAACAGTTTATACATCAAGTACTGATTTCTAAATTGATGAATAACAAATGAGTAACTCTGCTTTAGTGCAGCTTCATATGAACTATCCTGATATTTAGACGTTATTTAGTTCTCATCTCTATAAGGCTTGTTAGTTGCAACAACAAATCAGTAATTCAAAATCGACATAGGATGCTCGAACCTTGACTTTTTTTCCTGCCTGAATGTCCAGCCTCGACTTTGCTAAGCCCCGTTCCATGCTTTCCAAACAAGGGTCCATGATGAGGAAGTGGAGACACACAGGGGGTCATATCTGAGGAAATTACACAATTACTCTAAAAATGAGGCCAGACTAATTATGACACTGAGGAACAGACCCTGAGGAAATATTACACAATTATGACCAGAATGAGGCCTTACCAGCTGGAGTATTGGCTGGCACTTTCTCTAATTCTTGAACAATGTTTATATCCAGCAACTCAAAGGACAACAGATCCTGGAAAAAAACAAGACTTTGGAAATTAGTTTACCATACATCATTGAACAAACATAAGGTGCCATCTTTGTGTCTGACAACGCACTACCTGTGCCGTCAATAAGTCCACTGAGGGGATGTAGTATTCTCTTCGGGAGCTGGTGGAGGCCTCGCAATCTCTGGTGGCTGACCAGAATATGCCATCTTTCCTCATCAGACAAAGATCGGTCCTCTAAAAGAGAAGATATTACAATATTTTATCTCATTTGACATGACCGTTAACTTCTAAAATGGCAATATTTGAAAACAGTAAGATACTGCGGTATAAAGTCGACTCACCAGTGATTTGCTGCAGTGGGTGGGTTTCTGCTCAGCACTTGGCACCACCACAATGCTACACCACACTCTAGGCCCAAACTGAACCCCGCAGTGTGCCAGGCGCCAGTGAGACGTGTAGGTGCCCTCCAGCAAGGGTGCCACAAACGCCACGCTCACCACACCAACCTGACCCGGCTGCAGAAAGGGCACTGCGACTTCTTTTTGCTCCCGTGAACCCAGGGTCAGGTTGCCCCACATAAATTTCAACTACAAAAGACACAACAAACATGCAAACGAAGCCCACAACGTGTGTGGAGACACATTCTTTTCAAGCTATGGTGAGTTTCAAAAAAGTACCTTGGTATCCGAAGTCCAGCTGATGTTGCCAGTGTTCCTCATCTTCCAGTACTTGATGAACTTGGTGCCTGGCTCCAGACAAGTGCCATCTGGTAGATTCTCATCCAGAAACAAGGCAGTCATTGTGGGCACCAAGGTGGAGCAGGAGACCTTGGGACCCCTGGTTTGAGTGCACAGAGGATCGTCAGAACAGCTTTGTTTCAGCGTCTGTCTTTTCCTTGAAGCTCATATCAAAAAAAGTACAAAAAGGACGTAATACATAAAGGCAGCGGGTGCATTTTGAGGTAGTTCCATCCACTTGCCAGCGATAACTCAACTATAACAGACAATGTGATAATCTTGATAATGATTGTTCTGGGCTGGGTAGGGAGGTCAACCCAGCCCTGACCCCTCTCAGTGTGGCCCTTACTCTGGACTAGATGTTTGAGGGTCTGGGCACAGGGCCGGAGCTGGGGCTGGTCCTGGGCCTAGAGATGTGCCGGGAGCGGGGGCAAGGCCCGAGCTGCTGGTCCCATTGGAGGCGCCACTCCACAGCAGACCTCTCTTCTCCAGCCTCAGCTTCTTCTTGATCTCCTTCACCTCGGCCTTCAGCTGCCTCCGCTCAGCTTTCAGCCGCTGCCTCTCTGCTTTTCGCACCGTCCTGTCACCCCGCCTCAGAAACCTGAGAAGTTAAAAATTCATCAATTCAATTAGCAAGTATATCCCTTAACACCATTCAGGCTAAGTGGAAGATACCAGGGCGGGAATCATTTCTCAATTCTGATGCGTCGGGAATCAAAAATCAATTCCAAACAGATGGAACTGAAATGACTACTCTCTAAAGGATTGTTCACCCAAAAATGAAAATTACACCATCAACTACTCACCCCCAAGCCACCCTAGGTGGATATGAATTTCTTCTTTCAGACAAAGCCATGATTTGGAATCTCCACAAATTAGATACAAACACAAATTAACCTTTACGCCTCCGGGGGGGGGGGGGGTAATCGCAAGTCCTCTGAAGCAGCTCATGTCATACTTAGAGTCAGGCAAGAAGCCAGAACTCAATGCTCTCTTAATTTTAAAACTAGAAATATTTTTCCCCTGATTCAGAGGACATGTGATAACCCCCCCGAAGGCATATAGGTTAGTTTTATGACGATAAGTTAATAATTGCAGCTTCCAAATCATGGCCACCATCCACCAGCATTACCAAGCTTGGAAGAGCCAGGATAACACTCTGACTGTGTTCGTCTGAAAAAAGAAAGTCATATACACTTAGGATGGCTTGGGGGTGAGTAGTTTATGGCGTAATTTTAATTTTTGGCTGAACTACTCCTTTAATATTCTTTTTCAGTTCAGATTAGGTGAAATTGGTTTCGTTAAAATTTCGGATTTGAACAGCCCTAAAATACATTGTGCTGAACACTGAAATGTTTATTTTGACTTGCCTGGGTTCTGGAGTAACCCCACGTTCAGGGACAGACAAAGGAGTCCTTGTTCTCTTTAGATTGTGGCTGGGATCGTGTTTGTGACTACATGGCTCACATAAGATGCAAGATGGACAAACACTGCAAACAGAGGAAGATAAATGTTTCATACTGATTTTTACATTTGACATCCTGTAATTCAGTTCAAATTGTATCTGCATATTAAATAGCTACAAAGAGACATTTGTAAGACATGTTTTAGGATATTTTCACCTGCACTGATATCCTCCTCCAGTCGCTGGTCCTTTGCAACTACTGCAATTTGGAGTTGAGCTAGAGGCCCTTAGCGTGGTGGAGCTTGTAGCTTTCTGAGTGCCGGAGGTGCTTGGCTCCTCTGCAGGTGGATCCGAGGGTCTGTGTGTGCAACACTGACCAGAAAACTCACTACACATCCTGTCCACCACCTCCCTTACCACTTGATCTTTGAACTGCAAAGAACATTGAGAACCATTCTGTAACCGTTTGGACCAGATTCAGCATTAAGTAATGTGTTTATGACGTAAAGACGTAAAAGGAAAGTTCTATAGAATTATCAGTTTGACTTTTGTAGGATATAGTACCCTGTCCATGTATGATTTAAACCATGTTGGTACTGCTTCCTCCTCAGTTTTCATCCCTTTGTTTTCTTTGGCCACAGTCTGTTTAAGGAAAACAACAGAAACAGGTTTTCTCAGTCTGAAATGATCTCAGCCTGCAATAAGGACGGTTCGTTATTATTCACAGTATATTAAACAAATTGTGCATGAACAGCTAACACTATAAAGATGGCATATATAGTATGTTTAATTACAAGTCTGCAAACTGCTTACCGAGTCCCGCTCGGGGGTCACCTGGGTCTCCTTGTCTGCCATCTTGACCCTTGCTCGATACGGCGGAGCTGGTCTAGGATCTATCTTTAGTTCCTTCGGCTCTGCCTTCACTGCACCACCCTCTGCCTGACCCTTCATCTTATAGACATTCATGTGTAGCTGGTTGGCCTGTTTAAACGCACTCTAAATGAAAAAATAAATCATGCCAACATTATGTTAAAAGTCTGGGGATTTGTTTTTATATTTTTGTTGTAATCATAACGATAACAGCACAGCTCATCTGTGGCTTTTGTATCACACAAAAGATTGGTGTTCTTACCTTTAGAGCTTCTGTATATTCATCTGTGATAATAATAACATAGATTAATAAATAATATAAAACAATCAATATTTTAACACCACAGATTACATATTTGATGATTGAATACCTTGACTGTTTATGCACACCTGTGAATATAAGAGGACAATATCAATAGAAGTACTTTTGAAAACTATATTTGTGCATGAGCGATTGCTGTCAAACTCATACTTAAAAACATACAATAAATCAATGTAAATCACACATATATTCAAAATGATATAATCTCGCTATTAATTTACCTCCTCGTTTTCCTCGTCAAAATATTTCACTTGAAAATGGCTCAAGCCGAATGTAGTTTTAATCTAGAAGTAATAAAAAGGCATTAAAGCAGGTAAGAAGGTAAACAAACACCGCCAAAAACTGCAGACTTTATTAAAGACATCGAAGAGTTACAAGCAGATTAGAGAGAAAAGCGATATCCTCCAAAGTTACTCTTTATTTACAAGCTGCCATCTAAATTTATGGCCGAACAGAAAGGTCAAGTGCAAAAACAGATATTGTTGCAATTTACATCACTAGGGTTTTTTATATTAAAGATCCAACTGTGATATTTATTAAGACATATCGTCTATACAATAGGATTAAACGTTTTGACTGAAGGTTAAACGTCTTAAACCCCCCGGTTAAGGTTTGTTTATGTAGGCCTCGGCTACGGCCTTCCAGGACCAAGAAATGTAAACGTCCCCACATAAACGCCACCCAGCAAGGCTTAATGACTCCTTACCCAGGCCTCCACAGTCTCCCACTGTGCTTTGTTCGTGTCCAAGACTGGAAATTTCTTCACGTTGCCCCTAAAGTTCACTTTGACAGTGACGGGGAGGTTCATGGCTGTTAGCCAGAGTCAACTATAGCGTTTGATGCGGGGATGTTACGCTCTAAATGCCCGTGGTGGTGGCAACACTGTCAGACTTGTCTTTTGCGTTCTTGTTTACATCGCTAGATTCGTGCACGCCCCCAACACACGTCAGAGTAAGTGTCTCAGATTTACCTACTAACTAAATATATAGATTTTATTACTGCAAAATATTAAGATTGACAATACTTACAGGCTATTTAATTTGTCTTCATAAGTACGTATCTTGAGATTACATCCAATTATATTTTACAGAGAAAAATATGACGCACGCATGCACACTACGTCTTTCGAAGTCGTCCCGAACATAGATCTTCAAAAGATAGATACCGTTTTAGCACGGTAGCTATGTTGATTACAGCGATACGTCGGTGTGTACACTATGTTGTATTGATTTGGTTTTGCCATGAATGTCGGGTGATTCTCTACATTGCAGATGAAATCAAATTCAAACTGAACGAAGAGTAAATATTTCCAAACGGCAGAATAGATGTGACAGCTATGTATTCTCTGCTATGGCCGCGAGGCGTTTACGTCATCTAGAAGCGCGAAAAGTGCCTTGTGGCTGACAGCAGTTAGTGAGCCACACGGTTAGTTAATGCTTTTAGGACAATCCCTTACTTTTCTCGTTTATTGAATTAATACGATGTCTTCGCTTCTTAAGGTGGACAATGAAATCAAAACAAAGGTGAGTGTCTCGCTGCGTACCTCATTTAAACACAGAGCGCTCAGACGAATTGTTCGTAAATGTTAGCTTGCGGCTAGCCGGCTTGAGTCGCCTCGTGAGCGTGTTAGCTAACTTTACGCGGACATATTCTTGTGGAATCAGTTGTATATTAAAACAGAAAGGGCAAATTGTAATAAAGTATGTGAGGATCATACATATAACATTTTCAGAGTGAAGCCAGAGCTCCCATATGCGCGTTAACCGCGAGTGTGCGGATGAAGCGTGTTTTTAGCACAGCAGCATGCCGCTGCGGAAGAAGTATGTAGTGGTTTCAGCACGTTTTTGACATCAGTAAGCTAAAAGTATATTTCATAAGTCATTGATGACGTCGGCATGGCATTACGATGAAGATCGCAAGGCTAACAAGTCAATGAAGAGGGGAAACGGCTCGATTACTTTGTACATGATGTAAACACTCAGCGTCTTAAAATAGAAGGGCCGCCGGTTGTTTTTCTCAACGTGATTGACTTTCAAAGACACGACTTTATAAACTGTGGCTACAAACACCAGTGTGTGAATTGCATATCTCGTAGTTTATATTTATGTATGAGTGTTTCTCGTCTTGCCAGGTTGATGCTTTCAGAGAACGAATTACAGCAGAGGTAAGCTACTGCACATGTCCAGATTTTATATATGTAAATATATATGAATGTGTCGTCACTGTTGGACGGCTTATTGTTTAATTATTTAAATTTAGGCCGAGGACTTGGTTGCAAACTTTTTCCCGAAGAAACTGTTAGAGCTTGACCAGTTTTTGAAGGTAAGTTTACTTGTACAAAATTATGCATTTCTGACATTTAACCTACTACTACTTGAGACACGTGAATTTGTGTGATAGCCTTTTGAACACTTGGATTTTTATTTGCATTTTTTTTTTTTTTTAAATAGGATCCCACAATTAATATCCGTGAGCTGAAAGAAATTCATTCAGAGATCAATCTGACCGTGCCAGATCCAATTCTTCTTACAGACATCCACGATGGACTTGAGGGAGTAAGAAGCCGGTTCTTCCTTCACTATCAGTCAAAAGCAGCACAAGCTGAAAAAGTGAACTCTTATGAACAGGATAGGTTTCTGGTGCTTTGTGCAAACAAATTGTCTGTATGACATGAACCAAAAAGATCAGCAAGTAACCTTTTAAAAATTGTTTTCTCAATAGCAAAATGCTAAAAAGAGGAAACTCGAAGATGGTGCAGGAGATGACAAAGGTGAGTTTTCCTGCCTAATAAAAGCAGCGTCTTGATTTTGGCCAAAATTTGAAGCACATTGATGTCTACCCGTTTAATTCTTATAGTAAGATGCATTTTGTGAGTCAGATCACAAGTTGACAACACTAAATACAGTGTGAACGGGGCTTAAAACATTGCCAGATGTAGATAATTGGCCATTAGATTAAATGGTAATGTCTTTCTGTTTGTAGTTGGCGGGACCAAGGTCTTTGTCATGCCTGGTGGAATGATGAAAAGCAATGGCAAGCTGGTAGAGCTGATTGAAAAAGTAAAGCCTGAGATCAGAACTCTAATAGAAAAGTGCAACACGGTAAGGCCATGTTACCATAATCGCAAATTTGCTCTCACTTGTGTTGTGGATTAATGTCATTTCCTTTGATTACTAGGTCAAGATGTGGGTTCAGTTGTTAATCCCAAGGATAGAAGATGGCAACAATTTTGGTGTCTCAATTCAGGTAAGTTGTCACATTTTAGTTTTTCATTAGCTACATTGAAAGTCTTATAACAACACGAGCTGCTTTAACAAACAAGCAGTGATTCCTCACAATTAGCTGCAATTGTTTTGTGTAGAAATGATTTGGCTCGAGCTGTGATTGTTTATTTTCATCATAACAGGAAGAGACGGTGGCTGAACTTAGAACAGTGGAAGGAGAAGCAGCTTCTTACTTAGATCAGATATCCAGGTACGAAACATCAGTGTTAGTCAAATTAAGAATTACACAGTTTAGTTTTCCTTCGTGGTTTAAAAATTAGGTTTTTTTTTGTTTGTTTGTAGGTACTACATCACAAGGGCAAAGCTGGTTTCCAAAATAGCAAAATACCCTCATGTTGTAAGTCATATACACATACCATTTAAGATCAGGGATTCAGTAGTAGTTTTTTATATATGTGTAATACATATTTTGACTGATATAGGAGGATTATCGTCGTACAGTGACGGAGATTGATGAGAAAGAATACATCAGCCTCAAGATCATAGTGTCAGAACTGAGAAACCAATATGTAAGTATTGCTGTAACTGTAATAATGCAAACGATTAATTATTTTGATGTATAGAAAGAAGTCAGTATGTATGTGCTGGCTATTGAATAAAATGCAATTGTCTTGCAGGTAACGTTACATGACATGATCCTGAAGAACATTGAGAAGATCAAGAGGCCGAGAAGCAGTAATTCCGATGCTCTGTATTAAGATCTCCCTCCCTTTTCATTCTTGGCCCGTCGTTCCACCATTTGGAGCTAACTTTAGCCTTCAGGTGGTTTTAGAGGAGTCCTATCACCCATTATACCCAGGCCAAGAGAAGGACCGCTCAATCCGGGCTGATAGAACATGCCACTTAAAATAGAAGTGTTAAATACAGTCACTATTTTAACCCCTTTAAAATGACCCTGTTTTGATTTTTCTTTTTTGTTTCTTAGCGGACAGTATAAATGTATAAAGGCAGAGCCTTAACATGAGTCCGGAGGAAATTTGTTTTTCTTTACTTAATTAAAGAAACATTTCAACAGTGGACTTCCTTTTTTTTTTTTTTTTTTTTTATCTTTTGCGAAGCCAAATTCCATGTAGTTCTCCATTTCAAGTGTTTCTGAGCCTCCTTAAGGGGTTAAGTGATTACGGATCTACCCAGGATGGTCAGTTTCTCCGGTCGAGAAGCTCTTATTGATGCTGTATTTCACTAAAACAGGTTACGTTGTTCACCTGAAATGTACATGTAGGCTGGAGTGGAAGCGAGGCAGTTATTGTGCGAGATTATTTTGGAGTGTGTGCTGACAGTTATTAGGTGATGAAATATTATATTTTCATCTGAAATAACTGGTTTATCAAATTCTGGAAGCTTTTTATGGTTTCTTTTTGTCCAGTTTTAAGAGTGATACATTTTGCTGAATAAACTATTGTTTTTACAATACATTAAGGCACGTCATTAACTTCTGTTCCTGTGTTGTGCTTTTTTTCCTGAACATTTTAAATTTTTATCCATGCAGTTCCTGTATGAATGCAAGTAATTACGTTTAAAGAAAGAAAACGACACTTAAGTCCAAAGTGACGAGGCTTTTTATTTTATTTAAAGTGTGGTATGACAGTTTATTTTCATGGAGTTTATTTAATGTCTACTGAATACAAATGCAGAGTTAAGAAGGAAACCTTTTTGATGTACTAAATAACTTATAACAATGGTTCTTGAAATAGATACTGAATACTGAAATAGAACAGACTTTGTGATGATAAATGAGAAGTTTCTCATGTACACCATTTACAAAAATGAGTCTTACGTTCAAACAAATTAAACCGTGACATATTTAGTCAAGCCTTTTAGTGTACACTAATCGTGCAATTTATAAAATGCTTATATACAAGAAACTGATTTGGTCTCAGGTTTTAGGTTCTGGAATGGACTAAAATGCAGTTTTACTTGATTTTACATTCTATTCTAATCCTTGTCGATTTCCAAACCATGACAGCTGCTGAAGTGTTATAACACTGAACATTCTGTGATCTTCGCAAACCTAGAAGAGAAAAATAAATATATTCTCAATGCGTGAACCCAAAATAACGCAGCTATATATCTTTGTAGTTGCAATAATATCCAGCAGGTGTCAGCATGGAGGAACTGGATTTAATGCTGAAGCACTTTTAAAACTTTAAAACAGTGGTAAACTACATTGATAGATACAATATGACAATTTCTCACTCTCTCCGCTCAAGTCGAGTCGAAGCCAAGTAATCACGTAGAATGAGTCTGTGAATGTAAATACCTCATAGAATATAAGCAGGATGTAAAAACTCCTTGGGGACTATGCCAATAGCACCATCCAGCTCTCCGACCCACCATCCATGAATGTTATATTCCTAGTTAAAAAAAACAGAAATGCAGAGACTCGAGTGAGGATGACCCAGGAAGACACCAGTATTTTTCAACTGATTTAGCTCAAAGGATGAATTTAATTGTATTAGATATAAAATGAAATAAATGCATAAGCAAATACATTACAATAGACTAACTAGCCATTTTTGCATATAGCCGATATTGTGTCTAAATATGTTCACTCTATATTTATATTAAGCCTTCTGTCATAGAAACATTAAGTAGAGTAGCCACTTTGGAACTGGAATCACAGAAAATGTAAAATGCTGTGGCAAAAGAAGGTACTTATGGTGTTCTTAAGGGTGTTTACTTAGTTGTATGGATCATCTGGGCTTTAAAACTGCACATAAAAACAAAGTATCAGGATGTTTACAATCGAATGAAATTTCATGCACCTGCATACACCCATTCGAATGCAAATATAAATGTTAATTCAAATCTTGAAACGCTGCTTCTATCATAATTAAAGAAGTGTGTGGTGAATCTGTTGAAAGATGTTAGAGATTGCCAATAGAGATACTGACATAAGTTTAGGGACTAGTTTAATAGTGTATGGACAACATTGGTTCTTGGACGCCCTGAGCAAAGCAGCAGAAATCTGTTTTCTTGAAGCTCCGCCGTAACGTTCTCTTGATTCACTCCTCTCCCAATTCAAATACCTTTAAGAGCTATTCCAGGCCAAAGCTCTTCAGAGTGAGAGTGGAGAGAGCCCCAGATCTGGCCTTTAATGAATGAAGACAGATTCAGGTGGACAGGGGTTTATAAATGAGGAGATTAAAGAACACGAGATACACTGATAGCGAAAGGCTGAAGTGTTTTAAGAGCTTTAGTATTCTAGCAGCACACACTGTACATTTAGACATGATGAGCATGTCATCCATCCGCTGCCTGCTGAGGAGAGTAGGAACTAATTACCTTCCTCTCTTTAAGCACACCCACAGTGCTGAGAGCCTAATGTAGTCCTCAGCCCATGCAGATGAGCCGCTTTAATGATGCTATACGGAATAAAATCCATCTGGACGGTGAGTTCAATGCCGTTGCGGCATCAACGCCTCGGTATAGCAGTACATCCAAGAACTTGAGCTCATTGTTTGAGACACATGCAGCTATGCAGATGGGGATTGTTGGAGGTGTAGATTGATGTTCTCATATGACAGTTCAGTAAACAAGAAGTTAATATTGAATAGCTTACATTTTAGACCCAATGTTGCCAGAAGGGACCATTCACACGGCGTATTTAGCATTTTAGTGCACAGCTTTTCCATTGTCTTTCTATGCATAATGTACTAGACATGCGTGACTGTTGCGCTCGCATCTTGCCTCATTTACGGTGTCTTATGCATGTCACATTGTATTAAAAAATGTGGTACTCAAGTTTAATAAATCATTGTTTTAACCAAATTTTTCAATGCGTCACTGAAGACGGGCTGCGTTTGAAATCATAGCAGTTTGTATGAAGTAAATAAAGTGGACATTGTCAATTGCACTCATTTATTCCCATAATACACCTTAATAATGAGTGCACAACATGTATTCTGAACAGTGTATTATATTGGCAGAGTAAAGAATAGTTAATTAGGGTTTTCTAAATGAATAAGTGCTTTGAATAAATCAATTGAGGAGATTATGCAATGAATCAATCATGAAGAAAGTCAGAATCAGTCAGTGTCTGCGTTCGAGATCACATACTTTTATGAGTAGGTGCTTATTTCGAATTAGTTATTACTCCATGACCATTAAAAAAAATATATTTGTATTTTTTTTTGCTTTTTGTTTTGTGTGTAGTATGAATGTAATCTGGATGTACTACATTCACCATGTAGTCATTATCACCAGACCTACCAGTGTCAGTTGCATCACTTCACTGCTATTCACAACTCCTCTCTCATGGCCTCATATAGTACCTGCCGTGTGCTTCTTTTGTCATCTACTATAAAGTATGCTTTATGGAAGTATGCTATTGCGACGAAAATAATTGAGTTAATGATTCAATGACATACAAATGTGGACCATTTATTGATTCGTATCACTTTTTCGAGAGAGTCATTGAATCATTCGATAAACCAATTGGCAATTTGTACATATTTTACGAGGTGGATAATTCGGCTTTGTTCGTACAAATTCATATGGTTTTTGCTAAAAAATACATATTCTAACCCTGCCCCTAAACCTACCTGTCATTGGGGTTCAGACAAATCACAAATTAGCCACCTTGTAAAATACATACAAATTGGGTGTAAGACTGTGTTGGGTGTCACCACCTACTGGTGTAACGAAGAATACGCACCACTAATGCACACATCTACAGTATTTCTGGCAAACACAATAAGAATGTTATAAAATTACTAGTTCGAATGAACTGTATATCAGCAATCCCTAGAATGTGGAGGACTGGAACAAACTGCTGTATAATACTCCTCATAATCACAGGTGCTTCCTTGGCTGATTTCAAACACACCGCACCGCCTCCCATCCTACACGCCTTCTCCACCCCCACCCTCCCCACCCCAACATGTGGGTTCAAACAGAGTACACACGCAGTACAAGAAAGAGAGTCAATACATTCCAGTGCGGTCCGTCCCATTTCGATGACTCGTGTCCTTTTCATTCCTGCCTCATTTTTTCTGCCTCCCAGTATTAGCAATCTGCTTTTCGGCAATGCATCTGTCAGCTAGAGGCATTTGGGAGACATCCAATCTGTGCCTGACCGTAGAAAGGGTTGTTACAGAGATTTACCCGAAAGAACTGCATGGGACAGGGATAATGGGTGGCTTTTCGGGATACTTCTCTGTAACAGGACAGGGTCAGGTGCGTCTCGGTTTGGTCTAGGTCTGGTGGGCAGCTGCTGTGAAAGTGAAGCGATGGCGCTGACCTCCGCACGACCTTCTCCCGAGGAAGGCGGAGTTGGCACAGGGAGCTATCGAGAGTGTGAGTTGCCATGACAACACCTGCAGTGTGCCACTGATATCATTTATTTCGCACTCAGGGGGGCGGCTGGCAATGGTATTCAGATGGGCCCATTGCTCTCCAGCGAACAGGGGACAGATTGACAGCTAATGATGCCTTAAAAAGGAGTGGCTTAACTTGAACAATATCATGACGATCTCAAAAGTGACTCTTGTCTATAATAACGCCAGAATACCGATCGCCCCTTTTTTCCTCTGCCCCCTATAAATTCCCTCTAAGATGCACGCCCTGCACGCCTCCTTCCTCGATCGCATTTTAATCATTTCCCTTATTTGCAAACTCTCCCTCGGTGCCCGCACGCATTCATTTTTTTCCGTTATGAGTAGAAACGCACACACACACACCATGGAGGCAGTAGACATGGTAATAAGAATGAGACATGAGGCCTCTGCCCCTGGCCACCAGCTGACTGAGGTAGGCCTTGGGAGTGATGGAGCGCAGGAAGTCTCTCATTGCCCCGCCGCTGAACCCGGCACTCGGGTGCTACAACCCCCTCCTCCACTGTTCCTCTCCTGCTTCTCTTTCCTTAACTCGCATCGTAAAGCATCGGCTCCACACGCTCAGTGCTGCACAGGGACTCACTCATCCAGCCATCTTAAAAGACAAACACCAATACGTCACGTTGTTTGCTAGTCCTAAGCAGCAGACGCGGCAGGTGGCAAACAGGTATTGATCTGCTCCTCGAGCAAAGACAGCCATCGTTCAATTGATCTCAATCAGTGCATTTCATTTGCATGTCATTTTCATCGTAGCTGGCCATTAAGAACTCATAATATTAATATTTGTTTGGCGTAGTCAAATAAAGCGAAGCGGGAACGCCGCAGGCCTTATTTAATCCCAAATCCGAGACGTTCGAAGGTGTGACATGGAGTAAAAATGCGGATGACCAAATAATCTGCCGTCTTAAAAGTACACTTGGGGATTACTGATGGCACTTAAACTTAATAGGCATTTAAAGTGGATTGTGTATGCTGCTGAGAGCCTGTAATGATGGCTGTTTATGTGGCCTACCATTTATAATAATTATGCAGAGTGTGAGTGAGGGGGGCAGCCGCCGTGCAGTTCTGGACTATTGGCTTAGGCTGAATAATGACCTACTGTAGTTGACCGCGAGATGACCGTTGCCTTCTGCCTGACCCCAGAACCCCAGACTCACCCCCTGATGCCTCTGCTGGTAAATAGAAAGCTCAATATGTCTATACAGCGCCACAAAGAAGGCAGGTCCTTAGATGAGTGTGTGAGAATGAGTTCAAAAAGGAGTGTCTATTTCCACTGGATTTTCCTTTTCTTTTATGGCACCTTTTCCTTTTCTTTAGGCATTTTGTAGGAGACTGACCCCCTGGGCGGGAGGCCAACTGGAGCAGTCATCTGTCTGAAGTTTACGAGGATGTGTCCCACAAAAGAGGAGATAACGGTCACAATCGCCCAGTTTTGTCTGTGAGAACTGCACATTCATATGCAAATTCGCATTTATGTCTACCTGTAAAAACCTGCACAGTGGAGCATGAGAAAACTACACATAAACGTACATATTTAACAGATTTAACTGCATCCTAAAAGTCGTTTGAACGCTTTGAAAGCAGGAAATCGCAAAATGCAAATATAAATGTGATAAAACTGGTTTGTAAATATTAAATATTATGTAACGCAAAAACTAGCCAGGTTTTCAATTCAAACCACTAAGGGGGAAAAAAAACACTAGATGTGCCACCCAGTGTGAAAAACTTTACAATCTTCAGTCAGAAGGTGGCAGTAGCGTCTACATCCGTACTGATGCAGCATCTGGACGTTAAAAGTAGGTTGGACCTTGTCTAGACTAGCATCTAAAGATTCCTAGTTTACAGCCCCTAATGGTGAGAGTGTAAAGCACATGCTGTAGAAAGGCTGAGACGAACTGAAAGAAAGGGATGTCGGTGGGCTTGCATGTTAAAAGGGTCCAGGAGAACTTTGCCTCCATCTTTAGTGCAATAAATCTCCTTGCTTCTCATTCCAGGATTTTAAGAGGATTCCAGTGGGAATTCTGGCATGTGTTGGGTCTGACCTTTGGGAGTCATGTACTTTGAATCTAGGGGCATAAATTAAGAGTTTGGAATGCAAAAGGATGGCATGGCTGAAGAAGAAAAAAAAAATCTCCATGGGCCCCTTCAACTATACACATGTAGGAAAAAACTAAACACATCAAACAAACTATAACGCGAATAACAAAAACAAGACAAATTAAAGTACATTTGTTAGCTAGCGTACACGCAATGTGATTAGAGCAGGAAGAAAGCATTTCTAAATGTCCTGCTGCCGTGATTCTTCAACCCTGAGGATTGAGTGGGCTGTGCAAAGCTGGCAGATGGATGTTAGCCTTAGCCACTATTTCATGTTCAAGTGTTCTTGGGAAGGGAAAAAATGGTGACATGGGAGGCTGATCTGAAGCAAAAGGCAAGCCGTAGTGCAACACAAAAAAAAAATTAACTCGAAATGATTCACCAGCAAAATTTAAGTCGAAAAATAGAGACTTTTGTGTTGCTTTTTGATAAATAAGTCCAGAACTTTTTTTTTTGTATGGATGAAAAAATAGCACAAGGACGAGAAAATCATGACACACTTCCACTTTTGTGGTGAACTACCCCTCGGCATGTAATGTCCATGTTCCATCCGAGAACGACCAAAATACTCTAATAATAACCAGTAAAGTAGAAAACATTTTGTGCATGTGCTATCACAGTCCCAAATGCTTCCACATATTATAGATACGTGTAGTGATTTGTGTAGATGAGCCGAATAGCTGTTTATTCACTGTAAGTGGTGGATCAATAAAGACTGATGAGAGAGCTTTTTTTAATCTGTACGCTCTGCTTACACCAGTGCTGTGACAGCGCTGTCGACCTCTTTGATTTGTGACTTCACAGCAGTCAATCATAGCGAAGCCTCAAAAACCTGTTGGTTAGCGGAATTGATTTAGCACTTTCCACGTCTTTATCACCTTGTAATTACGCTCGGTGTTGACACAAATATACTTGGCCTCCCCTCCACGCCTCTGTGCAGCAGAATTTATGCACTCGGGTTTTATGACCAGCGCTTTATGAGTGGGACCGCTAGGCTTGGGCTTGAGTTCTAGCCAACGGCCTATATTTCACTCAGTAAGGTCAACGTTCCGGGGGAAGCACCCGTAAAACAAGAGCAGCAGACCCACATTGTCTGAGGATGCATTCGAAGAGGTCTGCGAGATTTGAGCGATACAAGTGCAGCCGTTTCGAAAATACTGCCATCAATAAAAGCTATTTCAATTACATGTCAGTCACAGAGGGATTAAAAGTAAGAGCTGATAAATCTACTCTGAATATAATAACAGCATGATGACAAAATCAGAGACAGGCTCTAGCTATCTGAGATGGTTAGACTCATTGTTTACACAAATTAGAAATGCGGCATGCGATAAAAATAAATGACCCATGCACATCCTTACCATGTTTTGATAGCCGACCACAGTGGATATAATATATACGTTTTTGTTTTTTTTAATAAAACCTGTTATTTAATTCTTATTTTAGGGTTCATTAGCTGTCTGTACATTTCATTTTGGGATTAATGAATATCAAGAGTGGCAAAATGATAGTTTAATTCTCTCTTGAAAGGATAGTTCACCCCAAAAAATGTTTGATTCTGTCATGATTTACTCACCTTTCCAAACCTGTATGAATTTATTCCCAGTAAATTTCTTCTGTTGAATACAAACAACTGTTGGTTACCAACATTCTTCAAAATATTCTCCTTTGTGTTCAAATTATATTTCTCTGTGTGTGTGTGTGTGTGTGTGTGTGCGGGTTTATGTGGTTTATGAGGACACAAATTTGTATTTTGTGTCCCCATAATTCAAAAGGGCTTAAAAAACATACTAAATGTTGTTTTTTGGAAAATCTAGCAATGCACACAGTTCCCTGTAAGGGGTACCACATACAGTCTGTACAGTATAAAAACCATTACGCCTATGAAGAGTCCCCATAAATCACAAAAACCAACATGTGTGTGTGTGTGTACCTACTGTGTGTACAAATTTGTACCTAAAAGTGATGTAAACCTGACAAAATCTCCAAAAATCTTCCTTTGGGTGGTGTAGGGCAACAGCACATACAGTTTGTAAAGTATAAAAACCATTACACCTGTGGAATGTCCCCATTTAGAAATTCTGTGTGTGTGTGTGCACCTGGACCAATTGTCCCCACAAAGATACTGGAATTACCAGTAAATTTTGACCTTGTGGGGACATTTGTTAGGTCCCCATGAGGAAACAAGCTTATAAATATAAAAGTTTTTTTTGAAAGTTTTTACAGTTTCCTGTAAGGGGTAGGTTTAGTTGTAGGGTCAGTTTAGGACAATACCACATACAGTCTGTACAGTATAAACATCATTAAGCCTATGGAATGTCCCCATAAAACATGTAAACACAACATGTGTGTGTGTGTGTGTGCGGGTTTATGTGGTTTATGAGGACACAAATTTGTATAATGACATGGGTATGACATAGGT
>JAUMHQ010000013.1:2258622-2268908 GCA_032361165.1 Enteromius paludinosus | reverse complement strand
TTGGCCGAAGTTTGTTTTTGCTTTGGTGCACATCCTGTGCCCATAGTGTTTGCAAGATTGCATAGAGCACCTTTAATTGTGTCTTCCGGTATATGACCCACCCCTAACTTTATTTTTATTTAAGTTTATTTTTCTTTGATTTTTAGGTGGAGTTTTTTTCAATGGCAGTGCAAAAGTACACAAAGTAACTAACGATAATGTGTCTAAAATGTATGCTACTCAGTATTTAGTTTTTGATTATTGAACGATTTATTTGAAAACATCATTGCTGTTTGTCTGAATATTTGTGCAGCTGTTAAAAGCTTAACCACGGCCCTCAATTTGCTCCGTATAACTTATAAATAAGATTCAAAATCTCTGAATGTGCATGCTGCTTTGTTCTTTATTTTTCGCAATTCCCAAAGCTCACACACACAAACACACATACATACTGCTGGGCCAAGGATCTGATTAACAAGGTAATGCAAGCAGTGCTCAGCACAGCCTCCTTCTCTTTGGTGCGGATGTGGCTTGACTCCAGGTTTAATGGCTGATATTAAAGTTAAGAAGGAATATACTGAAAGAGTACAGGGCTTCTCCTACAGTATGTAATAGATTAAGACCACTTTAAAAACTGACACTTTTTAGTGTTTAGTGCTGTCAATATAATGACTTTCAAGCGGCATTGTGTTGATTCTGATTGAATTCTCCTCTTTCCTATCCAACAACACTGATCTTGAGCAGACCAGCAAGATGAGGATGCTGAAGCTGCTGAACTGGACTTGGGGACCAAAATTAAAGCCCCTAAAGATGTGATGTTGGAGGAGCTGTCCCTCATGAAGAACAAGGGCTCCAAAATGTTCAAGATGAGGCAGCAGAGGGTGGAGAAATTCATCGTCAGTGATGAGAACCTGGTCAGCAAAAGAGGCATGACAAAAGCTAAAGCTTTGATAGGAAATACCTCAGGATCCAACACACAGCTAAAGTATTGTCCATAAATCTGAAAGGATTTGTTTTGGGATAATGAACACCATTATGCTTATTGCACGGGTCATCATATAAATAATTGTAGTTGTGAAAAATTGTTGAGAAGAAAGAATTCACATTTTCTCTAAATACCCTGCTATTATCATATAATACAAGTGAAGTTAAATGAGTATACAGTATAACAAAAGTATCTTCGATAACACTTTATAATAACTACACACTATGAATCATTAGTTAAGCATTAGTAAATAGTCAGTTCATTCTTTATAAAGCAATATTCCAACATTAATAGTCATTAGTAAGCAGTTTATAAATACAGCTATAAATGCCTTGTTCTTGATTTATAAGCATATCTATTACAAAGATGATTTAAAGGCTCATTCCTCTAAAATTAGTCTTTATATCTCTGCTTTATAAATGCTTTACAAGGTATCAATAGTGCTCACTTTAGATGAGCTCACAAAAACAGATGGCTGGCAGCTTTATAACTACTTGAATAAATAATGAATTACAGCAGGAACATGGGTTAATAAAGCACGTATTAACTCACTGAGCAACTACAGTATTAGCACATGTCTAAATAATAAGATTAATTAATTTACATTGAAAAAATGTATTAATCATTTACTGACTTTTGTACAGTAAATAACTTAAAAATAATTAAAATAATAAAAAAATGATAAATTGATCATTAATAAAGTATGAAAATACTATTAGTAAACATTATATATATATGCTCAAGAACAAAGCATTTATAGATGGACTTGTAAACCGCTTACTAATGCATAATAATGTTGGAACAATGGCTTGTAAAGGATGAATTGAGCATTTACTAATGCTTAACTAACGGTTCATAGTGTGTAGTTATTATAAAGTGTTAACTTATCTTTTTTTTTTTGTTTCTCATGCCTTTGTAGCTAAACCTTCAGAATCTGGCTCCTTCTTTGGGATGTGAAATGACTGCTCCACCAGAACCCGCTCCCAAACCCGAGCCACCTCAAGGTAAGCATCACCTTAAGACAAGTGTATGAAAAATTTAACATTTATGACAGCATGGAAAGATGTTTTTCTGTTCTTATATATAGTAGAGGACGTTAATGCTGAGGCAGAGAAGGAACAGAGACGAAGTGAGTATGTTAAAACATATGTATCCCCATGGGAACGGGCTATGAAAGATGATGAGGAACTTAAAGAAACCATGAAGCTGAAAATGCCAGGGCCTCATGTTCAAAAGGAACTTCCCAAATACAAGAGTTTTAACAGGTAGGCCTACTAATATAATACTTGATTTTTAAAATACAAAATCCCAACTTATGAGTCAAAAACATACTCAGAAGCAACTCACTTGCTCTTTACCTGATCATCTTCTTGTTCTTTATGTCCAAAAGAATGGCTCTACCCTTTGGAGGATTTGAGAAGGCCTCTCATCTTGTCACCTTTGAGCCCCCAGAGATCAAGGTGAGCGATGAGGAGCCGCAGCCAGTGTCTGCGTTGCAGTATAACATTTGCAGTCGGCCTTCTTTCAACCGCACTCCAATCGGCTGGACGTGCAACGAGGAGCACAGCCACATCCACATGGAGCTGGAGAACATCCCCTTTGATGGAGAGACTGACGACCTCTAAGAAACCTGCCCATCATATGTGAACAACACAGACATGTTTAACTATACATTAAAAACAACATACATATTCTAACACGAAGGCCAAGTATATACGCGTAAGCACATACACAGACCAGCGAACAGGGACCTTGTGCATTCACCCCCCAAAACTATGACTCATTCATATTTGCAAGAGAATGAAGCCATCTTTGCCTTTTCTCTCATTGTTTTGTGTGCTGTTTTCTTTGGATGTACAGTATGTCTGCATGTTGTGATTAGCTGGTGCATATATTATCAGACACATTATGCGTAATTGACTGCATGGTATTTATGATACACACAAACTAAATAATAGGGAAAAATTATCAAGCACTAAAATAAACATCTATCCCTTAACAGAGTACGGTCTGGTTTCTTATATAAGGAAGCAATCTGTCTGTGTACTATACTGTATTAATAACATTTCTCATCTTTGTTCAGCAGCTGGTACATTCTTAAGAGCTAGAATTTTTTCACAAATAGACTTCAAGTGATGTTACGTTACTCTAAAATAAACAAACACATACAAATACATTTATATTAAATAACTTTTAGCTAAAATCATGAAAAATTCATTAAAAAAAGAATTGTGGTTTGCTTGTGCCACCTTTTGGGTCTTTCTTTGTCCTTTACTACTGTATTAAACATATAAAAGGAATGACAACAATAGACTAATTGCATTTAATAATAAAACAGAAGATATATCGTTTATTGTCTGTTTAACTTGTCCAGAGGTGGGCTTATATTTTTTTCCCCCTCAACCTTAGCACGTGCTTCGATTGATACTTTACTGAAAACATACAAAATGTAGCCTTCTTAGTTTTTAAGGTTTTATGCCCTACATCCACTCATTTCGTGGAAAGTGCCAGTTATAGACCATCAGCCACTCTTTTGGTTTATTATTACACATACACAGTGTTAGACTGGGAACACGCTAAGATGCTTTATTAAGAATTCAAGCCTATCTACACAAAACCAAAACCGGTTACGTAATGTCAATTCTGACGTACAGTACCAACTAGTTCCAGCAGATGGTAGCAAATCAGTCCTCAGCCTGAGGGGAAACCCGTTATCGCGAGAACTGCACGTGTGGAGAATCGTATTATCGCGAGATCTTCATGGATTGGCTGCGGCGCTGGATGGCGCTGGTGGAAATTTGGGAATGCGCGGTTTGTTTCTCCCGGGTTGAGTTGAGCTCGGACAGGACGCGAGACTGACTGCATCTGCGTGCGAGCAGTAAGGTGAGTAAGCACTCTTTAAACTTAATTTACGGTGCTCTCCAAGAGGGACATTGGGTACATGTGCAAATCCGAACATGTAGACATCTATTCTGTATAAGTGTAACTTGATGAATTCCAGCAAGCTTGCATTCCAGATGTGTAATGTGATGGGGACTATGCTTAACATCAGCGTGTGCGGATGCGTCTCACTGTTTTAAGTCAAGGATGCTCTGAACCGGGACCATCCAGAACATTATGTCCCTTTTTTCAGGGATATTTTATAAATAACGTTGCATTTGGCGCGGTCATACTCGGCATCTTTAATCTGCAAAATAATTAATTCCAACTGGCGGTGCACATTACTTCATGTGACAGTTCTGTACCCCATAACGGATGTTGATTAATTAATGGATGATGTTAAAGTTCAAATTTTAGCTTTTTATCGCTATTTTAAGCTTTTATTCTTTCTTCAGATTTGGTCACATGCATCGTATGTGTTGATAGGTCTCAAATTATATTCTGCAGTTATTCTGCATCGACTGACTGAAGTGACAGCACATGGTCGATATTGATTTACTTTTGTGGTTGCATTTAAGTGATTAAAATGACAGTTCATCTAAAATGGAAAATTCTGGCATCGGTGATTCATGAATCCTCATGTTGCTTCCAACTGCTCTGACTTTCTTTCTTCTGTGCAACACAATGGGAGACATTGGGCAGAATGACAGTCTGTGTGGAAAAATATTTAGTGAGAGTGAATGGTGACATCTTCTATTGTTTCCACAGAAGAATGAAAGTCAAACAGGTTTGGAACAACACGAGTAGGCTAAATAATGAAATAATTCTCATTTTTGAGTGAACTATCCCTTTAAATAATTTTTTTTCCCCTGCATACTGTAAGTGCAGGGGACTTATTAGACAGCATCTAAGGCATCATATGCATACTGTATGCAGTATTCAAGAGCACCAATTTAGCTGACTCAGAACACACCTATGAAGTCCAAAAATGCTGCACATGTCTGTGAGTTCAGTGAGACCTTACTATCCATTACAAAAGGTGCGCAAGAACAATATTAGTTTTGATTTGTGCTTTTCTATCTTTTATCCTGGCTTAACTGTGTAAATCGTGTGAGATTATGAAATTCTAGTGAATGTTACTTTGTAAATGATCATGTCATTTAATATTCTAAATCCCTTCTCATCATAAAATGCCTATTATCAGAGCACTTTTTGGGTTCAGTGCAGGGTCGATTTACTGTGATTTAGACTAAATGTTGTAAAAGTTGATTGTTGCTTTTGTGTTTATACATGTAATACACAGACTGGTTTGGGAATGCCGCGTGCATCATACAGTATGATCTATGAGATGAGTCTGATTTCAGATTTGACTAATTACATATACTATATTAGAATGGTTCAGCTCCACTAATGCCGAATGATAATCAGTTGAAATCCAGTTCGTTTCGTTTCTATTTGATTGGCAGCTACCCAATTTAACGTGTATAATTTTGTCAATGACGGCCATTGCTGAGAAAGGCTGCTCAAGGCCCATTAGGGGGCCCCTGTTCTTTTATGCACTACATGAGTGGCCCTCAAGGGGGTCATCAGTCAAACAGGCGCTCTGCACTCCACAGAGAGAAGTGCGTGTGCGGCGTGTTGGTAAAAGCCTGGGAAATGAAATGAGGGGCTCTCTGTGGTGGTGTAACCTTTCTGACTGATTTCATCATGCGGCTCAGGTTGTTCTTACACAACGTGATTGTAAAGCTGTTTTAAACCTCCTCTCCGAGAACGTCACTCTGAGCTTTTACAGCTGGGGGCGGGGGTTTGGAAAAGATTGGATTTTTATCAGCTTGTGCGATTATGGTTTTCTCTGGGGCTGAGTGGAAATGTTGGGTGGTGTTTGGTTTGGTTGTTAATGGGAAGAAGTATGCAGGTTGGCTTTTAGATTGCGTAAACGATTGTAAATGATTGTATGCAACTACTCCTGTATGAAAGAGCAGCACATTTATCAAACACATGATCTAATAGTACTTCAGCAAATCATTAATTGTTAGGTAATGAACTGAATATGTATTTCTGTAGAATTGTTCATACGGTAAAAAATAAATACAACCTCATGTTGGGTTAAATTACGTTTACACACTGCCTCTGAAACTTTTGCATGTCATAAAGAAATTCAGACCAGTTTTTTTTTCGTATTCGTCATCTTTTCTAAATGCTTGTTACGGATGGGAAAAGACAGAAAATCAAACCTGATCCAAACTTTTTTTTTGACGGGCGAAGGTTTCGGATAGCGTGTGTAAACATGATTGACACAACATGAGGTCGTATTTATTTTTTAACGTGTGAAAAATTTATTGTGCAATGACCTTGAGTCATGTTTTGAATTCGAAAAAAAAATAGAAAAACATTTATTTATATTTAATAATAAAACAAATAAATATTATAAGGATGTATTATATATTATATAAATGATAATAGAGTACATAAAGTAACTGTTGTGCAGTGCTACTTGTGAATGCACCTTTGAAGTTTAGTCAGATTTCTGTTGCTTTTTGTTTGTAGATTTATCACAAGCCAAATTAAAAATGGAACTTAATTTCAAGAGGGTTATCAACTCCTGCCATAATAGTTGAATGTTTTGAGGCTAGATGAGGCTGCAGTGGAGGTAATTAATTTCAGGAGATGCGTCATCTGAATTCCTCCAGGCAGTTGTAACAAAACACAATTTACATGCATGCCATTCTCATACCCTTTTTTCACGTGGCATATACTCCATGTCAAAGCGAGAAAAACAGCACTAAATCTAGACAGAGCTGGAGATGAGATAGTGAAAGTGAGACAGTGACACAGCGTCTTGAGTGCTCTATCTTTCTGTTTTATTTTTCTTCTGCCTGTCCTTGACACCTTGCATTCTGTCTACCCTTGTCTGCTAATGACACATTGTTGCATGAAATGTTGGGGTGTCAATGCAGTTAAATACAAAGTAGAGCTGGGTGCTCTAAATTTTTTTTATAGGCAGGATTTTGCATGGGTCAGACTAGTCTTTGTTGTAGCCGATGACACAGCCGAGGTGGTTGATTACATATTTTAAGTTAAGTAGTTAATTAATTAATTAATTTTATTTTACGTGTTTTAATGTGTGTTTTGGGTAACTTATAGTGATGGAGAAATGAGCTGCGTGTCATATGAAAGTTTTATTAGATCTCGTCAGTTTTCCACCGGAGCCGCTCTCGTCAGTTTTGTGTTCTGCACGTGATTCATATGCTCCACTTTTCGGTTAATGAAGGTTTGATTAAAGAACTCGTGCCTCGATTGGTCTCCTGTCATGTCAGAAAGTGGTAAGACTTAGTTTTGTGGACGTTGCCATCTTTGATATTAATATTACTATTTTTAACGGGTCACAGGCGCTTATCCTATGAATTCAATTCTCATTTAAAATAATGTTGTCAGTTAACCGGTTAATAATCGCTTAACGAGCGTCGGTTGTCGGTGATGAGAAATAACCGAAATGAGCATCCCTACTTTAAAGTAATATGGGAAGACAGCAAGGCAACTTGGTTAAAATAGTCCATGTGACATCACTGGTTCAACCTTAATTTTCAGTGATCACCTTTTGTGAGCAAAGAAAACTAAAATAATAACAATAATTTCTTCTTTTCCAGGTCAGTCCACCATCATTCATGAGTGTACCATGATTCATGAGCAATTAATGACAGAATTCTTTTTAGGAATGTAAACAGTTTGGCTATTCTCCATTTATTCTGAGTGCTTGGATGCGAAGGATTCCACAGACTACCACTGTCTGACCTTTATTTCTATTTGATTAAAATTTGTAAATCTGTATTTTATACCCAGCCCTAATCAGCGTAATTTAACTGTACTATGTATACAATGCTATACCTTCCGGGAGTTCCATTTTCAGCCATAACAACATCCAGCCATACTGTATGTCCTTTTGGTGGTGTCACTGTCTTGTGCCCTGAGTGTGCAAATTTATGTCATTTATGGTCATATTTGATCATGTTCTCATTTTGTCCAGGGAAGAGTTTTAACACAATGTCAAGAGGGACTGTTTCAGAAACAATGGGAGCCACCTTCTCACCAGACATATAATTGGACCAGAGTTGTGAGAGCTAAATTGCTTTGGTTATATTACATATATTATGTCTTGACATGCTTGCTCTGCAGAGAAGTTTGAGAGGGTTGAAGACAGCGTGGAGAATGAACTTGGGTCTTTCCCATTGTCGGCTATGTCTATTTGAAGCTCCACATAACCCACTTACTGAGAAACCACATTCTGCCTCCTATATTAAGTTTTGAAGGAGGGAGCGAGAGGGAATGTGAGAGAAATTCAGAGTGAGAGCGGGAGAAAGGGACACGATCAGTCTTCTCACACAGGGCTGTGTTGTGTAAGATGTGTCCTCATAGACTTCATCATCTCTTTCCTGTTGAGCCTGGGGTGGATCATGTTTTTACCACAGCTTTTGGTTTGTGGTTCACTATAGGACACCAGAGATGGTGGGACTCCACTGTATGTGGTTTGGATGCTGATCATAATCTCCAGGAGCTTTAACCATTTGTATCTAATGAATGTCTGTTCACTTAGCTGATTGGTGTTCATCTCCACAGTTTGTCAGATCCAAAATTGGACAGACTGCTTTGTTAGTGGATGGTAACCAATTTAATTGATTTATTTTGAATAAATAAAATGTAAAGTTTATGTTTGAATCTACCTAACTGTGTCTATGTCCACCTGAATTGTTTTTGTGATCCAACTTCACCTACAGAAGTGAATATGTTTTATTTTTTTTAATGAATGTATGCAAATCGCCTTTGAATGAGATGCTTATGAGAAACTGCAACGTGGAATATCGTGAAATAGTCCCACTTTCTAAATGAAAGCGCCAATCACTGATTGGTGAAGTCATTAGACCACTTTTCCATCCAAAGTTGTGAATTTAACTTATGTACAAAACTGGAATATCGATCATTTGCGAACATGCACGTTTCCATCCAAAGACAACAAAATTGTAACTTCTTGAAAAACCTGCACTATAAATAACTAAGAGAAGTAGGAGAATGTAATCTTTTTTTTAATATATATATATAATGAATTATTTGCGCCGCAGAGTGAGCAGATGAAACACAATGAAAGTGGTCATTGCTTTCGGAGGTGGATGCTGCTGTTTGGGAAGATGTTTCTGGGAAGCGGTTAGAGTGATACTTTGATGATAGACTTTGTTTGGGCATTTGAGAATAATGAAAACATTTCAGATTGTGTGGAATGACATCAGCCCATTGCGTAGTCACATGATTTTTTTGATGCGCTTGGAGGAATTCATTTGCAAAATGCATTTCCATCTCCCATTATTGTACTTGTTTCTCTTGCGATACTTCAAAATGAAGTTGCAAACTGATTTCGGGAGGAAGGGCAGACGATTATTAGACACAGCTGGCACCACTTTATTAATCAGTCCTGCCTTCATCGTAAGCAAATCCAATCCTTATCTTACCACTATAATAATCCAGTTTCCTTCCCTACATGCATTGGCATTCAAAACCTAAAGAGTTTAATATCTTCAATATTTTTATTTTTAGTCTTAAAGGAATAGTTCACCCACCAAAAAACTTGGTAATGCGAATGGATTGTGCCCATTATTTTGAAGCGCTGTAAATATAAATATAATATATATATCCGCAAGTACTGCGATGTAAAACTACCTATACGCCTCAGGGGGTATGAAGTAGATCGATGGGTTTTTGTAACAAAAATACACTCACCTAAAGAATTATTCGGAACCTGTTCGATTTCTCATTAATGCAATTATCTAATCAACCAATCACATCGCAGTTGCTTCAATGGATTTAGGGGTGTGGTCCTGGTCAAGACAATCTCCTGTACTCCAAACTAAATGTCAGAATGGGAAAGAAAGGTGATTTAAGCAATTTTGAGCGTGGCATGGTTGTTGGTGCCAGATGGGCCGGTCTGAGTATTTCACAATCTGCTCAGTTACTGGGATTTTCATGCACAACCATTTCTAGGGTTTACAAAGAATGGTGTGAAAAGGGAAAACATCCAGTCCTGTGGGCGAAAATGCCTTGTTGATGCTAGAGGTCAGAGGAGAACGGGCCAGCTGATTCAAGCTAATAGAAGAGCAACTTTGACTGAAATAACCACTCGTTACAAGTCAGAGTCAGAATTTGGCGTAAACAGAATGAGAACATGGATCCATCATGCCTTGTTACCACTGTGCAGGCTGCTGGTGATGGTGTTATGGCGTGAGGGATGTTTTCCTGGCACACTTTAGGCCCCTTAGTGCCAATTGGGCATCGCTTAAATGCCACGGGCTACCTGAGCATTGTTTCTGACCATGTCCATGCCTTTATGACCACCATGTACCCATCCTCTGATGGCTACTTCCAGCAGGATAATGCACCATGTCACAAAGCTTGAATC
>JAUMHQ010000013.1:2209200-2229750 GCA_032361165.1 Enteromius paludinosus | reverse complement strand
ACGGTTTGACATGGTTGTCTGTCAGAGGTAAAAAATGATATAAATACTGTTCAGTTTCTCACAACAACCGATCGTTTGGTGTCTTAAGACATCAATGTATCGTCACGAGCCGCGGGGTGTAATCTGGATTTGTCTGTGAATGTTTTTTTTGACTTTGAAAGGTTTGGTTAAAAATCTTTGTTTGTGTTCTTCTGAGGAAACAAAGTCACCTACATCATGGATGCCCTGGGGGTAAACAATTAAACATCAACTTTTCATTTTTGGGTGAACTATCCCTTTAAGCTGTTTTCTGTTAATCCTGTTGTTGGTACATTTAAGGAATAGTTCACCCAAAAATGAAATTCTGTCATCATCCAAACCTGTATGTATTTCTTAGTTCTGCCAAGCACAAAGGAAGATATTTTGAAAAAAGTTTGTAAACAGGCTGTTTTGGGTCACCAGATCCATCAGGTTTGAAACTACTTAAGAGTAAATGATGACAGAATTTTAATTTTTGGGCGAACTATTCCTTTAATAATGAATAGTTTAATAACCCTGTGTTTGTGCCGTAGGCTATGTGGATCCAGTACAGACTCTGAATGAGGTGATAGCGCAGCTGGATGCAGTTGTGAGCTTCGCTGTGGTGTCCCATGCTGCTCCAGTGCCTTACGTGAGGCCAAAAATACTAGAAAAAGGGTCAGGGAGACTCATTGTAAAGGCGGCAAGACATCCCTGTGTTGAAGCCCAAGACGATGTGGCTTTCATTCCCAACAATGTCACCTTCAGAAGGGGCGAGGAGATGTTTCATATCATCACAGGTAAGAACCTATATGACAGGAGGATTATGAAATAGCAGTTTCATGTACGTAAATGCATTTATCCATAATGACAAAGTCTTTTTTTTCTGATATTTTTAGGTCCGAATATGGGCGGTAAATCTACATACATCCGTCAAGTGGGTGTGATCGTGCTGATGGCACAGATTGGCTGTTTTGTGCCATGTGATGAGGCAGAGTTGAGCGTGGTGGACTGCGTGCTGGCTCGAGTTGGTGCAGGGGACAGCCAGATAAAAGGAGTGTCCACCTTCATGGCTGAGATGCTGGAGACTGCTGCTATTCTTCGGTGAGAATGTTATTTTTAAAAGAACATTCCGGGTTCAGTACAAGGAATAGTCCATTCAATAGCACAAGTTCTGTACTGTCATATTTAACCTGGAATATTCTTTAAAACAGGATTTTAAAAATATACAATATTATAATACATTGACTTTCAGCATACATTTTACTGTTTATGCTTTTGATGCATGTGCAATGTGTCCATTGTACCACTGAGTAATTATTTTTGTAATCGGTGCATGTTACGTTTTGACTCTTTAGATCAGCCACAGAAGATTCGCTTATCATTATTGATGAACTGGGCAGAGGCACATCTACATACGATGGCTTTGGTCTGGCCTGGGCTATCTCAGAGTATATCGCCACCCGCCTCAAGTCCTTCTGCCTGTTTGCCACTCACTTCCATGAGCTGACTGCACTTGCACAGCAGGTTCCCACTGTGCGTAACCTCCACGTCACTGCCCTGACCACAGACAGCACTCTCACCATGCTCTACAAAGTGAAAAACGGTGAACATCCCCCCCCCCCCCAAAAAAACTGTTCTTTTTGTATGTTATCTTTTGTGTTAAGTGGTTTATGGTCTTTTTGATTTATTTGACTTAGGCGTTTGTGACCAGAGCTTTGGGATTCATGTGGCAGAGCTTGCTAACTTCCCCAAACATGTGATCGCTAATGCACGGGAGAAGGCTTTGGAGCTTGAGGAGTTCCAAGACATCTCCAAAGCTGGGGAGGAAGCTGGGCCTGAAGCCAAGAAACGCCGCCTGGAGAAACAGGTGAGATGGAAAAATATGTGTTTGCTTTGCTGCTCAATGTTTTTTTATATATATGTTTAATAAACTGTTTGGCTGTAATCTTGCCCATAGGAGGGGGAGAGGATCATCGAGGCTTTCCTGGTTAAGGTTAAATCGATGCATGTTGAAGACTTGTCTGATGAGGCCGTCAAAGAGGAGCTGCGCAAACTCAAGGCAGAGGTCATCGGACAAAACAATAGCTTCATCAATGAGATAGTGTCACGTTCTGCCAAAGTCAAACTTACTTCAGCCTGAGCAGAGCATTGGCTTAGTGGATAAAAGTCCAACATTTCTGTAAAATTGTTTATGTATAATGGAAATTGATATAATCTATAGTAGATTAGAAATATGTTCCATTTTAGCACCTTCCGTTTCTTTTCAGATGTTTGGTTTTTTTGCTAATTGTTGCCACATTCTTAAGCTTTCTGTCAAATATTCTTACTCGGAGTAAAAACTTTCTAAAAATATTTTGTGTATATTGTAAGTTAAAATCACAACAGCAATTTTGGTGAGTGACAATGATGCCATCTAATGGATAAATGTGGAAATGTTAAAAATATTCGATTTTGTTTTTAGACAGATTTTCAAGCTAATTTTTTAATACTAGAATTAATACTGACCTTAATTGTACCCTTTTAAATTTGTATTTAGATTAATAAACAATACAATATTTTATTAAAGATAAATAAATACACCAGGACGGCACAGTAAATTGGTGGGAGGTCTGGAGAAAAAAAAAAAACACTAAAAAATATTCAGGTAAATGAAGAAAAACAAAAAAAATTTCAATTCACATTTAATACATTTTTATAATATTTTTCACTGTATATACATTAATATATATATATATACTAGCTGAATTTTAAAATAAAGGAGTCAAGGATCATATCTCACAAGGAGTGGCAGTTTCATTAAAAATCCCTTGTAACGGTTTACCTGGTAAAAAATAAAGCCAAAAAAAACCCCCAACAAAATTTTTCGCTGAGCTCGAAGAAATTTTCAAGAGCTTAAATATTTTCTTTTAATAGTCCAAGTTTGTAGCTGCAATGCTTCCAAGTAAGTTTATCTAACCAAAACATCTCAAACCAGCTTAAGATGGCCAGCTGACCCTCAACTGTTCTAGCTGGTCTCTCCCAGAACCTTAACCCCTTCTGCTACCTTGACCAAACCAGGAGACTAGTTTAGGCTCCAGGAGAGGCTTTTATGCAAGTTTCAATTCCATTCAAATACCAGGGCGGTTTACGTTTCGAAACGATTTCATTCAATATTGGAAGTTCAACATCTAAAAGAAATGACACTTTTGGGCGAATATCAGTGGTGCCCCCTTGTGCATGTTCTCCATGTCCGTGCTAATGGCTCCTCCTGCTAGAGAGAGAGACGCGGAGCTCAGCACAGGGGGGAGCTGTCCGAAAAAAACACACCAACAACACCCCGAATAAGAAAAACTGCCCCGGGTTGGTGTCCTTTTTCGCCTTAGACGGACGATTTGACTTGTTTCAGACCAGAGATTTGTGTAAATGCTAAGAATAACAGGATAAGATTCGAGGGAAGCGTATTTTTTCTTGGTAAAGTCACCTCGCCAAATGAACTCCGTCAGAGCGAGCAGCAGGAGACCCAGGCGAGTGTCGAGGCCGCGCCCGGTGCAGCCGGAAAGAAACAACGCAGAAAGAGGTGAGACGGGGGCCTTTAATTCAACAACACTTCAACGTTGTGCAGTGTCGTGTACAGTGTTTTATCTATCTAACCCGACACGGCCACTCCGAAGCCGAACGGCCTGAATAAAAGGGTTTGTGTGCACAGCGTCGAGGCGCATATATACAGGCCAGGCCGCGCTTTGTTTGGGCTTCGCGAGCCAGAACCGTAAACGGCTAGCTTTTAACACACGTATCTCCTTTCCGGGTTGGCGTTAATCCTAGAAACAAGGCGGCACGGTACATTTTATTCACCTTTTGATATAAGCCACCATGGGTTGTAAGTGGAAGGGAGAAGCGGATTTAGGCAGGAAAATCTCCGCTGCGTAGCTGCTAGTTATCCAGTGTGGGCTGCCATTGATGCACAACACTGTCCATTTACTCCAAACATCAGTACGCGGTCTGTTTATTACTGCGTCGCGTTGGTATTTTCAACAGCGTTTGTTAGGTTTTGGTTATCTTTCAACGCGATAGCTGTTAAGTTAACTCTGTTGACACACTGCTAGGTAGCACGCAAGCTAATGTAAGTAGCTGCGCAGTTGAGCTCAAAGCGAGCAAACGGGGTTGGATAAAGGCTCTCTTTGCTGTTTTGTAGGGGGTTTGTGCGTAATGGGACATTTATCACATGAGTAGTGGTTGTTGCACGTTTATAGATGATATGCACAAGGCCCTTGGTTCTGCTGATGGAGGTGCATCTGCGATGATCAATCAGAAACCTTTGTTTCCACGTTTAGCTTGGCTACAGACCCCCCCCACTGACAGACTTTCCATTGATAAAATGCTGAAGCGTTAGGTTTTTTTGCTCTTTAACCATGTATTAGGGATTATTGGTTCATTTTAGACTAGTAGTGAACAGGGCATTTGCCTGTCTTATTGTTTACATTTGATTTGATGTGAAACGTTTGCAGTTGTAGAATATTTCAATGAAAAAATTGGTCTAAACAATGCATTGACCTGAGTGCACAGTGTATTGATTTTCTCAAAGTGGATATTACCTTATATAACCTCAAACAATACTTGTATAATACTCAAATTTACTGTGTTTTTTTTTTTTTGGACATGCACAACAGTAGTGCTGTGGTATTACCATCTAATGCCATAAATGCACTTTAGTTAGAGTTGTGTAATATCTGTTTTGCAGTAGACATGTTTAAAGTTATGCTTCTAGGTCCTTGAATCTGTGTTTTAGGTGAAAGGAATAGCATCTTCTCCACACTGCCTTGTTTTTGTACCTCTTTCTAGGCAGACAGGCAGAAAGAGAAGAGTCACAGCTGATCAGATAAAGATTTAATAAGCAGGTGGTGTGTTCATATTTTGCCCTGATGTACTCTTGTTGCCTTGCTGTAAAGTTGTTGTTACCAATGGATCAGTCAGCTGTGAGTTGCCATAAAATTCGTGACAGTTCAGAGCCAAGCTTTAGCTGCAATTCTCATTTTTCATTTTTGGATGTTGTCTCCAGGTACCAAATGTGCTGTAGGGAAGGACTGACTGTAATGCTCTCAGGTGATCTGTACACCAGGTATTGACAGGTAGGTAGGGTACCTGCACACACAAACAGAGGTGAACAGGTAGGGAGATTTTAAGACATTTGTAGTTGATTGAAGAACAGCATTTGTCGCATTCACCAGAAACAAAATTAATCTAGGCATTGCTTCATAAATAAAGTATAACAGTGTTTTCATGATCGCATAAACAAGAGACAATTAAGGCTTTTAAGAGTTTTACTCCATAAATGGCGAGATATGGCCAAGCAAGCTATCGTGGAGCTTGAGGTATTTCACAGATTGTGGCGTTCTCAGTAAAGTAATGGGTGGAAGTGTTGTCTGCTGCTGTGCTTTCGGAGAAAAGACCCACAGAAAGCTTGTTTTTTGACTTTTTATTTAGAGAATGGATGCATTTCGTTCCAGCCGGCATGGTTTGCAACATGCACATGGGAATTAGGAGTTGGCGGTGGATCTTGGGGTCTGAGCCTGTTCAGGGCAGGTTGAGAGATGTTTCCTGAATGGATTGTTTTTTCTTCCTATGCTCTCTGTAGATGAGGACATCCCTGCAGATATGGTTGCAGAAGAATCTGGTCCAGGAGCTCAAAACAGTCCATACCAACTCCGTAGGAAGTCCCTATTGCCTAAAAGAACCGTGTGCCCCACAAAAAACAGTATGGAGGTAAAGATTTTGCACTCTTGAGATTCACGCCATCCCTGTTTAGTTTGCACTTTTAACAAACATTGACCTTTTTTTTTTTTTTTTATCTAAAACTAGCAATTTACAATCTAACGTCTAATTTGTGATGCAGGGAGCCTCCACTTCAGCCACAGAAAATTTTGGTCACAGAGCTAAACGTGCAAGAGTGTCGGGAAAATCCCAAGACTTGCCAGGTGAGTATCGATCATTTAATTGTGGTTACATTAAGTTTTGCTGCTGATCAAAGAGCTAGTAATTCATGGGGCTCGAAGCCATTTGGTTTAGATCTCTTCTCCTGTTGTCTTTATTTCAGCTGCCCCTGCGGAGCAGTATCTCCAAGAGAAGCTTCCAGATGAAGTCGTTCTGAAGATCTTCTCCTACCTGCTGGAGCAGGATCTCTGCCAGGCTGCCTGCGTATGCAAGCGATTCAGTGAGCTTGCAAATGACCCCATTCTCTGGTGAGAATTTTTATTTAATGACAATGGATTGATTTTACAGGAGTACATAAATCTCGTTAATTGTAGGAGCATGGAGGAGAATTGTAAGGGCGATGTCACTGTAAATGGCCTACTAATGACTGAGTAATACATAATGCTGGGACAAGCAGACATTTTTGCAATGTCTGAGTTGTATGATGATCATGACAGGTAGACAGCAATAATATTGCAAAAATATGTGAGGTGGAATGTTTGGTAACAATGTAAAAAATTGTTATTCTTGGTTTTGATCAATTTAATTCATCCTTGCTAAATAGGTGTTATTTTGTTTTAAAAAAGCCCCCTTTTGAACAGGAGTGTGTAACTGACTAGTGGTGTATAAGTTGTTACAGTAGTGTATAAGCACTTACCTGAAATTCTGGTAGAAATATAGAAAGTGCTTGTTCACCACTGTATTGTTTTGAAAATGTGGATTGGTTGAGGTGTTAACGGTTCAAGTTTATGTTGTTGGTGATTGTTTTGTCTGTTTGTGCAATTTACAGGAAGAGACTATACATGGAGGTGTTTGAGTACACACGGCCCATGATGCATCCAGAGCCAGGGAAGTTCTATCAGATCAACCCGGAAGAGTATGAGCAACCAAACCCGTGGAAAGAGAGCTTTCAGCAGTTGGTATGAGAGCTTGTAATTCTGTTGTTCTTGATGAGTCAGTTTATAGATAATCATCTTGCCTTCTCACATCAGGATGGATGTGAATCCATAGAGTTTTCCATTGTGAGGCGTTTTGTAATTTGCCGGAGTAATAATGCTGTTCACTGTTCAAAGCTTATGAAATGTACAGACATTGTACAGACAAGTGTTCATTAAGAGTTTGCTGTTGTGTTTTCTTTCCCTACAGTATAAAGGAGCACATGTAAAGCCTGGTTTTGCAGAACACTTTTATAGTAATCCAGCCAGATACAAAGGCAGGGAGAATATGTTGGTATGGATCTTTCGCTTCAGCTGCTTAAATTCCTTGAAGATGGCTCAGTAAATGCACTTAGGAGTTTTCAGCTGCATTATAATTGCAGTTTATTTTTCTGATTTGTAGTATTATGACACCATTGAAGACGCATTGGGAGGGGTGCAGGAGGCCCACTTTGATGGCCTGATATTCGTGCATTCTGGCATTTACACAGATGAATGGATCTACATTGAATCCCCCATCACAATGATTGGTGCAGGTGAACCCTGATGACCTTGTTTTTGTCCTTTTTAGATCTTCAAACATTTAACCATACATTCCTAGAAAGTCACGCCATTGTTTTCTTTCCATTTAGCATCAGGGAAGGTAGCTGACAAGGTTGTCATCGAAAACACTAGAGATTCAACGTTTGTGTTTATGGAAGGATCTGAAGATGCATATGTGGGCTACATGACCATCAGGGTGAGTTTATCCAACGTTTTTCTTTTAGTGCATTGTCTTTTTAGGTATATGATGTGTATTAGATAATACTACTTGCTCTTATCGGAATTATCCATGGTATTGTTTATTAGAGGTTGCAGCAAATCATGTTTTTGATTGTGTTATAATTCTGATTTACCCCCAGTTCAACCCTGATGATAAATCTGCACAGCACCATAATGCTCACCACTGTTTAGAGATCACCGTTAACTGCAGCCCCAACATCGACCACTGTGTAATCCGTAGTACCTGCACAGGTATGTTTCATCTGCTTCCCAAGCATAATAAACCACAATTCAAAAAAAGTTTGGGCTCAGTCTTCAGTGTCGCATGATCCCTCAAAAATGAAATCTAATATGCTGATTTGATATAATCAGATAACATTCCTTGTTCTTAGCAGTGTTAACAACAGTTGAAACAGGTCTTATGTAGCATTGTAATGTTGCTACTGTCACTTTTGAAAAGTTTAATGCATCGTTGCTGAATTAAAAGATTAATTTCTTCAAAAATGTACTGATTCCAAACTTTTGGAAGTTAGTCCAAATCCTGCTTGTGCATGTAGTCATCATGGATGTTTACTTCATATCTAATTTTTTTGGTGAAGTGATAAGCTGGTAAACAGTGATTGTTACCAGCTGGTTTTGAGATGGCAGTTCCTCTCTGTCTTCTGTGCAGTGGGATCAGCGGTGTGTGTAAGTGGTCAGGGTGCCGGACCTACTATCAAACACTGCAACATCAGCGATTGTGAAAATGTTGGACTCTACATCACTGATCATGCACAGGTAGGAACCTTCGTGGTTGCTTTTTGAACTCTTCAAAATGAAAAATATTTAGCCTACTTGTACTCATGTTTTTAGATGATATGCTGCTAAGTTTTTGTCACGCAAGTGTTTTCCATAGAGCAGGATCACATTGACCTTTTAGTCAAGCACTACACAGGAAGAATGCTACTATACATATGATACAGGCTCAGACTGATCCTTTTTATTAGTAGTTCAAATTCAAAGCTTTTTTTATTTTGCCTACATGCTGGGGTCATCATTTGGAAAATCTGCTTTATATCAGCGTTGGCACTAATTGTTAGTCATTCAGTGTAGATTATACAGTAGCAGACAAAAGTGTAAGATGTTTTTTCGAGATACAAGATAAAAATCTTGAAATATTTACCTGTGAGCTGTTGTGTTGCAGGGTATTTATGAAGATAACGAAATCTCAAACAATGCGCTTGCGGGTATCTGGGTAAAAAATCATGGCAATCCTATCATTAGACGTAATCACATCCACCATGGCAGAGATGTAGGAGTGTTTACCTTTGACCATGGCATGGTAATTACTAATATTTCCTAATATTTCTTCAGTAAGAGATTCCATCTGTTCTAGCCAGAGAGCTGATTTCGGCCTCGTTGTCTCCCTCTGCAGGGCTACTTTGAGAGCTGTAATATCCATAGGAACAGGATTGCAGGATTTGAGGTGAAAGCATACGCGAACCCAACCGTAGTACGCTGTGAGATCCACCACGGCCAAACAGGGGGCATCTACGTACACGAGAAAGGCCGAGGCCAGTTCATAGAAAACAAAATCTATGCTAATAACTTTGCTGGTGTGTGGATCACCTCTAACAGTGACCCAACTATAAGGTCAGTCTCCATCGTCCTTTTCTGTGTTGCCTGTGGAAATTAAGTTTGCAGTGTCATATTAGTATAAATCAATATTTTTATTTTTAGACTTGGAAATAATTATTCATTTTGGATATCGATTTGGTTTTGCTCAGTTCACTTAACGCCCAGCACACTAGGAATTGACTGTACTTAAGTGAAATGTCTGCTCTTAATCTAGGGGAAATGCCATCTTCAATGGAAACCAAGGAGGCGTTTACATATTTGGTGATGGGAGGGGCCTCATTGAGGGAAATGATATTTATGGAAATGCCCTGGCTGGCATTCAGATCAGAACGAACAGCTGTCCTATAGTAAGGCACAACAAGATCCATGACGGGCAGCATGGAGGAATCTATGTGGTGAGCATGAACATGAACTGACTTCAATACATTACAGGCTGCTGAAAGAACAAATATGTATGCACTAGAGTAACTCTCCCTGAACTCTCTGTTTCTGTTTGTAGCATGAAAAGGGCCAGGGTGTAATAGAGGAAAATGAGGTGTACAGCAACACTCTGGCTGGAGTGTGGGTGACCACAGGAAGCACACCGGTACTCAGGAGGAACAGGATACACAGCGGAAAACAGGTTTGGATCGTCAAAAGTTATTTCGCTACAATCTAGCCTTCATTCTTCCCTCCTAATATTGTTATATCTGAAAAGGTTGGAGTGTATTTTTATGACAACGGACATGGAGTACTGGAAGATAATGATATCTACAATCACATGTACTCTGGAGTCCAGATCAGGTAGGACGTAATTGAATTTCTGCTCCTTCAGGAAGTACCAGGAGTACAAATTGATTTTCAAGAGTCTTGATAGTGTGCCTTTGTATACGTTGGATTCATTTTTTTGGATGTATTGTGCAGGATTGATGTTTTTACTTGGTTTTTTTTTTAACAAAGAACTGGAAGCAATCCAAAAATTAGAAGAAACAAAATTTGGGGTGGACAAAATGGAGGTATCCTTGTTTACAATTCTGGTAAGTTCTTTATCTCTGTCTTCTCACTCCTTATGCCATAAATAGTTAGATCTTCCATAGTTCTTCCTAGTTTCTGTTTGTTCGTGTTTAACATAATTTGGTGGTCTATTCTTAGGGCTGGGTTTCATCGAGGACAATGAGATTTTTGATAATGCCATGGCGGGGGTGTGGATTAAGACGGACAGCAACCCCACGCTGCGTAGGAATAAAATCCATGATGGACGGGATGGGGGTATTTGCATATTCAACGGAGGGAGGGGTAAGAACAGATTCGGAAGATTTCTCACTGCGCACAGTTGAGGGTGACTTCAACTAAAAATAATTCCACACCAGATTCACAGACACGGATCAAGGGTTGTTTTAAGCTAAATCAGTGATTAATCTCTCTATTAAAACCCTTGTGGTTAAAAGGTTTATTTGTGATATGATGGATGTAGGGTTGTAACGGTATACCGGTATGGCGGTTTATCGTGATATTGGCATGTACGATTATCACATTCTGCACATTTGCTTATAACCGGTAAAAAAAACAAAAAACAAAAAAAAACAAATGAAACCACCTGCGCTGCAGTGTATATGCAATTTCTTTGCGCTTGACTGCTTAGACTCCACCCATACCTGCACGGCGGAGAATAGGTCTAAAACAGAGGCTGTTAATTCTAATCTCCTGCCGAAAAACTAATTAAAATCTGAAGTATGGGAATATTTTGGGTATCCGAAAAATGTTTGTGGGGTTGTCTTGAAGATGGATATCCAGTTTGCAAGAAATGTGGACGAAGAGTGCCCGCAAAAGGAGGAAATACGTCGATCATATTCCAAATTCGCGAGCACCATCCCTCCGCGAAGATAAAAATATTAGAGCCGTATTATTTTTGATGCAGAGGGAATCCCGGAATCCAGTCATGTAATTGGATAAATCAACATTTAGCTGTGCAGTAAATCAAATCGCGATGTGCATGTCTGTGAATATACAGCGCACAAACGCTGCCATATATTGTAATTCTATAATCTGTGTCTCCGTATGAATGAGCAGCACCGTTCCGCCTATAGTATATCTAGTACACACTCAAGTACGCGTGAAGCTCGTGGTTTTAAAGCGTCTGCTGTCTCACTCACGATGTGAAGACGTGAATATATCCAGAGCTGCTCTCAGTGAACACTTAATGATCATTTTATAATTTTATTAAAAAGAATATATATCATCAAATACACTTCCTTTTACATCCGTGTTTACATCCATCCATCTGTTAAAGAAGAACAGTTTGATTTATTCTTGTTTAATATAAAGCTTCTTCCTTATTTTGTTTAAATGAGAGATGCAAAGATTTATTTAAATTTCCCCCCCAAACGTTAGACTCATCCTTCCATAAGTTTTTATTTATTTTTTATTTTTTTAATTCTCATAAAAAAAAAAAGTTTAAGATAAACCATTTTCAACCAAAAACCATATCTCCTTTTATTTATTTAAGGGTCATTGTAGCTGATGATTATAATAATAATGATGATAGTTTAATACCGTATACCGTGAAAACATGACACAACTGAGACGATTATCATGCCATGAAAATCTCATACCGTTACAACCCTAGATGGATGTAGTATGCCTTATAATCATGAAAGAAACTAATAGCAGTGTCTTTATATGCATGTTCAGGGTTGTTGGAAGAGAACGATATCTTCAGGAATGCACAGGCTGGTGTTCTCATCAGCACAAACAGCCACCCGGTGCTGCGGAAGAACCGGATATTTGATGGCTTTGCTGCAGGTCAGTAGGTTTAGGTCAGAAGTGCGTACATTCTGTCACTGTGGTGGTCTTAAAGGAACAGTTCATCCAAAAATTAAAAATTGCTGAAAATGAACTTGCCCTCAGGCCGTCCAACATGTTTCTTAACCAGAACAAATTTCAGAGAAATGTAGCATTTGGATGCATTAGTGATGTAATGCTACATTTTTCAAAATCTGTTCTGATGCCTGAGGGTTGATTTCCAGCAAATTGTCTTTTTTTGGTAAAAATGTCTTAATGGTAAATTGTAAACTAATAAAAACGTATGTCTATCATGATTGTGCAGTCTGTGGTGTTTCTCTATTTAATCGTCCAAATAACACACTCTCTCACCCTCACTTTAGGCATTGAAATCACAAACCATGCCACTGCAACTCTGGAAGGCAATCAGATATTCAACAACAGATTTGGAGGCTTATTTCTAGCCTCTGGTGTCAACGTTACAATGAAAGGTAAACATTATCATCGAAACACATCTCGCTTTACCCCTTAGTATTACATATTTTTGAATGTAAATGTTTTTCATAACTTTGTAGATAACAAAATCATGAACAATCAGGATGCCATAGAAAAGGCGGTGAGCAGAGGTCAGTGCCTGTACAAGATTTCCAGTTACACCAGCTACCCCATGCACGATTTCTACAGGTAATCCGAAGGCAGGCAACTTAAAGCTGTCTGCTTTGAAAACCAACAGAATGGCTTGGTTGTAGTATTTCACCATCTTTCTTTTGCTTCTGTTAGGTGTCACACCTGTAACACAACAGACCGGAATGCAATTTGTGTGAATTGTATTAAGAAGTGCCACCAAGGGCATGATGTGGAGTTTATACGGCATGATAGGTCAGTGCCAAACCTTCTTGTATACAGTGCAACATGCATGCATTACTGTTTGAAGGAACTTTGAAGGGATTTTCAAAACTGCAGCTTTTTAAATGCGGTGTTATCGTTTAGACAGCGAAATATGACATTTTGGCTTGTGACGCATTTATCTCCCTACTGTCCACTTTTTCCGGATTCTGATTGGCCAACATGACTCTACGCCTGAGATTATATGTATGCTCTTGACAGGTTCATAGCATGCTTTTGCATTTTTTATGTGGATGGAGATGATGTTTTTGGAGAGAATTATTTTTTTGTTCAAAAAAATACCCATATACATGTGGACAAGTGGACATGGCCTTAGGCTCACCAAGGCATATGCTTAAGTATTAATGTATGGGTTTAATCAGAAATACAGTAAAGACTGTAATACTGTGGAAAATGATTATAATAGAGAATAAGCCTATTCTGAATATATTTTATAGTGGCTTAATATGTTACCTCAGTTATCAGTGTCACATAGTCATAAAGAAATCATTCTGATATACGAATTTGGTGTTTTAGAAATATTAGATTTATTTTTTTATCAATGTTAAAAACTGTAGAAACCCATTTTTGCCACGGAGTAACTTTTCACGTATACATCTTGCAATTTTTTATTTCTATCACAGATGTAAAAAATTTAAGAAGTTGTAAGAAAAGTCAGAATTGTGAGAAAACGACCAAATTGTTAGAAAGTCACAGTTAATTGTAAACCAGTTGTCAACTCTGATCCATTTTTCTCAGGATTCCTGGATTTAGGAAGTTATATATACATATTTAAAATATAAATGAACATCTTTTTCTATTTGACTTTACTGTATTTTTTTTGTCTGTTGGATTTAGTGGATGCATGGATAAATCTGCTCTAATCCCTTTTGTAATCTGTCCTATCCAGGTTTTTTTGTGACTGTGGCGCGGGTACATTGTCCAATCCTTGCACATTGGCTGGAGAGCCGACCCATGATACGGACACTCTGTATGACTCTGCACCTCCCATAGAATCCAACACATTACAGCACAACTGAGAATCCAGCTCAACCTCCATCACAGCACCCTGGCCTTTATCGTACCTGCCTACAAATCCAGAGCGCCTGCCATTTCTGGGCCAGAGAGAACTGGTGTGCGAAGTGTGTGTGGACAACTAAAACTGTCAGACTTTGAATCAATCATTTTAAGAGAAACTATCCTCGGAAAGGTGAAACTCCAAAGCTGCGTAAAGCTGCCTCAGTACTGGGTGCAGACTCTATTGTATATTGCTTACTGAGATGTTTTGATGCAAGGAGTTCTCTTCACTTCTGGTTGGGAGCGTGATGGATGATTTGGAAGAGTGAAATATTGTGAAGCAATATGTTGACTCAGGATTATGGAGGCGGGTGCCACAGTGGTGTTGAGTTTGGGAGGGGAGTAGACTTTCTTGGGTCCTTCCAATCACAAAGTCCGACGCTGTGCGCCCTGCCCTGTGCAACTTCAGTGCTATGTGGAGATTCAAGACGAGTTCTGCTGCAGTTTTTGTACAGATCTGACCGTGACCCGAGCCACTAGGAGCTACAGATTGCGGTTTCTCGGATTAGAGGCAGAGCCATTCCATTATGGCTTCTGGCGACTGTTTTTTGACAGCAGATGTGCTGAAATATATGTATGATATAAAAAATTAACAAAACAAACACAAAAAAAAAACAATGTGATTAGCACTTGCTTTTTTTTAATATGTTAATATGTGTTTCTGATCTACAAATATGATTTTAATGCTTTCTCATGTAGTTTTGTATTTTCAGGCAAAAAAAAAAATCTTACTGTATTTGAATGTCTTTTATTTTATTATATATTATTATTATTATTATTATTGTTATTAATATTTTTGTTAGCACACATTAGGCTTGCTGTAATCATACTCCTGTCTCAGCATATAAGTTCTTTCTGTGAAAGAGGAATAACAAAGAAAAGATCAGAAAACGAACACTAAATTGTCCTCCAGCATTTTTATTTTTTGAACGAGGTGACTCTTCTTTTTATGCGAGCGATTGAAGTGTGGAATTGTACGGTTGTGCAAGTTCAGAAAGGTTTGCATCACCTTTGTTGCTGCCATAATTAGAAAAAGGGTTATTTTTGCATATATCCTTCTCATTTTTAATTTTTTTACTAAATATTTGGAGCTTTAATCTCCAAGCGTTTTGAAGTGTTAAACAAGGGCCCAAAGGATTCTGACACATGTTTGACCCTTAATCTTACGCAGAATGTAAAAAGTTCTATTTAAAACAATCCCAGAGCATTTTCATTCAATTAATATTTTGCCCATGTGGTCATAGCATCCTCAAAATGCCTCTTGACTTCTCAAATCATTTTTAATGCATTCTTTTGGGCCCATGGCCTGACTTGTGCCTGTTTTAAGTATGATAGTGATTTTGAAAAGGCATGCTGGAGTTGGTTATATCGGAGGCCCCTGGCCTCTTTGAAGCTGAGACAAGTATCTCTACAGCCCCATCGTCTTTTTTGCCCCTCAAACTCCATCTATGTGTAATGTGGTGACTGTGGCTTCTCATGCAGCCTGAATTTTATGCATGTGTACCATAACATCTAGACTTAATATATTGTGAAGTCTTCAATAACCATTATGTAGATGCTAGTATGAATTTAAAAAGGGTTTAATTTCCTAGAAAAGAACAGAAACTGGTCATTTTTAAGAAAATAAACTTTATTAGATCAACGCTGCTTGTGCTTGTTTTTGTTGATTCCTAACTGTACGCTTGACATGCAAAGAGGAAGCTTGCTGTTTTAATCACGTTTTATAGGTTGCACTACTTTCTGATAAAACTGGAGCCTGAAAACCCCTAACAGCTGTCACTACAGTTGAACAGAATTGTGTACTGCCCTCAAGAGCTTGTTAAACACGACTCGATTACAGTTATTAGAAGACAAACCACCCTGATTGCAGGTGTCGCCTTCCTGTAAAATACTCCACTTGTGCAAATAACGTAAGTGGGTGCTGTAGGAGACTTTTACGGTGGTGTGCTTTATCTAGTCTGATAAGAATGACTCGTTATTGACCGAATTCATAAACCCTTTGCTCTCCCAATTTCTAGGTAAATATGCGCCACCTATAGGCAAACGGCCTAAACGAGCATTTCAGAGCCAGACATCTGCTTAACCGCAATGAGTTGCAGATATTTTGTGGCATGTTTATGCACTCGTGTATCAAGTATTTGTTTTTATTCTTTGTTCCGCAACTTTTCGTTTCCTACCAATAACTCAAAGGTTGTTTGTGGCCTAAATCTATTAGATTGATTTGTTTTTTGATTAAACAAACTCTCGCTTTTGAGACTGTAGTCATCAAAAAACCTATTAAATGCAAGGATACAGTTTTGAGAGTGCGCTTGTATAGTATTACACATTTTTTTTGGTAAGGTTTGTGTTAATAAATTAGCTGCTTTCCTCTAATACTATCACACACACTCACAAAATTGTGCTTGCATTCATCAGATACTAAAACTGAAATGAATGAAAAGCCTTTCAGAAACATGACTGGTAGGTAGTTCAGATTTTTAAAGCCAAAAGAATGGAAGCGTGTACACATACTTGCAGCCTTGAACTGCTTATCTAGGGAACTGAGTGGAAATGGTTTGTATATTAAACTGGATGGCCTTTTTTAACATAGAAAAAAAAAGTCACCTAATGACCCACATCGACATTTAAAAAAAATAATGTGATATGAGAAATCAGATACAAATGAATTCCTAGATTTAGCCATCTGGTAGTAAAGCTATAACTCCAGCTATAGACACTGATAGATACCTATCAGACTGGGGCTTTCAGTGGCTTCAACTTACATTTTCATTGGCTACGTCCTTATCTGGGATAAACGTGGCAAAAAAGTAACAACACATTGAAGCACTGGACACACTACAGGACAAAAAGCATTCCTTAAAAGCCTTACTTTTCAAGAACAGTTGTAATTATAAAGTGAACAACAATTTGGGGGTGAATTTTGGAACAGACCGGGAGAAATTTAGTATCACTTCCTTACCAATGGGTTCTCTATAGTGAATAGGTTACTCCTGTCCAAACATTTTTGTCCATTTTAGTCCAAATCTCATCTTACATCTTGGATGGCCTGAGGGGGGAGTACATTTTCAGAAGATTTTCATTGTTTTGCTTTATTTTTAATTTATTGATTCGATCATTTCATCAAAAAAATTGTTCTCTAACTTCATTAGAAACGTTTTTCATGTCTGCAATGAATAGTTCAATGCGTGGTTTCTCTAAAAGTGCTTGACAAAAAAAAAAAAATCAATGAATAAATGCTTAATAAATACTTCAATAAAAACTATACAAAACTATCTTGGTTTCTAACTTGATAGTTTCATGTTGTGTCTGCGTGAGACCCCTGAGAATGAAGCTGACACACTGTATCTCCTTTCAACTTTGTCCTCGCTGTCCTCTGCTGAAGACCCTCCTCCGGCCCACCTAAATGCCATAAATCAATCATGTGATTAGAAAGCAACATGCTTGAATCAGTTGCATAAACAGCTCTTATAATAAGGCTGCAGTTAATAAACTTTTATCTCTTTCTAATTGTTTAATTAAATAATTCAGACCTGTTGACCTGCATTTAAGGCTTAAAATGAACCCATTTAGATTAAAGGCTATTTACTCTTTGCTGCTGCAAAACTGCTAGATGTGATTTTTTTTATGGCATTAAAAAGAAGTAATCATAATGTACAATGCACATTAGAAATAACTAATAAAAGCATTATTATTAGCTACTTACGGCAGCATTTACGACAGAAATAAAGCACGGAAGTGTTAAATATTTAATAGTATATAAAAGGTACAATATGGTAGTGCTCCTGACTTTCCATCGATTTGAAAATTTCATCGGAGCACAATACTTATGTAAGTTGGTAAGTTTTAAGTACCTCTACTTCACATCGCGAAGTAGCTTGTGATTGGACGACGAGCCTCCAGGACTCCCCCGCTAATGACGCCACAGCATCTGACCTCGTTTCCAGCGTAAGCTGGTTGGCGTTCAAACATCGTCTAAGTTGGAAAAGCCATTAAATATGAAGCAAATTCTCAATGAGAGTATGACGTCAAAATGTCTAAATCTACACCGACCGGTTTAGGCTCTCCTCGAAGCGAAACCGTTTGAAAACCACCGAGTTTTCCGTCACAGACCTCTCACGAACGACTGAATAACGTGGTGCAACGCGGAGCGCATGCTGAACGCAATTGCTTAGGTTTGCTAAAAAAGTGCTACTGCGATGCGGCAGTTGTCAGGGGGATATCGGAGAGGAGGGGGTGTGATTGGCTGAAGTGGCTCTGTTGCCTTGGCGACGGTAGGGGGGGCACGGAAGCGTTGCCGTGCGGCGTGATCTCCGCGCTGCGTGGATGGAGGAAGCAGCTGCTGATCTTTTGACACAGCGCGAGCGAAAGGCTACTGCATGAAAGCACGGGAGCTTTGTCGTCGGACGCGACAGTAGAATGCACGAATGTAAGTAAAGGCTTTTCCATACGACTTATAATTCTGCTTATTTGAAGGGAAATGTTATATGTCCGCGTGTTTTTAATCGGATGACAAGTATAAAACGTGTCTCGTGAAAAGAGATTCTAGCCAATAACAAGCCATTGACCTCCCTAATTTGTGTTTACGTTTTTTTTTTTAAACAAATATCTTTTTTTTTTTATCAATCTTTCATAGTGAAATACACACACGCTTGTTCTAGTTCCAGAATAAATAGACGAACATTTTAGACCATGTGATCTTGCTAGCTAACTTCACTTAGTTGAGGAAAATGCGTGCGTTTGCCGTCGAGCTGACACGAGACGTTAAAGCAGCCACGTTCCAGTCGTATTCGTGCGCTTTTCCTGAATGAATACTCGTAACACAAATCATATCCAATGACTTTTTCGTCGCTGTTTTATTTCGCTAGCTGTGCAGAAGCCTGCCTCGAAGCTTTGCTTTAAAGCCACGCATTAGCTTGACGCTAACTGAAGATCCCTCGTTCAGCATTCTTGTGACATTATCAGCGGAAGTTTCAGAACGCACGACAGATATGCAGTCATCAAATATATTTGAAATAACATCACAATTCAAACGTCAATCGTCGCGAAAGTGCCTTTGAAATCGGAACCGCCAGATGAAAACAACATTCGAATAGAACGTTAATCGAACGCGCGATAGTCGCCTATAACAACAGAGTAATGCTAAAGGTTACAGTTGAAGGTTACAAATATATATATGTATATATAAATTCAGATATTGCGAGTAGTGAGAATCTAGGGCAACTATGTAACACGAGATGTGAGGGTGGGGGCTGTTATTTTCTCTTGTTTTGTTTTGCCTGTTACTTGTTGTGGTTGTACATAAGCGTTCGTTGAGATCGAACGCAAACGACTGGTAGTTTTGCTCGTGACTTGTTGATGAAATGGGATGTTCTGACGCGGACGTGCACTCATTATTTCCGGCGGTAGATAACGTCTGAGTGACATTGACACGTGGTCCGAGTGAACGCATAGCTGTGCTCGGGGAAGAGCTGGGGACGAGTACACAACTCTGAGCAGCGTGTCACATGAGCACATTATTTAGTTCTGCTGTCTACTTTTGCACTTTAGACTGTAGACTCATTCAGGTCATGTCGCGTAGGCAGTGAAAAGGGTGTCTGTGTTGTTAACAGGGTTGTCAATGTAGTTGCTTTTGTTTGCAGTATGACCACTTTAGCTGCGTCCACAGTGGACAGAATTCAGATGCATAGCTAGCTACATCTGAAAGGGCACAATTGCCTTAAGAGACTTCATTAGTACCGAATCCTGCGCTAATGTAGTGAATGGCAATAGTGTCTGTGCAGTGCTGTGTTCTCTGGAGGGCTTTTGTAGGACACAGCAAATGATCCCTTGCTTATTGCTTCTCTCCTGGCATTAAACGGGAAATTAATTAGTCTCATTATGACTCTCACAATGATAGATAAGATCTGGCTCTTGGCTGTATGCAGTTGCTGTCCCACAAAAGCTGAAGAAATGAGAAATGCAGGCAAAACATTGAAACTTATATACTCTTTCAACCAGGTCTGGGTGTTTATGTAGTATATGTGTGTGTGATTAAGGTCTGAAATATATATATATATATATATATATTTTATTTAATAAATGTATATATTGTTAGTTTATTTGTAGAGACATTTAAACCTGAATAGACAAAACGCCTTTTAGACGAAACGCAAACGTTATTTTATTTTGTTGAATATTTTATTTTTAAATGCATTCAAACTTGGTTGAACCTTGCAGACAAAACACAGTTTATTGATATTTTAAATGAATAATAAAAAAAAAAATATATATATATATATATTAGGGGTGTAACGGTTCACAAAAACCACGGTTCGGTTCGATACAGTACAGTAGTGTTACGGTTCGGTATGTTTTCGATACGGCAAAAATACAATAAAAGAAGAGAATTTCTTTGAATTTTTTTCCACATTTCCAACATAATATGACCTTGTTTTTTTCCCCCCTTTTCTTTTAGTTTGAACAACAATGGAGCTATACTTCACGTATATTTTTGGGGTTTCTTCTTAGCAGCAAATAAAGAAGTGTTTTGGAAAAGTCAGCCTTGGATGGTATTTATTGATTAATTAAA
>JAUMHQ010000013.1:2165996-2183770 GCA_032361165.1 Enteromius paludinosus | reverse complement strand
AATGCATGTCAGAGCAAATGAGAATCATGAGGTCAAAGGAACTGCCTGAAGAGCTCAGAGACAGGATTGTGGCAAGGCACAGATCTGACCTGATCTGAGGTTACAAAAACATTTCTGCTTCACTTATAGTTCCTAAGAACACTTTGGCTCTATAATCCTTAAATGGAAGATGTTTGGGACGACCAGAACCCTTCCTAGAGCTGGCCGTCCTGCCAAACTGAGCTATCGGGGGAGAAGAGCCTTGGTGAGAGACGTAAAGAAGAACCCAAAGATCTCCAGAGATGCAGTCGGGAGATGGGAGAAAGTTGTAGAAAGTCCACCATCACTGCAGCTCTCCACCAGTCAGGGCTTTATGTCAGAGTGACCCGACAGAAGCCTCTCCTACATGAAAGCCTGCATGGAGTTTGCTAAAAAACACCTGAAGGACTCCAAGATGGTGAGAAGTAAGATTCTCTGGTCTGATGAGACCAAGATAGAATGTTTTGGCCTTGATTCTAAGCGGTATGTGTCAGAACTGGAGAGGATCTGCGAGGAGGAATGGCAGAGGATCCCCCTTTTTTAAAATATCTGCAGAAATGTCAACAATTCAATTTGGAAAAATTTAAGGGGGTCTGATTACTTTCCGTACCCACTGTAAATAAAAATGAAATATCAAAAGGGTTACTGGGTTAGGGTTAACTGTCGGAATGACTTGTTTAAGCACTGAAAAATGACTAATTGATTTTTACGAAAATCAATTAATAAAATCTTTCATTAACATGTTATTTTTGCATACAAGGAAATGAGAAACTTGTTCCAGTTCATTTCTGGCACTGAAAACATATGGGAAACTGGCTCTCCATTATAAGAAATATCAAGGTTTAATTGAATATATTTTTAGACCCAAGGTAATGAGAGCCATTCATTAAACCAAGCCCACCATAGAAAAGATTCTTTTGCTTGTACAGAACGTTAATGAATGTCGAACTGCTTAATTCATGTTCATATGTCAGGTTAAGAAAAATACCAAGTTGAGCACAACAGAAAATGCTGTTAAATTCAAGGTGCTGTGACACAAAATCAATCATACAGAACCTTCAAGGTGAAGCCTCGTGATGAATGATGTCAGGACTGAAAGAAATGGTGTCTTTTTATATTTCTTAAAACCTCATGTAATATTTTTTAAAAACCTTGTTTCAATCGTAAAGCTACATATGACTAACATCAATACTTTTGAGAAAAGAATATTCTCTGATTATGACAATTAAATAAAACCATCTCCGAAGTTTTCTCAAGGCCGGCCGTGACAAACCTCCAGCCCAGCTGCCCGTCCCTCCCACACTCCCTCCGCAAAGTGTGTTGAAATGAGGCCTGATGAAAAGTCTATGGCGGGTGTGAATAATTCATGAATCATAAATTACAGCGCATGCCTCCCTGTAGGGGTAGTTATTTCACACCAGCTGTTCTGTAGCCTCCTCCTGTGCAGAAAATTAAAGAGAGGCGGTATCCTGAACTGTCCGCCGCCCTGACCGCGTCTCAGCGCTGTCCACCTCTGCCAGAGCTTTTATCATGACATCTTGTTCTTCGATACAAAAGGAACAGAGCTGTGTGTTTTCTTTGCTACGCTCGATCGATAGCTTCATTCAATATCTGCACACAGCACGACCGGCCCCATAGGGCTCCCTGCAAGAATTTTTGTGCGAGCCATAAAGCAGCAGTTTTTTTGTTTATTAACAAGTCATTATAGTGAAACAAAGTACTAAAAAGAGCTGACGCTAAAAAAAAAAAAAGTCCTATTTCTGATGTCACGCGTAAGTGATTTTAAATAAGAATGTATTTTCTTTTTTTTTTACAAAAAGACAAATTAAACACCACAAAACTCTCTAAAGCCCTTTAATGGGATAAAGAACAAAGAACAAAAGCTTTCGTAGGTCTTAATATTTTATTTATTCATTTGATTTTTCAAAACTATTTTTTCATAATAAATCTTCACTTTGAGGTCATCAAAGAATTGTCACAATAAAAACAAAAGAAGGTATTATAGAAAAATTGTACACAAATAAAAAACACACAAAAACAAAAAGCAACATTTTATTCAGAATGTCATATATTTTTATACCTCTTGTACATTCCACACAGTACAAGATAGCAGAGAGAAGAATGTTTGCAAACACTTTCGAAGGGTTGTTTTTGCTATCTTTGTGCTTCTTAGCTATAATCCAATACTCCGTTTTGGGGGGACTGAACTCATTTGTTACTTTTTGAGATTACGATATTGTCTTTCGGTAGACTCGGGAGTCCTAAATACCATGCATAATTTGTTTGGTCACTAAGACAAGCAAGAGGATATTGCTTAAACAGTCCAAAATCTTATTTTCCACATGTCTGTTTGCTTTCCAAAACCTATACTCATACTCGTCTTTTAATGTTGACACAACAGCAGAAAGAACAAAACCAAAAAACAAACAAAAAAGAGGGAGTATGACAAAAAGAACAGATGTTGGAGATGCACGTAAAGGAGGGAAAATAAAATCTGTATAGCTAATGGCAGAAACGGTTCTATCGCTATAGCAACACATCAACATTTAATTTTCTGTTTTTCATTTGTTTTCGCCTTGGTTTTTTCTAAAAAAAAAAGAAAAAAAAAAAGAAGAAAAAAAAAGTTTGAAGAGCAGGTATACTGTAGTTGGCATCATCTATATAACAGGCTATAAAACACCACTTCAGCCACAGTCCAGAGAGCACACAGATAGTCTTTGCACCGTATATAAACATGTAATAAGATACTTTTACGTGCATGGAGATTTTCCTCAATCTATCCCGAATGGCCCCGGTATTCCTTGTCGTCATCTGTCATCGTTTTGACAAACATACAAACAGAAGAAAATCCATCAACCTTTACACTCGGATTGATATTTAAGGCCTCCACAATTCTCTTTGACACCAAGGGTTCTCTCCACCGACTGGAAATCAGTTCGGATCACCTTAGGAGCGGTCCTTTCTCATCCAAACGCGCAATACTGCCATCAGAAAAGGGAGTCAAATACTTTGGCTGATTTAACAATCATAGGTAGCATCTCATTGTAAGTCCTTCATTCCTTTTCCATCCGTCCCCATCGGTGAACGTCTGTTTGGATTGTTGCAGATGGTTTGTCTGGCTTTAGAGGGAAAATGTTCCGGCAACACATATACAGGCAACATAATATGAAATACACTTAATTCTAACCAGCGGCCTTGTCTCTCAGTGATCCACAACTGTAGTGACTACACGGAGTCTTCTTGCACACTTCATTTTGTACACACTTTTCAGCTTAGTAAAAGTTCTGGTGTGCTTGGTTATAAAGTATGTTTTCTTGTTAGTAACAGTATATTGTGTCTTAGGTCAAACTAAGACAGTTTAGTCTTTTTCGATGTATTTTTTCTCAATTACTATACACAGGTGGATCTCCCTCCCCTTTTGCGTGTGAGTTCGGAGCACAGGATCTGTGGGTGGGTTGTAAGGGTGAGGGGGTGGGGGGGGAGAAAGTCTGTGAGATCAGACGTAGTACTCCTTGTCCTTGTTCTTTTTATCTTTTTTATTTTTGGGCACGCCGATGGGCTTTTCTTTGACAGCGGCTCCGTTGGGCTGTGTGGCGGAATTACTAATGTAGTTACGGCTCTCGTCCACGTGGTACGAGCCCTCGTCGCGATTTCGGTATTTGTACATGGCGTAGAGCAGGATTAGGATGCAGAGGGCGGCTGCTGCGACGATGCCTACGACCATACCCGTGGTGCTGCCGGACTCCCGAATCACCTCCGGGCTGGGGTAACCTTTGGCTTCGGGCAGTGGAGGGTGAGCTGTGGACACATAGGAAGGGAAAAGAGAGAGATCCTTTATTACAGCCAAAGAGATACTAATTTAGCTCTATTGTTTCACGGCTCTCTAAAACACTTTATTTAGATTGGTGACTTGTGGCATTCAGTGTTCAGCTATTTTCTAATATCCACCGTCATAAATGTTATCCAGGTCAAAAGGGTAACTCGATTTTCCTGTGCAATGACAAACTTCTCCATCCCTGTTTCTGGGAGCTATGGTCAACACTGCTCTAACACACCTTCTTGTGATTATCAAGTGACCCTGAACACCTTGATTAGTTCAGGTTCAGGTGTGTTTGATTGGGGTTGGAGCTGAAATTTCAGGACCAGGTTTGGAGACTTCCATTGGTGCCTAACACTAGTTCTGGAGCAGCACGACATTTTAGATGTCTCTCTTTGACACATCCACTTCAGGTCTTAAAGTCTTTACTAACAAGGTGATGAGTAGAGCTACAGTAGGTAAGCGTGGTCATGGAAACATACAGAATGTGCCAATTTGGAGATACTCCAGAACAAGGGAAATGTAAATCACAATACTTGAGAAGTGATCCATTGCCATTTCTGTTATAAGGCGGCATGAAATGTGATTTTCATGCACATCTTGTCAGTAAAGCCAGTTCTGTGATCAGTAGTAAATCATGTCCTTTTAGATGGAGCAGCATTTACTACACAGAGCCGTAGTTCACTGAAAATATTATATTTAATGACATGTTTTTACTCTTATTTGATAACTTCAGTCGAGGATTTATTTAAAACACTTATATATATTGTGGATTCTTACGCAGAATAAGGCATGTAACATTTCACAGCATTCTAAGCAGTCATTAAGTCTAATTAATGTAGAAAATAATGCATTAATACTTCATTATAATTAGGGCTGCACGATTAATCATATCGCAATCGCGATGTCAGCCTATGCGATTACATTACAGCAAATGTTGCGATTATGTTAAATAAACGAATGCATTCGTGGACGTAACAAGACATTCATTCTCGCGAATTAAGCATTAGCGTGCAAGTGATTTATATGTTAAGTCAATGCAAAGACGCATTTAGAATCCAGCAGTGCGATTTGCATGAATTAAGCGACGCGTTAAACATGCTGGTTTTACACTGCACGCCTAAGCAGCGCGGAAGCGGCACGTATGCAGAGCAGTAGCAGCGTGCACCAATTGTGCTTTCATACTGGCAGCTTGTACTGCAGTTGGCTATCTTAGGCAGTAAGCATCTTTCTGTTGTATTTTCCAGCGTTCTTCTCCGAACACTGTGTGCCACGTGCTTTGATTTATGTCATTTCTCTCTGCACCTGCAAAGCACTTCTGCGCCGCCCCTGTGTGCTCTCATCCGTTAACATGGGCGCCGGAAAAAATATGCGCTGCTTATGCCCTGCTGATGCGTGCAGTGTGAAACCAATGTAAACTCGACATGTTCAAGCGTCCAACTACACGCGAATAGCGAGATATATTCACCCAAGTCGCCTCTGGTGTGAACGCACTTTTAGCAAAGAGGGATTTGAGAAAATGATTGACACACTGGACAAGAGATACCAAAAGAAATATACTAAGTATATGCTACATCCTGCTAAAATGTTTTGGGACAACATGTACAAATATATAAAAATGGGTATTTGTTTAATTTATCTGTACTTTTGACTTTTTAATTTTATTTTAATGTAATTTAATTAATTAATGTAAAGATGTTACTGTATAATTTTGTACAATTTAGTTTTAATTTGTTGTTGCTAGATTTTACTGTGTACTGTATCTCAGTTGAGAAATACATATTTCAGCATTATTAGTAATCTGTGTATGCGTTTTCCTTGATAACAAGCAAGTCAAACCACTTGTTAATCGTATCGCAATCGCAATTTTGACCTTAATAATCGCAATGTGACATTTTTCCCAAGTCATGCAGCCCTAATTATAATTAAAAGTATAATCAAACCAACCACATATATTGTCATAGTCTTTGTGTTTATTAGTAACGTTGAATCAATGAAAGCAGTTACATCTTCCGTTTATTCAGCCACCACGACAGGGATTTCCTGGATTTCTTCTGCGGTGTGTATTTGGAGTTATTGCACACTCTGTAGCCTTTGGATGGAGATCTATTACCAATCACAGAACCGTGCTTCACTGATAAGATGCGCATAACTATCACAGCTTTTGCCTTCTCACGATTGCGTGATGAATCATGCAGCCCTATTCTGTTATATTGCAATATAAGTATTATAATAGTGTTCTTTTAAGCCATGATTATTTCATGTCCATGTATTTACTTTATTTAGTCAGAAGCCATTTAATTTACTCCATGTTTGGGTCGTCCAGGCTTAATTTGCAATAATGACCAGCTGACTGCATACTGTGCCTTTCTTAAAAACCTTAAACCATTTAAGTAATTGTTCTTATTGATTATGAAAGTTAATTTACAAGTATTCATTTCTGTAATGTCAATATTGCAGCTTCATTCACTAAAGTGAAATGATAATATTCAGTTCTGAGCTCAAGAGAAACACTAAGAGCAGAAGAAACTTAAAAGAAACCCAAAAATCAATATTTCTTTGCCAAATTGATTTCTCTCCTGACGAGATTAGATATCCCACTGAGAAACTGCTTCACGGCACAGTACAGTCACTTGAGTAAACAGAATATAAACTACAAAAACGGCACTCAGCCATGCAATATATGTATAGTATGTACTTCCGCTGAACGGACAAACTTGTACAGTAAGCTTGTGCTAACACACTTCGCTTATCAAACCGTCACGAAATACATCTGGCTGACACAGATAGAGCAATCAGAATGCATATGTCGCGCATTTTCCATGAGCTGTGACCATTGAGTGAACCTCTCTTCCTGGCTATTTATTCCTGGCAGCCAGTAGCGTGGTGGGTGGAATAGTGTGGTATAGTTTCTTCTGATTTATGTCTCTTGGAGAGGGGACAGTAACTGCGAGACAGCCCGGCTGCAGGCTGAACGCAAACGCTCGACAAAACAACACCTGTGACAAAGCCGTTTACAGCTTAGGCCGATCCATCGCAACCCGCAGGTGCAGGAAGTGAGATGATGACAAAGTACAGCAGGGAATTATGGATGGCGACCTCTGCTCAAACATCTGCTTTTAGAAATGTCGCATGGAAGGAGGACACTTTGGGGATCCGTAACATCATTTATCTGAGACCTTCTGAGCTTTGGCCAGCATTTTGTTTCTCTTTTTTTGTGCCTTTTTACAAAAACAGAATGTTTCATGCATTTGCTTTCCTTGGCTGTATGGGCCACTAGAGTCTGGAACTAAGCCAGCTGAAGGAATCCAGATTGGGTTAACCTTTGTGCTTCATTTTTCATGTCGAAAGTGGTTTGCGCAGTCGACTGAGTAACCAGGATGCACCCGCTGCGTGGAGAAATGGGAAACGCAGTATGTGCAACGCTAGCATGCTCGCTGGCCTTTTTTGAATTTATACGTCAAACGAAATTGCCAGGTTTCTTTAACCTGCACACAATCAAAATAGGGATTATGGGTAAACTAATCAAGGATGCTCCATCAATCCCACTCTATCCACTCCTAAATAGTATTCAAAATGACCAATATCACATAGAATTTAAGATGGATAGTATTCAAATTGGGACTTCGGCATACGTAACTCTGCATAAACACGAAATGTGAGCTGAAATTATATTGCAGCACAAAGAAATTTTGATGACAGGCACAAGTTTAAGTTTGTTTAATATAATGACCTATTTAAAAACTCATTTAAGCAATGAGCTCCCTCTGTGCCAAAAAGAAAATTAAAATACTATATTTACAGCGCATAAACAGGGTAAAGGATTTAATGTGGTTTAATGAGGTATTAATGTCTGTTTTAAGAGGCAATGGCAGATTATTCAAACATATTTCAGCGCACATTGTGAATACTTTGATAAATGAGCACATAAAGCAACAGCGCAGCTCAGGTAACAGCGCGTCCTAACCGGCAACAAAATGATAAAAGCTCTTTGGAGTTAATCTGAGCTCCTGTTCAAACTAGCTGCGACAAGCGGTGAACGCGGCTACATTTTGTCAGTCGCTCGGTTTCTATTTCTGCACCGCATTATTAAACATCAAACATAGATGAGCCTAGCAGAGGTTGTTTTTGGAAGCTGAGAAACATCGGATGTGACAAATCCCTCAAGATCAACAAGGAACACCACAATATGGATGCCGCCCCACGGAAGTGCTGAAAATACAAGTGTTCTAGGTTTACGCTTTTCAGTTCGCCCTCGCTGTTTTGTTGCGTTGAATTTTTGCATTCAGAAAAATGACTTCTCACTGGAATCTTGTTGCGCTTGACACAACGGCGACATTATTTCTAGATTGTTTTTATTTTCCTGCTGTACAATGTATTTGTGAGGAATGATGCCATTTGGTATTTGAAAACTATTTTTATAAGTGCATCTGTAAAATGTTAAATCTAAGGATGGTTTCAACTCAAAATTATAGTTGTGAACACGCTACGCGGAAAATGGATTTGCGTTCTTTTAACGTGTACTGTAGTCAAATAATCTTTCATGGAGTGATTTCAAACAGAAGGATGGAAAAATGGCAAAGAACAAGTGGACAGTAATAATATAAAAGAAAGATGACTAACCTAACCCACCTGAACTTGGGTCGCAAGGGTCAATGTCTTCATCGTCGCTGGGACATTCTGCCGACGCTACCAGAAGATCATCCTGTACCAGAGAGACACAGAAGAGATGAAGGGTTAGTCAAAAACACCTAGTGGCATCATTACAGTTTTATAGCGCTGCTGTGTCATCTAAGGCCTCATGCTGCGAAAGAGAGAGAGAGCAGCGAAAAAGGAAATGTCCTTTCCACTGCCACTCTGACATCTCTCAAAGGTCCTATGAGCTTTGACTCACAGGCGTGATCAAAGGTGTCCTAACCGTCAAAGGTCACAACATTTTCTCAAAAACGACTGTGTCTGTGGATTATAACACACCAAATCGCCTTATAGTACAGTCTGGAGAGACTTCCACATCAAGGCAGTTGGAAAAATCGATCGGAGCAGCACAAACACATACACGCACATACACAAAGATTTCACGAATCCTTTGACGAATACAATTTAGCTGGCAGTTGCTTTATAAATACAGTCACGCAGGAACATGTGGTGTAAGGAGCATAAAATCCCCTCACATGCTTGCGTCCCGCTGGAAAACAATCTCTTTTAATCTGAAATAAAACCATAGGAAGCAAATCTAAAGACAAGCCCTATCAATGACAACACACGGCGCTGAGACGCGCACAACACCACATACTGAAGGAAATCTTGCCTCTGCTCCAGTGATGGTTCCGAAGGGAAAGAAAGCCATGTTGAGATTTCACGCTTTGAATTCCAAAGATGGTATCCGACTGCGGTTTAATAGCTCAGAACGTCTCTCCGTGCAGGAATTCTCCATCAACTATGTAAAAAGGTAGCGAGCTCGATGTTCCTCTCAGTGCTACAGCAGAAAATTCCATCTGACGACGTCGCTTTGGTGGCATCCATTTAGTGCCAGTCTTCACACTTCTCTTTCTCTCTCTCTCCCTCTCGCTGCAATTAGCCAGAGTGTGTATACATTTGCCAGCTGGCCAAACGTGTACATGCATGTGTGTTTGTCCCAATAGAAATGCAGGACTGGCTGAGTGAATGTGTGCGTGCGTGCACGGAGGAAAGACATCGATTTGTCTCTCTGAGCTCACACAGTCTGCCCACAGGCTGCGGGGCAATGCCCACGCCAATCAGGACCTTTCACCATCATCACAGCCACGCGGACCACACGGAACAACACGGGAAGAGAAAGAGACTGAGAAGAAAGGGAGAGGAAAGTGGGAGTGGGAGGGCACCCTGCACGCTTGTTTCAAAGTGGTTGCTATAACCACATGGTTGCCATTTTCCTTGCAGCGATATCTGTTCAACTCCCAGCTCTCAAACACCCTGCAAGTAGGTCAGTGCGGGTGAATAATTTAGATGCCTGACGTTACAGTGCTGGTTTGTGTGCTGCTGGAATGCTGGGAGACATGGAGGTAATGTGTTGCAGCAGGAGTGCACAACAGAGCCCTCGATCAAGGCCGGCAGCACCATGTGTCTGCCTGACTCGAGAGAGAATAATAACACAGAGGTCCTGGGAGCCACAGGCCGATGGGTGAAGTCATCCACACCACTCCATCTCTCGTTCAGCGAGCTGACATGTAAAGGCGTAAAAGACCACAACTATCATAGACATTGAGATTAGTAGTCAGCCGGAATGTGGTTATGCTCTTGAAATAAATAGGATGGGGGAAAGGTATAGTCTTAATAATGCATAGGCTTCAGCGAGAGACAACTTAAACCCAATGTTCCTTTTCTTGACATGACCACGGAGAGAAAAAGGGAGTTCTAGAACAGGGATGAAGGAGTGGGGTAACGGTTAAAGATGTCAGGAGGAAACCTACAACACAAGTGGAGATCGGTGAGGTATCACCGTTGTGCTCAAACAACCATCTCAAGCTGCAAGTGGAGCTTGGCAACATATTGAATTTTCACAACATGTACTACTATTCAAAGTCTTGGGGTTGGAAAGATTTAATATTCTCGTAAGGAATACCTTACATGCTCACCCATGCTGTTTTTATTTTAGCATTTTAAAATGAAGTTTATTTCTCTGATGGAATTTTCAGCAGCCATTATTTTAGTCTAGTGTTACATCATCCGTCTGATGATCAAGAGAAATTCATTATCATCAATGTGGAAAACAGTTGCTGCTTTAAAGGTAAAAGAAATTACTAAAGATTTTTATGTCTGTCACTTTTAAAAAGTAGTGTATTTCCAATGATTCTGTTATTAATATGAAATGAAATTCTATGTTTCCTTACTAACATGTCATTAAACCAATTTCCTTCCTTGTGTTCCTTTAAATTCTAACGGTCCTTTTCTTGGTTTAATCGGTTCAAAACTCTGATTTACTTATATTTGTCCTCAAGGACATACTCGAGTGGAATTTTTAATATACTGTATTAAAAGACATGTAATAGAAAACATGCTTTGAATATTTTAACTACATTTTTTATGTTTTGAATTTGTAGATCTTGCAGTGGAATGTTTCGAATCTATCACACACTTAACACTTTGGTTGCAATAATGGTAGAAAATAGTATGGAATGATGTAGCCAAATCGATTAAAAGCATTGTAATGCATTTTATATCTAAAACGATCCAAAGTAATTAACTGACAGAGCAGACAGGAACCTGCTAAACGACTACATGGCATTGTCAGCTTTACAAGAACATTCTCCACCCAAACCTTTGTTAGGATCTGTATTTGAATTCCTCTCACACAGCTGAACGCCTGAAACCATCCTTCTCTTTCCTCTTTTGGAAACACTGCCCCTCAGCAAAGTGTCAAAACTCGAATCTTAAGTCCTCAGATGTGGCGTTACACAAGCACTTGAGCGTGAGGCTGTTTTCTGCAGAAAAGTCACGTATGACTAAGACAGAGCCTTCAGCATCCATCTGCCTGAGATCGCCGTTCTCCTCGATCCACTGCCCACTCAACAGCTGTGCTGAGGCGGATGAAGGGGACAGAAGCGGCCTACATTGTGACTGTCCATTTTCCTCCTGCTGAATAACTAGGGTGTAGCATGATAGCATTGGTTACATGCACACACAGACACCACATGCACAGTATCAGACTCCCTGTTTTGCTGGTCTTAATTACTGCACTGCCAACAGGCACAATAAGGGATGTGACACGGAGCCAAAATGGGCGGGAGAGCACAGGGAGCTCGGTTCACCTGTGCACGCAGTGGGGGAACCAGCTGTGCCCTAATGAGAAAGGAGTTACCTCAACACACACACACACAAGCTCTCACAAAACACACAGTTTTCAAGCTCCACCTCCATTCAGCCTATTCCAATTACCTCACAGCTGCCAGACTTCTCTACAAAGACTAAAAGTAGGAGCCAACTGTACATGCCCTGGATATGACAGGAGCCAAAAGCGGTTGGATCTAAACCACTGACCCCTCCTACCTTGTGTAAAGACATTTGATATTATTATTACCTTAGGTGAGTGTCTCATATATTGTCTAGAAGTTCCAGCCAACTGCTTCATAACACTCATATTCGTTCTCATTTAGGAACTACTGCTCCTCTAATGGTTCCCTCAATTTCCTTCTAAAATGTATCGCATTTCTCAAGCCCTTGTTCTGTAATCATTTGCACTCAAAAAACGATATCAATTTTATAGGCGGTCTGAGATGGCCAGGCTCAGATGCTGGAATTCACCTCTATCTCTCCATCTCTATCTCTTTCAGTCATGAAGATGCTAGTACTCCACCACGAATACGAATATCTCAGAACAGTGCACCGTCTGTTGTTGTTGCCATGGTGACATGAAGATTCAGCCTGTTCCAAATGATAGGAAATAAAAACCATATCGCTTCGGTGGCTCAGCTGGGACCTGCAAAACAAACCATTGATTTCTCGCTATCTGCTTTTCTTTTTTTACTTTTTCCTCCATATTCCTTTCCTCCAGCCGGTGTGAGAGAAGGAAAGAGTGAGAGAAAGCACAAGAACATCAAAGTCTGCCAGCTAACTTAGTTGCACTGCTAATGAAGTGTGAATATTCATAGAGAGGTCCTGGTGCTAAATGCAGCCTCAGTTCGCTGAGAGCTGTGTGTTTAAAATACAGAGAGCTCATACAATGAATAAAAAATGGCCACTGATGCACTGCAGCATTCTCGAACAAGAACAGTAGCAAAAAGAAAAAAATATATAGCTGCAAGCAGCAATTACCAGGGTTCGAGCATTTTTAAGGCCTTTGAGTTTGAATAGGGACACCTGGGTGTATGGCTGACACCTCGAAAATGGACAATAGGCTCAGAGACACACAGAAATGAAATGGTTAAAATTTTTATATTAATACAAACACACAGACAGTTGCTCATTTTGAGGAGATCTATCAAATGATATGCATTTTGTGTGAAATACCACGTGATTACAGAGGTAGGGCTGGGTGATATGGCAAAAATATCATTATTCTTTGTCATTGATTTCACTTTCTGCAAGTTGTCTGAGCAGTACAGACAAACTAATTCACCTTTTTTATTAAAAACAAAGCCCATAAAATAAAGAAGGGCAGACATTTAGGCCAAAATGAGCAAAAGGTAAAAATCGTCATTTTATCTTTGTTATTCGAAGATACACATTACAAATAAACATAATATGAATAAAACAAACAGTGCTTTTATTTTTCAGCAAGAGTAGGTGTATTCAGCAGTATTGAAAGGTGAAACACTATATACTTCTACACTACATCCATCATTTACTCTCTCTCAGCTCGAATGAGTTTCTTTTTTCTGTTGAACATTGTATTAAATTCAATGAGGACCAGCTACTGTTTGGTTACTCAAAATATCTTATTTTGTGTTTAGCACAAGAAAGAAATTAATACAGGTTTGGGACAACTTGCAAGTGAGTAAATAATGACACAACTGTAATTTTTGAGTGAACTATCCCTTTAATGATAAGCGGCGGCATGTTTAGTTCTGTCCCTTTAAGAGCTGCACAATGTTGTGTTGTACAGCATATTGAGACGGAGTTTATATAATAGCACGATACTGCGATATCCCTTAAAAGAGAGATTGTGGAGAAATATTTATCGTCCACGATCAAAAATCACCCACCCCTATTATAGAGCCCAAAAAAAACCCCGCCAACTAGTGGCAGATTTTTTTTTACACCATTTTTACAGACCTTTATGACTATGAGTCAAACGTGTCCACCGAGATTCGTTCCGATCGACCTCTGTTAAACTTGTCAAATAAGTGCTCAAACCTCATTGGCCAATGGCGGCCATGTTTTTAGAGATAAACCAATGTCCTTGTGCCAGATTGGAGCAAAATGCTCCAATATTGTTTTTCTGCCTCATAGCACACCAAGTGGCAGAGCTGCATAATTTTTTTTTGAATTTCACTAAAGTTTGAGCTTACACACTTGTTTGGTGAAGATACCTCATTCCGTTCCAGAGTTATAGACCGAAAAACATTTGGCTAACGTTGACATTAACGGTTTACGAGCTACGGACAAAAATGTGTACAATTTTTGGTTTTGCGCTGTAGTGCCTCCTTCGTGCTCAACCCCCAGAAAACTGCAGGAAACACAATGGCGATACGCCTGCTTGTGTAACGCTAGCATGTACGGGAATATATAGAGCTGGCCCACAGGGCCTCTGTATGCGCTCACTCACATGTGTTCCTACTTGTGAAAGATTTAAAAGCGCTAAAAAACCACGCAATGTGAGAACACAGGTTGAATCTCTCAGTTTCTCATCTCTTAATGCCATACTGCGATGAGTAATAGAGAATCTGGACCTTTCGTAGAAGATGTAAATTAAGGAAGCTTCCTGTGCAAGTCTTCACAAACCAAATCAGGAATCATTCTCATTTGGGTAAATTATTTTAGCACATTCAAATGCTTCACAGTGCCTTGGTTATTTTTAACAGCTCATTAATATTCTCTTAGTGAAGGCAACATAAAATCAAAATGAACCCAGTTGATTCCTGTTTCATTGCTGCTTGTATTGTGAATGATACATTTGGTGCATTTTATTCTTCATAAATATCGATTGATCAATCATTAACCATTACCCAAATAGTTGTTTTCAACACTTTTTTTTTTGTTGTCCAATCAATTCCAGATGAATAAACTCTAGTTCAGTTGTATTTTTTTACTAACAGAAGTCTTCTGTATTATCTGCATACATAAAATACTAAAAAAGCAAATGCATCAAGACTGACCGTAAAAGAACTCAAACAACTCTTGACTCACTCTGAGAAGACATGTGAGTCACAAGTAGCCATTACAAGTAACTCCCAGAGGTCATCCAAGTGGGCATAAATAAATCTGATCATACACGCTGCCCACAGACAGAACACGCTGTGACAGACTGAAGCTCTAGATTTTATACAAAGAGAGAGAGCGGGCAACCTGCAGACTTCAAGCAACACAATACACACTTCACAGCACACAGAGTTAAACTTTACTGGAGGACAGCACTTAATCTTCAGACACTTTTAATGAGGGGCAGAATAAAATGAGATGCAGATAAAAAAAAGGACGGCACAAATGACAGTGCAAGTGGGCGGTGGAGACGAACGAAGGAAGCGTCTCGTTAAGGATGAGAAGAATCGTGCATGCCGTGACTCGCTGCAACAGATGTGGACATCGGCGACTAACGACGCCGACCTCATGCACACTCACAAAAGCACTGCAACTTTTCTCCCTTTACTCTCTCCCTGCTGCCCCAATTGCTGCTTCTCTCTCTCTTTCTCTCTCTCTCTCTCTCTCTCTCGCACGCTTGCTCTACGTGCAGAGCGCTGCAGACAAATGGTGCATGCCTCTTTCGCTGCATGGATATGACAACATCAAAGACTCTGCATGCGATGATGGCTGGATGGAGAAGGACCGTGAGAAAGAGAGACTACCTGGGATGAGGAACAATGCCACCTCGCATCCATGATGGCAGCCTGGCTACACTGTCTGCTTCCTCTACACAGCTTTGCTTTTCTGTTTAGGTGAGAGTTTGTCCTCTCCCCCTCTCTGATCTCCCCGTCCCTGCTCCTAGAGCAATAAAAAAGCCCCACACCAGTAAAATAAAGTCCGCTTTGTCAGATCAAAAGTGATGACTGGAGAAGTCCTACTTTGGTAAGCAGATAGGGATGATAAATTGTCTGTGCATCAGGAGAGACTATGAGTGCCTTCTACTGACTAGAAGAGAGAGAGAGAGAGGGAGGGAAGGCGTAAGCGAGGGAGAAAAGAAAACGAGAAAGATACACACGGATAGAGGCGGGAGAGAGAGAGGGAAAATACGGTAAGACTGCAAGCTTATCACCTGACTTGGCTCAGCGAATCATCATCGCTGCACGGCTTGAGGTTGCTAAGGGTTTGCTCAGTTGGAGACATTTTATTATACCGTTTTTTTTTTTTTTTTTCACAAAGAGATGGATGTGTGTATATGGAGAGCAGCGAAAGACACCTTCTGCCCTGCCATGAAACTCCACAGAGGCACAACCTACAATCTAACGCGCATGCTCACTCTCCAAATACATTTCGAGAAAGCGAACGGATGGCAAAAGCTCCGTGTTTTCATCTCAACCGGCCCTCATGATCCTCTGGGACCTTGGGTTATTCAGCTCCATCTAAATGCCTCCGCTAGTTAAACTAACCAGCATGAATGCTTGTTAAACTCGCATTCAAATTTGTGCTTTGGGCACATACACGCCTACTGAGAAAGGAGGGGTGGAAACAGATAAAGACAGATATGTTTTATTCGCACCGTGGTCAGTCTTGCGGGACTCGATTAGTCCCCTGCGTCTGCACAATGTATGCATGGGCACCAAACGCTACCATACATTATGAAAGTGACAATTCATAAAAAGGGACAAAAAACAAGACAAGGTCTTGACGGCGACGTACATTAGATATGACAGGTCGGAATACAAATATCTGCCAAGCCCTTTGTGAATTAACAGGGTCGTCATTACCCAGAAGCACACTGATTAATAACTGTTTGCAATATCTACCTTATTAGAAAAAAAAAGAAAAAAAGAAACCCATGAAAAGTAGCTGAGCAGCACTCTATTTTATTACTCGCTTTGTGCCAGCTCAAACAATCGTATTGATTGACTGATTTAAGCGGTCAGTGTAAATGAGCACTGGGACAACAGTGCATGCAGGGCAAGTCAACGGATCCATTAATTGGACAGAAGTGGGGAAAAAAGGCACAGGAATCTAGACCAGTTTAAATCTATCTGTGCTGAACATTGTCCTGCCTCATGATGCAACACAATGAAATGAGTGGGTGCCTCATTAGAGTACATGAGGAGCTGGACTGTTGTTTTTTAGGAGTTGAAACACACGCGCACATCTAATTGAGGTCAATGCACAGCATTTAAAATAAGAGTAAAATACATTTGGTTTTCTGGCAATATAAAAGGAAGCAACATCGTGAATGTGGCCCTTTGCCCAAAATGTGTTAATAGACTCATTTTGTAATCACTTGATTCATCTTTTTGAATCAGTTACAAAATATCATTTTAGAGATATTTCAGAGAAGTACATTTGTGTTTTAATTAATATATATGTGTATATTAGTATATATGTGTGTGTGTGTGTGTGTATATATATGTATATATATGAGTGCTGTCAAGCGCATCTAAAATAAAAGTTTTGGTTTACATAATAAATGTGTGGGTGTGTGTGCTGTGTATATTTATTATGTAAGGGATAATGTACAGGCAGCCGGTAGTTATCGCAGAAATAAGCCCCGACAGTGTGATCAGTCTTGTATAACGCTGAAGGGGCTTATTTTGTGATAACTACCGGCTGCCTGTCCATTATCCCGCTTATTACACGGCTACTTGCCACATAAGGAAAAAAACTGGACATGAATATGAAACATTTTATTGGCATATTTGTTTTAAATTAACATTTTTATCCTTCCGCGAAACGGTATAGTACCACATGACTAACATTCAAACGTTAGTAAGGCAATTTATAACATCTACATATGAATAACATTAATTATTAACAGGAAAATTTTCCATTGTTAATTGTGGTTGTCCAGTGTTTGGCACAAGATGGCGCCAAATGGTAATCTTTGTTGGCGTGGAGGGATTATAAACATACAAGCAGTACCGGCTTTGCGTTATTACTTTGGAGCGGTTATTATTTGAAAAGAACGAACCTGCAAATGTTTCAACTGACCAATCAGAATCAAGCATTCCAGAGAGCTGTGTAATAAGTATACATAAATGCACACATATGCAGTATATATTTTGAAAATATTTACGTGTATATATGTATATTAATTAGTGCTGTCAAAAGATTAATCGCGATTAATCGCATCCCAAATAAAAGTTTTTCTTTGCATAATATGTTTGTA